>OW240920.1:5769113-5849325 GCA_933207985.1 Pelobates cultripes | reverse complement strand
TACCCCCAGTATCCCGCCCTCCCCCCGGTAGGTTCCGGTAGCCCATGGTTCGGGTACTTACCGGCTGCCCCCCGGACTCTCCTTTCCCGGTCCGATCCCTCTGCTTCCCACAGAGACACTGCTAGGACACGCCCATCGATACACGCCACGCCCACCGCCTCTGCAGACGGGTACGAACACAGTCACGTCACCAATATGTCCGCCTCCGCTCTGCCAACCACGCAGCTCCTTGCCAACCAATGCTCTCAATAACTTTATTAACAACTTTCAAAATCACATCCAGCCTGCTGCTCACCATGTGCACTAGGAATAGTAACAGGATCCAATCAGGAAGGTTAGATTAGAATATACCAACCAGCACGGCCTAACCGGGGTTAGAATATACCAACCAGCACGGCCTAACCGGGGTTAGAATATTCCAACCAGCACGGCGTAACCGGGGTTCTCCTTTCCCGGTCCGATCCCTCTGCTTCCCACAGAGACACTGCTAGGACACGCCCATCGATACACGCCACGCCCACCGCCTCTGCAGACGGGTACGAACACAGTCACGTCACCAATATGTCCGCCTCCGCTCTGCCAACCACGCAGTTAGAATATACCAACCAGCACGGCGTAACCGGAAGGTTAGATTAGAATATACCAACCAGCACGGCCTAACCGGGGTTAGAATATACCAACCAGCACGGCCTAACCGGGGTTAGAATATTCCAACCAGCACGGCGTAACCGGGGTTAGAATATACCAACCAGCACGGCGTAACTTAGAATATTCCAACCAGGGCGTAACCGGGGTTAGAATATACCAACCAGCACGGCGTAACCGGGGTTAGAATATTCCAACCAGCACGGCGTAACTGGGGTTAGAATATTCCAACCAGCACGGCGTGGGGTTAGAATATACCAACCAGCACACGGCGAAACCGGGGTTAGAATATTCCAATCAGCACGGCATAGACTGGGGTTAGTTAGAATATACCAACCAGAATGGCGTAACTGGGGTTAGAATATTCCAACCAGCACGGCGTAACCGGGGTTAGAATATTCCAACCAGCACGGCGTAACCGGGGTTAGAATAAACCAACCAGCACGGCGTAACTGGGGTTAGAATATTCCAACCAGCACGGCGTAACCGGGGTTAGAATAAACCAACCAGCACGGTGTAACTGGGGTTAGAATATTCCAACCAGCACTGCGTAACTGGGGTTAGAATATTCCAACCAGCACGGCGTAACTGGGGTTAGAATATACCAACCAGCACGGCGTAACCGGGGTTAGAATATTCCAACCAGCACGGCATAACTGGGGTTAGAATATACCAACCAGAATGGCGTAACTGGGGTTAGAATATTCCAACCAGCACGGCGTAACTGGGGTTAGAATATTCCAACCAGCACGGCGTAACCGGGGTTAGAATAAACCAACCAGCACGGTGTAACTGGGGTTAGAATATACCAACCAGCACAGCGTAACTGGGGTTAGACTATTCCAATCAACACGGCGTAACCGGGGTTAGAATATATCAACCAGCACGGCGTAACTTGGGTTAGAATATTCAAGCCAGCACGGTGTAACTGGGGTTAGAATATTCAAGCCAGCACGGCGTAACTGGGGTTAGAATATTCCAGCCAGCATGGCGTAACTGGGGTTAGAATATTCCAACCAGCACAGCGTAACTGGGATTATATTATTCCAATCAGCACGGAGTAACTGGGATTAGAATATTCCAATCATCTTGTCGTAACTGGGGTTAGAATATTCCAACCAGCAGGGCGTAACTGGGGTTAGAATATCCCAACCAGCACGTCGTAACTGGGGTTAGAATATTCCAATCAGCACGGTGTAACTGGGGTTAGAATATTCCAACCAGCACTGCGTAACTGGGTTAGAATATTCCAACCAGCACGTCGTAACTGGGGTTAGAATATTCCAACCAGCACGGCGTAACTGGGGTTAGATTATACCAACCAGCACGGCGTAACCGGGGTTAGAATATACCAACCAGCATGGTGTAACTGGGGTTAGAATATTCCAACCAGATACCTCGGGTTAGAATATTCCAATCAGCACGGCGTAACTGGGTTTAGAATATTCCAGCCAGCACGGCATAACTGGGGTTAGAATATTCCAACCAGCACGGTGTATCTGGGGTTAGAATATTCCAACCAGCACAGCGTAACTGGGGTTAGAATATTCCAATCAGCACGGCGTAAATGGGGTTAGAATATTCCAACCAGCACAGCGTAACTGGGTTAGAATATTCCAACCAGCACGTCGTAACTGGGGTTAGAATATTCCAACCAGCACAGCGTAATTGGGGTTAAAATATTCCAACCAGCACGGCGTAACTGGGGTTAGATTATACCAACCAGCACGGCGTAACCGGGGTTAGAATATACCAACCAGCATGGTGTAACTGGGGTTAGAATATTCCAATCAGCACGGCGTAACCGGGGTTAGAATATATCAACCAGCGCGGCGTAACTGGGGTTAGAATATTCCAATCAGCAGGGCGTAACTGGGGTTAGAATATTCCAATCAGCAGGGCGTAACTGGGGTTAGAATATTCCAATCAGCACCGTGTAACTGGGGTTAGAATATTCCAACCAGCACGGCGTCACTGGGGTTAGAATATTCCAACCAACACGGCGTAACTGGGGTTAGAATATTCAAGCCAGCACGGCGTAACTGGGGTTAGAATATTCCAGCCAGCATGGCGTAACTGGGGTTAGAATATTCCAGCCAGCATGGCGTAACTGGGGTTAGAATATTCCAACCAGCACGGTATAACTGCTGTTAGAATATTCCAACCAGCATGGCGTAACTGGGATTATATTATTCCAATCAGCACGGAGTAACTGGGATTAGAATATTCCAATCATCTTGTCGTAACTGGGGTTAGAATATTCCAACCAGCAGGGCGTAACTGGGGTTAGAATATTGCAACCAGCACGGCGTAACTGGGGTTAGAATATCCCAACCAGCACGTCGTAACTGGGGTTAGAATATTCCAATCAGCACGGTGTAACTGGGGTTAGAATATTCCAACCAGCACTGCGTAACTGGGGTTAGAATATTCCAACCAGATACCTCGGGTTAGAATATTCCAATCAGCACGGCGTAACTGGGTTTAGAATATTCCAGCCAGCACGGCATAACTGGGGTTAGAATATTCCAACCAGCACGGCATAACTGGAGTTAGAATATTCCAACCAGACCAGCGTAATTGGGGTTAAAATATTCCAACCAGCACGGCGTAACTGGGGTTAGAATATTCCAACCAGCACGGCGTAACTGGGGTTAGAATATTCCAACCAGCACAGCGTAACTGGGGTTAGAATATATCCAACCAGCACGGTGTATCTGGGGTTAGAATATTCCAATTAGTGATGCCCCGAGCGGTTCGCTGGCGAATAGTTCCTGGCGAACATAGCATGTTCACGTTCGCCACGGCGGGCGAACATATGCGCGGTTCGATCCACCCCCTATTCGTCATCATTGAGTAAACTTTGACCCTGTACCTCAAAGTCAGCAGACACATTCCATCCAATTAGCAGCACACCCTCCCTAGCAGACCCTCCCACCTACTGGAAGGCATCCATTTTACATTAATTCTCAAGCTGCATGCTTAGTGAGAGGAGGGAAAGTGTAGCTGCTGTTGATTAGATAGGAAAATGCATAGCTAGGTTAGGGTATACAGTGTCCACTACAGTCCTGAAGGACTCATCTGATCTCTGCTGTAAGGACAGCACCCCAAAAAGCCCTTTTTAGGGCTAGAACATCAGTTTGGTTTTTTTTGTTTTTTTTCTGTGTAATGTAATTGCAGTTGCCTGCCTGCCAGCTTCTGTGTCAGGCTCACAGTGGATACTGTGCCCAGTGCCACCACTCACTCACTGGTGTCACAATAGCTTGCATTTAAAAAGAAAAAACTTTTTTCGCTGTTATAGATTGAATAGCAGTTAGTTGTCTCAAAGCGGGTGTGCCAGGCTCAGTGGATACTGTGCCCAGTGCCACCACTCACTCACTGGTGTCACAATAGCTTGCATTTAAAACCCAAAAACTTTTTTCACTGTTATAGATTGAATAGCAGTTAGTTGTCTCAAAGCGGGTGTGTCAGGCTCACAGCTGATACTGTGCCCAGTGCCACCACTCACTCACTGGTGTCACAATAGCTTGCATTTAAAACCAAAAACCATTTTTCACTGTTATAGATTTAATAGCAGTTAGTTGTCTCAAAGCGGGTGTGTCAGGCTCACAGTGGATACTGTGCCCAGTGCCACCACTCACTCACTGGTGTCACAATAGCTTGCATTTAAAAACCAAAAAACTTTTTTCACTGTTATAGATTGAATAGCAGTTAGTTGTCTCAAAGCGGGTGTGTCAGGCTCACAGTGGATACTGTGCCCAGTGCCACCACTCACTCACTGGTGTCACAATAGCTTGCATTTAAAACCCAAAAAACTTTTTTCACTGTTATAGATTGAATAGCAGTTAGTTGTCTGCCAGCGTCTGTGTCAGGCTCACAGTGGATACTGTGCCCAGTGCCACCACTCACTCACTGGTGTCACAATAGCTTGCATTTAAAACAAAAAACTTTTTTCACTGTTATAGATTGAATAGCAGTTAGTTGTCTCAAAGCGGGTGTGTCAGGCTCACAGTGGATACTGTGCCCAGTGCCACCACTCACTCACTGGTGTCACAATGGCTTGCATTTAAAACCCAAAAACTTTTTTCACTGTTATAGATTGAATTGCAGTTAGTTGTCTGCCAGCGGGTGTGTCAGGCTCACAGTGGATACTGTGCCCAGTGCCACCACTCACTCACTGGTGTCACAATAGCTTGCATTTAAAAACAAAAAACTTTTTCCTGTTATAGATTGAATAGCAGTTGGATTTGTCTCAAAGCTGGTGTGTCAGGCTCACAGTGGATACTGTGCCCAGTGCCACCACTCACTCACTGGTGTCACAATAGCTTGCATTTAAAACCAAAAACTTTTTTCACTGTTATAGATTGAATAGCAGTTAGTTGTCTGCCAACATCTGTGTCAGGCTCACAGTGGATACTGTGCCCAGTGCCACCACTCACTCACTGGTGTCACAATAGCTTGCATTTAAAACCGAATAACTTTTTTCACTGTTATAGATTGAATAGCGGTTAGTTGTCTCAAAGCGGGTGTGCCAGGCTCACAGTGGATACTGTGCCCAGTGCCACCACTCACTCACTGGTGTCACAATAGATTGCATTTAAAACCCAAAAACTTTTTTCACTGTTATAGATTGAATAGCAGTTAGTTGTCTCAAAGCGTCTGTGTCAGGCTCACAGTGGATACTGTGCAGAGTGCACCACCACTCACTCACTGGGTGTCCTGGCCAAGCTTGCATTTAAAACCAAAACTTTTTTCACTGTTATAGATTGAATAGCAGTTAGTTGTCTGTAACATCTGTGTCAGGCTCACAGTGGATACTGTACTTAGTGCCACCACTCACTCACTGGTGTCACAATAGCTTGCATTTAAAACCCGAATAACTTTTTTTCACTGTTATAGATTGAATGGCCGGTTAGTTGTCTCAAGCGGGTGTATCGGGCTCACAGTGGATACTGTGCCCAGTGCCACCCTCCTCACTGGAGTGTCACAATAGTACGTGCATTTAAAACCAAAAACATTTTTTCCTGTTATGATTGAATAGCAGTTAGTTGTCTGCCAGCGTCTGTGTCAGGCTCACAGTGGATGCTGTGCCCACTTTTTTCACTGTTATAGATTGAATAGCAGTTAGTGTTCTGCCAAAGTGTCAGGCTCACAGTGGATACTGTTGTGGCCTCTTTGAGAGAAATATTTCCCACAATCAGAACAAAAATAAGGTTTCTCCCCTGTATGGCTCCTCAAATGATGCTTAAGATTGGAAGCGGCTGAAAAGCATTTCTCACACTTAGAACTAAAATATTTTTTTTTAACATTCTCTCCACTTTGAACGAAATGACGTTTGGGAAGAGATTTTGTATGAGTAGGTTTTTCATGTACGATACGGGAACATGATTTAGATCCTTGGTAAGTTTTGCGAGATCCAATAGTGTGTATGTAGGGGGAACAGTCAATCCATATCTGCCAAGTGACCCTATGTAGGGGGAACAGTCTCTATTCTGCTCTGTGTCAGTGTGTATCAGGGGCTATGAGGACAGGTGTCAATCCATATCTGCTAAGTGTAGGGGGAACAGTCTCCATTCTGCTCTGTGTCAGTGTGTATCATGGTCTCTGAGGACAGGTGTCAATCCATATCTGCCAAGTGACCCTATGTAGGGGGAACAGTCTCTATTCTGCTCTGTGTCAGTGTGTATCAGGGCTCTGAGGACAGGTGTCAATCCATATCTGCCAAGTGACCCTATGTAGGAGGAACAGTCTCTATTCTGCTCTGTGTCAGTGTGTATCAGGAGCTCTGAGGACAGGTGTCAATCCACATCTGCCAAGTGACCCTATGTAGGAGGAACAGTCTCTATTCTGCTCTGTGTCAGTGTGTATCAGGGGCTCTGAGGACAGGTGTCAATCCATATCTGCCAAGTGACCCTATGTGGGGGAACAGTCTCTATTCTGCTCTGTGTCAGTGTGTATCATGATCTCTGAGGACAGGTGTCAATCCATATCTGCCAAGTGACCCTATGTAGGAGGAACAGTCTCTATTCTGCTCTGTGTCAGTGTGTATCATGATCTCTGAGGACGGGTGTCAATCCATATCTGCCAAGTGACCCTATGTAGGAGGAACAGTCTCTATTCTGCTCTGTGTCAGTGTGTATCAGGGGCTCTGAGGACAGGTGTCAGTCCATATCTGCCAAGTGACCCTATGTAGGAGGAACAGTCTCTATTCTGCTCTGTGTCAGTGTGTCAGGGGCTCTGAGGACAGGTGTCAATCCATATCTGCCAAGTGACCCTATGTAGGAGGAACAGTCTCTATTCTGCTCTGTGTCAGTGTGTATCAGGGGCTCTGAGGACAGGTGTCAATCCATATCTGCCAAGTGACCCTATGTAGGAGGAACAGTCTCTATTCTACTCTGTGTCAGTGTGTATCATGTTCTCTGAGGACAGGTGTCAATCCATATCTGCCAAGTGACCCTATGTAGGAGGAACAGTCTCTATTCTGCTCTGTGTCAGTGTGTATCAGGGGCTCTGAGGACAGGTGTCAATCCATATGTCAAGGTGTCAATATGTCATATGTCAGGTGTCAATCCATATCCATTGGGATTTAGGAATGTTAGGTGATTTCTGCCCTTTATGGATTAAGACCAGACTGCATCAACTGTGTAATTTTCCATGGGAGTTTTGCAATGGATCCCCCTCCGGCATGCCACAGTCCAGGTGTTAGTCCCCTTTAAACAACTTTTCCATCACTATTGTGGCCAGAAAGAGTCCCTGTGTGTTTTAAAATTCGCCTGCCCATTGAAGTCTATGGCGGTTCGCCCGGTTCGCTGGTTCGCGCACATTTGCGGAAGTTCGCGTTCGCCATTCGCGAACCGAAAATTTCGGGTTCGCGACATCACTAATTCCAATCAGCACGGTGTAACTGGGGTTAGAATATTCCAACCAGCACGGCGTAACTGGGGTTAGAATATTCCAACCAGCACGGGTTAAGTGGGGTTAGAATATTCCAACCAGCGCAACGTAACTGGGGTTAGAATATTCCAACTAGCACAGTGTATCTGGGGTTAGAATATTCCCACCAGCACGGTGTATCTGGGGTTAGAATATTCCAATCAGTACGGTGTAACTGGGGTTAGAATATTCCAATCACCACGGCGTACGTGAGGTTAGAATATTCCAATCAGAACGGCGTAACTGGGGTTAGAATATACCAATCAGCACGGCTTAACTGGGGTTAGAATATTCCAACCAGCACGGCGTAACTGGGGTTAGAATATTCCAATCAGCACGACGTAACTGGGGTTAGAATATACCAACCAGCACGGTGTAACTGGGGTTAGAATATTCCAATCAGCACAGCGTAACTGGGGTTAGAATATTCCAACCAGCACGGCGTAACTGGGGTTAGAATATTCCAATCACCACGGCGTAACTGGGGTTAGAATATTCCGATCAGAACGGCGTATCTGGGGTTAGAATTGCTGATCTGGAAGTAATCACAAACTCAGCCATAAATACCAGTATTAGAGAAAGGGTCCAGGCACTGCAATGTCTTCAGGCCCCTTTATCGGAACATGTGGAAAACTGGAACATGTGACTTTGGCAAAGACTCCATTGAGACTTGGGAGTCGAAACGTTGCAGTATTCCACATGTTCTAATAAAGGTGCCTGAAGACATTGGAGTGCCTGGACCCTTTCTGTAATACTGGTATCTATTATCTTCTGGGCTTCCCCAAAACACATCCTTTTCCCATGAAGTAGAAAACATCTTAGCCACAGTTGAGAGAAACACTAGCCACCGTTGCATCCACCCACAATGTGTTTGTAACACAAAGTCCTATTAGAGCCATCTTTGAAAGCTGGCAACTGGCAACATTCCACCTGGTCATTGTGGTCCAGCTTGGAGATGAATGGAATCAGTCACACCACACGTACATTAGAAAAATGCTGAAATGGACACTCCATAAACCTAAAGTACTTCAGCATACTAAATTGCTTTACGTGTGAAGAGTGTGTCTCCTTTATTTTCATTTTACAAAAAGGTTAGGTTTCAATAGTTTCAATAAATTTACCTTGTTGCACCCATCTTGGCTGTCAATCAGACACTTGGCCCTGTTACTTCCTGGTTGTTTAGCTCAGTGGAACTAAACTCAATTGCCCAGAGCACCTGCCTTGCAAAGACTTCTCATTGAACTGCATTTGTTTGCAGTTTGTGATTGGACAGCCACAGAAAGTTTGGGCGAGGTTAGAATGGGAGGGGCTACAAAGACTGCAGACAAGAGATTTACAGATTTTACAAGCCGTTTTTAGATAATTAAATGCATTTTTTCATTGGGATATGTCTGCTAAATTGTGATCTTTGATTTTTGTGTCTGTTTGGGCAGTGGAGTGTCTTTTTAACATCGTTGTTAAAAAGTGAGATAGGTCTGTAGCTGGATCAAAAAATTATTTCAGTGGCCAAGATCATCTCCATCAGAGCACTGTGGTAGAATTCTCTGATCTTTTTCATTTTTAAGCTCCACTATCGAGAGTGCAAAAATTTTTTTAAATTATTTGATTGGTTGTTATGATATGAATCGCTTAACTATGTTATCTAACAAATACTGGGGCCCTTTGAAATACGTTTATTTAATAGCAGCTCATGTGACACTTTTATTGCACATAGTTAGACTCCTTTTACCTAATGGCACAACTAATAAATGGACATGGTGATGGTTTCACTGATACTTACCCAGATATCTCACATTTAAGGGAGTGAATACTGTAGCGGAGAGGTAGTATAATCCACAGTATCTCCGCTGGGTAACAGGAACAGCATAAAATAATCCAAGGAAATGAATACAGCATACAATAATCCCGGTAGCGTTATAAGAATCCTTCCCTTCCAAGAACTAGACGACACATAGGCTGGGAGTCAACTGAGGTTTTATTCACAGGTCACTGTATTTATGGGATTCCCCATGCAAGGGGTTTCCTTACTGACATTCCAGGGGTTTTACAGTAGGGGACTACATGGGGAACTGACCAACACATACATTTCTCCCACCATGCACTGCTGCACGAGAGGGATACTCCCACTAGAATATACCGCTAAGTGGATTATCCCTCCGTGCTGCAGAACTAATATTTCGCATTAAAATCCATAACTTTCACATTATTCACTCTATTTAAACGAATGGGCGTTCGGTAGATAGCTGGAGGCTGAGCGCACAGTTCGTGAGAATACCGTTATATAAAAAAATTATTTCCTTGCATTCTAATAATATGGGAACAATTGAATTTATGTTATTATGTCGAAGAAGGGTTTTCACCATTTCAAGCTATGAAAAGACGAGAATGTAATCAGTGTGATCACATTGCAAATATTTTCAAAGAAAGTGAAAGCTTGTTTGAGCATGGTCAAACCATCAACCCATTGTTCCTGTAACATTTTGTAATTGTCTCACTTAATGTGAAATTTCACATTTTTTATAATATTGTACAGCGCTGCGGAATAAGTTGGCGCTATAAGAAATGTCACTAATAATAAAAAAAAATACATTTATTCTTTATTATAACAGTGCACAGAGATCGTTTTCTGTATCTTGCACTTCTCTTTTAAATTGAATCATACAGACACCAATACGTAAAGTTATGGAGTTAATGAATAGCTTAGATAAATAGAAGGAGTGGTGAGACTCCCATGACGGGTCTCTTAATGGCTTGGATACAGTTGCCAAGAAAACATATCTGTGATGGATTCTCATCTTGACAGTCGCGTGGAAATTGCCCTGCGAGGAGTTAGGCTTGCAGTTACTGTACAGATCTTTTATTTCCTGCGGGGTTTCACTCAAGTTACCAGGACTGATCATTGATATTCACAGTGAGGCCTGTTCAGGGATTGAGAAATTCAGAATGATTTCGGAATTAAAAGAGACTTTTTATCGTCTCACTACAGCTAAGGCAGCAGGTCTGGTCGAGCGGGTCTCTGATGCCCGTCCACAGGTCGGTCCTGGAAGACATCCTTCCCCTTCAATGTTCCTGATGACAAAAATAATTCCCCAAGAAAGAAAATTTCTTTGGCTGGTCTACCATACGCAAGACGCCAATAGGAGAACAGTAGCAATAATTACAATTATTTATATAGCGCCAACATATTCTGCAGCGCTGTACAATAGCTAAACCAAGACAAACAATTATTCTATCGAAAACACATTGACCAATATGGAAACATACGTGAATATAGCTCTGCCCACATGAGCTTACAATCACGGCATTCCGAGGATTTCTAGTATATTATGAGATATTTAGGATTCCATCCTTGGACGATCTCCTTTTTAGTAATTTTCATAAAATTACCCCACTAATTTCGACCCAAGGATCCTCTTGGTGTGGATGATAATATTATTATCACCGTGCAAGGTATGATTTTATACTTGCAGAACGATGCTGTGATCGGCCGCATGCAGTAAATGTGAGGGGTCAGGCTACCTTCATTATATCAGCATCAATCATTTCTGCGCCCTATTTATTGATATTGCTACATTAAGGGCAGAGGTGCAGGGCAGGCAGTTATTTCCACTCGTCGGATATCCCTTTTCCCACATTTATATGTGAGACTTTAAGCATTGGTATGATTGTTCTATTAATGCACAACACATTTATAATTTATAATTTATACAACTCTACGTTGTGCCTGTCATATTAATAAATTATTGATAGAATTATTTGAAATAATAATAACAAAGTATTTAACCAGGAAAGGTACGATCAGATTACTCTGGTTTTCAACTACGTCCTGGGGATGTTACCATCACACTGCCCCTGTCCCTGCACCCTATGTGCCTGGGCTGATTATGTTATTTTCGTTATATTGCACCTTATGTTACACTGTTTATTTTTTATCTGTAGCTCTCTGTTGATAACTAAGCTTTATATACCTCTACTAAGGAGGAGACCTCTGCCCACCACGCTACCTAATGATGAGCGGGTAAATTACTCAATGTATGTCAGAGGTTTTTCCCCTGTTGACCTGTGCCATGTTCAGCACTGCTATTTGGCATCTATGTTGGGTTGCTGCGGGACGCGAGGTGGGGACGGTACACAATGAGAGGAACAGGCCAGGGTAAACAACGGCACAATGTTATATATTTGAAAACTAGTGTTGGTTGTATATTGACATGTAATGGCGCACTTGAGGGCTATTTAGCCACACACTGGTTCCTACAGGTCAGAAGACACACATAGAGCACCGTGGCCGATTACCTCGCCCCTAAGCATCTAGCTATCACGTGCGCTAACATATATGAGCTCTCACTACTCAAGCTAAGACAAGACAAGGCCATCTTTACTAACAGACCTCACTACCTTAGGCCATATGAAAGGAAGATGCTCACCCCAGGAAGAAACCATAAGCTTCTACCCCCATGACACTGTATTTCTGTGTTTAGCCATCTGCATGGCACTACTTTCTCTCTTTCTGTCACTCTGTTACACCTCTTCCAGCACCTATTAGGACTGTCCATGTTCTACACTGATGTTCAGAACCGCGTGGGCGGCTCGCTAGACGTAAACCACTGGACCCCACTGAATGTGGGGGTCTGGACCATAAGTAACGCTAATGAGAACAGCCAACAAAGGCGACATACCAGACAGACATGGGCTAATACGCTCTGCTTGTTCAAACTGGGAAGAGCGTACCCCGTAAACATTGATTGCCGACAACCTCTTTCCAATCATAACTCTGCTCAGTATGACCCTCCATGAAATTCTGCTCACTTAATGTTAGAGGACTGAATATTCCAGTCAAGAGGTACATATTGGGCAGAGAATTGAAATCCCTGGGAGCGGATGTAGTATGTCTGCAGGAAACACACTACAGGACCAATGATCACGTATACAGCTGGCTAGCTGAATACCCCTTCCAATATCATGCAACCTCTCCCACTAAGTCTAAAGGAACCTCTATCCTAATTAGCAAACATGTAGCCTTTTCCTTGCAACACCAGGAAATTGACCCGAATGGCAGATATGTGATCATCACTGGACTGCTAAATAACGTCCTATACACCATTGCGAATGTCTATGCCCCTAATACGAAACAAAAATGATTCTTCCACACTATCTGCATTTCTATGCTCATACATCAACAAGCCCTAAATAAGATAGGTTATCAGTTGAAGAAACGCAAGGCATCCCACTAGGCACAGGGCAACAGGGCCAGCAAATTATTAGCACAGCGGCTCAAAACACAACAGGCCAAGCACAAGATACCTTATATACACTCCAAAGAGGGGACCAAACTTATGATGCCAACAGACATTAGCAACGAATTTGCTATGTACTATGCAGATTTTTATAACTTGAACTCAGATCCAAACACGCACCAACCTACCACAGAGACCATTGACAAGTACTTACGCAACACTCAGCTCCCCTCGCTCACCATAGAACAGAAACAGACGCTTACTGCCCGCCCTGGTCACTATAGAGGAGGTGCTAAAAGCAATAGACCTCCTATCCTCAGGCAAGTCCCCTTGCCCAGATGACTCGGACAACTCATACTATAAGACCTTTAGACACACATTAGTTCCACGCTTGGTAAACATATTAACAGAAGCCATAGTCACCCAATGACTGCACCATGAAGTACTCCTTGCTCATGTGGTGACCCTGCCCAAACCCGGCAAACCACCAACCCATCTACAAAACGTCAGGCCAATTTCCCTCTTGAACTACGACGTGAAAATATTCGCCAAGCTCTTACCCCTTAGACTGGGAGCTATGCTGCCCCACATCATACATAACGATCAAGTGGGTTTTGTGGCGGGATGCCAGGGTTCAGAGAACACACAAAAAATAATAGATATACTCCACAGTCTACTAAAGGGGTGCATTAGAGGGGGAGGTCTGATCCTATCACTCGACGAGAAAGCCAAAGGAATAACACCCTTTTTTGTAAGGCTTCATTGTAAATTCCTGGAGGCCGCCATGGTTAAATTCGAAATCACGGCTAAATTCCTCTCCACCGTTCAAGCCCTTTACCACTCGTCAGAAGATCCTGTCGGATCCCTTCAAGATCTCCAATGGGATGAGACAGAGATGCTCGCTGTCACCCCTGCTATACGTGATGGCCCTAGAGCCACTGGCGGCCGCTATAAGAAATAACACATCCGTACATGGGGTGCACATAGGTGACCACGAATATAAAGCGAATCTCCTCGCGGACGATGTCCTACTGACACTGACCCAACCACGCGTATCCCTGCCCAACCTTATTAAGGAACTCACTATATAAGGACAGGTCTCTTTTTACAAATTGAATGCAACCAAGATACAGGCCATGGCGATAGACAAACCAAGCGAAACCATACAATCCCTCCAAACTGCCTTTAACCTGTACTGGAGAACCGACTATGTCACCTTCCTGGGCCTGAAACTCCCAAATAACCTGAGAGATCTATTCAAATACAACTATGACAGTTTGCAAAAAGACATCACAACAACGCTCCAATCCTGGGAGGGCAAATACTTGTCATGGGTGGGTAGATTGGCGGCAGTGAAAATGTCACTGCTACCCAAACTGCAGTACCTCTTTCACACCCTACAAATTCCACTACCTACCAAATATCTAGACTCCGACCAAAGAACTATAGTGCGATTTGTTTGGGCCAACCTCAGGATAAGGGTAGCCACTGCACTGTTGAACAAACCAGTGGAGAGAGAGGGGTTAGGGCTACCCAGCCTGAAGTTATACTACAAAGCAGCCTTGCTGTCCTCTATGATAACAACTAACTCATGCAAGTGTTAATCCCCCGCAATGAGTGGCAATAGAATCATACTGGATGCGGAGGGAGGGACTGAGATACTTATTTTAGGCACCCCCACACCTCTGTCCTCACACCTCGGACTTACTACTACGAACATGGGACTTTGCCAGGACAACCCTGTGCTCCACTGAGCCTTGGTCCCTGGCCACTCTGATATACAGTATACATATAACCAACTCCTCATTTGACTATCGGATATGGCAGCTCAAAGGTTGTACTACCCTACACCACCTTTATTCTAATGGCAAATTATTAGACTTCCTCCAAGGTCGATTTGACTTGCCCCATAGGGCATTATTTTCCTACCTACAACTTAAATCCATGCTAAGTAACCTAACTGCCACTACACAGGACCTACTAGCCATGACATAGATAGAACAGGCATGCCTAGCAACAATAACCCCCCCAAAAAACATCTCCCTCAGCTATAACTTATTCAACAAAGGGACCAACGATACACAGGATAAACATATAATAGCATGGCACTCGGACTTAAAGGCCTCATATACAATTAAGCAATGGCACAAGGCCTATATGGCACGCAAGGGTAAAACAGCTTGTGTATCACACTTGGAACAAATTAGGAAAATGCAATATAGATGGTACATAGTGCAGCGTGGACTAGCAAAAATATACCCTTACACCTCGGCTACCTGCTGGAGCTGCCACAAGGAAAGAGGGACTATGTTCCATGTGTGGTGGACATGCCCACACATTAAACCATACTGGAAAGAGGTGGAACAGATAGTCTCGGCCACATTGAAATTTGGAACTACTGTTTCTGACTTTAGACCAATTCAAAAGACAGTGTGGCGTTTTGATGTTCCATGTCCTGATAGCTGCCCTTACATTTGTAGCCAGGGAGTGGAAACCGACAGGGGCTCCAGAAACAACTGCCCTGATACGACAGATCACAACAAACTTCGACTACGAAACTATGTCCCATAAACAAATGACTCCCAAGAAACATGTTGTGGCAGCACAGGGACAATGAGAGGACTACCTTAAGACCCATACATCCGCATGATCTGATCTGATACACTAACATAGAACCTGGCTGTTAAGACACCTCCAGTGTCTTTAGGCAAAACCGCCGTTTAGTAGACCTTCCCCGTCTGCAATAACAGTAACTCCGTTCGCCTAACCTGTAGTGCACCAACCAAATGCAGGGGAAGCGGCAATCTCCCGACCGGGATCCGTGAACGGTTTCAAACTCCCGAACGGCAATACACGAACTACTGCTAGCCGCCGAACAACAATATCCACCAAGCGGCTTCCGTTCCATCCAGCAGTCTCTAAACGTGAAGAAGAAATCCCCCCAATAACGAGACAGAAGCTCCACATTGAGGGTCAAACAGGATCTGGCTTTACTGTGGGCTACCTGCCCGTATTTATGCAGGTCTCCCACTTGGTGGACACTCCCCTAGGGGACCAAATGGGAGACTTAAATGACAGACAGATATGGGGACATTCCAGACACACAGTCACAGATTTTACCCACAGTGCATTATGATTCCCTCCCCTCTACCCTGGAGTTAATTACCAAGTAACTCAATTAACTCCAGGACAAAGCCAGTCGCCATCTTAAATATAAAATCATAAAAGACATAAAAATGCATAACTTCAAAATAACCGAACATTTCCCATTCGTATCACATATCCCCAAATAGCCTGAATCTGAGTGCATATTATTAGCGAATAGCGCTCAGATCCCACACACATAGTTCAATCGCCATGGAGTCAAAGTTCTTACAGTCTTTCGGTATACGAATGACTCCATGGGAAGGCTATCTGGGTTAAGTCTTTTCGTATGCTCCAAACCTCCCGAACGGCCGGTATTCGTATGCTTTCGTGGAGACAGCCAGGCGTTCCGTTGTTTCAGCGGTGTTCGGCAGAAAAAGTGTCAGTTTTTAGTTCCATAGAAATAGAGCCAAACACCGCTGGGCTTTCGCGTGGTTTAAAATGGCCGCTGCCTCGTGGTCGACATACGATCGACAACCACCCTGAATTCGGTTTAATTGAGAAGTGTCTGTGGTTAACCACAACGTTCTAATTGGGATCAATAGGTTAACCAGCAGCACACTTCTCTCTTGGGTGGCCGTCCGTTCGGCAGGTTTGTTCGGGAAAAACAGTCATTCGAATGGCTGGGCTTAAAGTACACAACTAGACTTTAAGACCCTAGGTCGAGTGAGGGCATGAGGGACAGTAGAAGCCCCCAAGCCCCCAAGGGGGAAAACCAACTGAGACTGTGCAGTCAAAGCTCAAACTATTGACCTACCACCCGCTTTGCTGGACCAGACAAACGCCCACAACCAGTCCACGCAAACCCAAATGCCCCATAACCATTCCCAGTTCACACTCACCATCAAGATGAGATCCCAGACCAGATACAGTATTTCAGAGACAGCATGCCAGGTTCACTCTCCATACTATATCAAAAGCCATAGAAGCTCGAGGGGGGCGGGGGGGGCACCAGGGGCATCCCACGGGTTATGGGAAGGGTGGGAAGTTAGCACAGGGAGGGCCCTGGGGTAATGCCTCTTGAATTGAATCGAGAGGAACTCATGTGTAAAATGTGATGAACTTACCTGGCTTTCAAAGATAATGACTCTGTATACAAACTGTCTCAAAATTGTAATTACGCAAACTATGTTTACCCCCACCCTTTTTCTTTCTGTACCCCGTTCATGCTTCTTCGAGCCCTTCTATCAAGGTAACGAAAAACAAAAAACAATAGGGAGCGGACGCATCTCAGCAGACCTCCCAGCCAAAACCCGCAACGAAGCCTGATACCAGAGGCTTAAAACCCTCAATTAACTCACCCCTGACCGGGGACACCCTCTGGGCTCAACCCAGCAGCCACACATGCCGTTTGTATACCCGGCATGGGGGAATCGACGGTGGCGGAGACCCGATGCCTACAAGCCCACAGCAGCCCTCAACTGGTCGGCAGACTTGCACAGCCTGAAGACCCGGAGGTGGAAGACCTCCACACAGCATTCCTACCTACCCAGGCAACGATGGGCCGCCGGTCCCAAAAACCCCCACCGGAGACACCATCAGGGTCCAGGGACATAGGTGCCATGCTACAACACCGACGACCGACGCCCAAAATGGAGGAACATGCTGCCGCACAGGTACCAATAGACCCCATGCCGCCCGACCTACCCCCAGAAAGGGCTCAGACACACAAAGAGACCCCAGATGGGTCTGCCCCGGTCACCTAGCGGGACTTTCAAAATCTGGTCGGGGAAATTAAAAACCTCCTGGCAACCAGCATAGCGGCCATTAAAACTGACATGCAGGCTATCACAGATAGGGTGCAGACCGCAGAGGGCGACATCTCTGGCATTAAGCAGGGACTGACAACCCTACAGGAATCTGTCCTGTCCCTACAGGTCCAACAACAGGCACTCTCTCTCCACTACACCGCCATCGATGACAGAACGAGGCACAACACAGACAGGATATACTGCCTCCCATCCTCAAGCAGAGCAGCCCCAAACATGGTCTGTGATGTGATTGTCCGCTGCGCCGCCTCCCAAGACAAGAGAAGCCTGATGACGGCACTCCGGAGCAAGACGCCTTTAACATTTGAAGGCGCACAACTCACCGTTTTTCAAGACCTCACCAGATCCACGCTGCAATGGCGAAGATCGCTAAACCCGGTCACGAGAGCCCTCAGAGAAGCGGGATTAGAGTATCACTGGAGATCTCCCAGGTTTCTGGTGGTCACGCACAAAGGAACTGTTCATAAACTCTCCACACTAGAGGAGTTCCTGGCATTCTGTAGGGCACTGGGCCTTCCCACACCCACGCAGGATACCACCCAAAGACCCACGTCAGATACCTGACTTCCCAGAGAGCCAAATAGGCAACAATAACCGGGACATACACTGTCCACCCCCAGACGAGATGCCCTTAACTAGCTAGCCCTAAAACATACCCAGCCCACTTGTTCACATCTCAAAAGGAAGGATCTGCCACTCCATCCCCACGCCCCCCAAGGGGCCTCGCAGGTTTAGGGTACGTTTAGAAGAAGGCCCCAAATCTAAAACCCGTACAGGTTGCATTAAATCCACACATACTACACAGCCGTTCTCCCAGATCAGTTCACACACTCCTGATAATGTACCGGTGCTGGTCCACAACCTCTATGGCACATCCTCATTCTCACATTTATGCTCATTCTGTATTGTAAAAAAACATGTTTAAGTGTATTAAATGTTCAGTGTGTTGCGGGACCCGCATGGGTATGTTTTAAAAAAAAATGAAATAAGCTCAATAAAAAGAGATTGACAAAAAAAAAAAAATAATAATAAAAATTGTCAAATTGAAAAAAAAAAGAAAATACAAGTAATATTCTAAAAAACGAACAGTTTAAGATAATGTTTTTTTTTCTCAGTCAGAGATTAAGGCTGGTGTCAGAAATCTTACCGGCAGACATAGTCTAAGGTCAGGACTGAGGGTGATCACATGGAGAAGCACAAGATGAGATGAAGTCTAACAACGAATGTGAGAATAACGAGCTAAGATTTAGAAAACACTATACCACGCCATAAGATTTCACATTAAGTATAGATCTCGAGGGTTATTTAGTAAAGTGTGGATTGTCAGGAAATTAATTTCAAAATGTACGCAAAACTTAATGAATTGTAAATATAGCTGAATTGGCCTAAAATTTGAAATTTACTATAATTTTTACTTCAGGGAGATCATGCCAAACTAATCTTATTGATTTTTTTGATTGGGTAACTAAAATTATAGATCAGGGTGGTGCAGTAGACATTGCTTACCTAGATTTCAGTAAGGCTTTTGACACTGTTGCACATAGAAGGCTTATCAATAAACTGCAATCTTTAAGTTTGGATTCAAATATTGTTGAATGGGTAAGGCAGTGGCTGAGTGACAGGCAACAGAGGGTTGTAGTTAATGGAATATATTCGAAGCTTGGACTTGTCACCAGTGGGGTACCTCAGGGATCTGTACTTGGACCCATTCTCTTTAATATTTTTATTAGTGATATTGCAGAAGGTCTTGATGGTAAGGTATGTCTTTTTGCTGATGATACTAAGATATGTAACAGGGTTGATGTTCCAGGAGGGATAAGCCAAATGACAAATGATTTAGGTAAACTAGAAAAATGGTCAGAATTGTGGCAACTGACATTTAATGTGGATAAGTGCAAGATAATGCATCTTGGACGTAAAAACCCAAGGGCAGAGTACAGAATATTTGATAGAGTCCTAACCTCAACATATGAGGAAAGGGATTTAGGGGTGATTATTTCTGATGACTTAAAGGTAGGCAGACAATGTAATAGAGCAGCAGGAAATGCCAGCAGAATGCTTGGTTGTATAGGGAGAGGTATTAGCTGTAGAAAGAGGGAAGTGCTCATGCCATTATACAAAACACTGGTGAGACCTCACTTGGAGTATTGTACACAGTACTGGAGACCGTATCTTCAGAAGGATATTGATACCTTAGAGAGGGTTCAGAGAAGGGCTACTAAACTGGTTCATGGATTGCGGGATAAAACTTACCAGGAAAGGTTAAAGGATCTTAACATGTATAGCTTGGAGGAAAGACGAGACAGGGGGGATATGATAGAAACATTTAAATACATAAAGGGAATCAACACAGTAAAGGAGGAGACTATATTTAAAAGAAGAAAAACTACCACAACAAGAGGACATAGTCTTAAATTAGAGGGTCAAAGGTTTAAAAATAATATCAGGAAGTATTACTTTACTGAGAGGGTAGTGGATGCATGGAATAGCCTTCCAGCTGAAGTGGTAGAGGTTAACACAGTAAAGGAGTTTAAGCATGCGTGGGATAGGCATAAGGCTATCCTAACTATAAGATAAGGCTAGGGACTAATGAAAGTATTTAGAAAATTGGGCAGACTAGATGGGCCGAATGGTTCTTATCTGCCGTCACTTTCTATGTTTCTATGTTTCTATGTTTCTAATTTCCAGACAATTGACAGTTTAGTGAATAACCCTCTAAAAAAAAAAATTTCACTGAATTTTTCTCCCGTATAGGGCTGTATTAGTCTGCCTATGGATTCATATGATCGCGTGATAACAGGGCCGTCATGCCGAAATTGTACGCAGGGCATTGTGGGATATCACCCTCAGCGTGCCGCTTGTCCTGTAAGCTCTGTATTTGTAGGTTTATAGCTCTAGAATAGCAATGTAAACTGTAATCTTTATCTAGAAATAAAACGATATCTGTCCATTTATTAACAATTTGGAACGCACAAGGTGTACCCGGGATTGGATTACCGACAATATGCCGCCATAATAAACTGGTTTGACAAATGAACTTTACTGGTTTACAAACGGAGAGTAAATTATACCTGTCATAATAACCCCGCAGCTCATTTCATCTCTGAACACACGCACTCCGAATACCAGCACATCTTACAACCGGTCCTTCTGGCGACAGCTAGATGTGTAATATTATGTCACTTTCGTTTTATCAAAAACATCTCTGTGAACTCCATTAGGTTTTGGTACGTGGAATAATGATGTGTCTTCTCCAACACTGCTCTCCTAGAACAGACATGGTGTCACCTTCAGCGCGGCCAGTTGCTGCGTTCTTCACAGTGACATTTTGAAACAAGGCCTGTAGCAAGATGGAGGTTTGGTTTTTGGTTTTTGTACTGCATGTTTGTGTGGGGGGAGTTCTTAATACATGTTTTTCTTTAGGTATAATATCTGTCGCAGGTACAATGACATACAGTAAAGTTATGTACAAAGCAAGACAAAGGGAAATGGGCCTACACTGGAGTACGAAGGAGACATATTAGTATTTTTTAACATGGGGGCTTGAACCCCAAGAAACTGTGCTAAGGCGGGCAATTAAAGGACAGGCGTTCCCTATATATATTAAATTATATATATAAATATACGATGAATTTGCAAGATTTAAACAAAAAAAACTTCTGTTCAGACTAATTGATTAGTCAAAAGATTTAATCCATTCGGGGCAGGGCCTGACTGCCATGCTGGGCAGATGTGTATCGCATGAGCTCCGGACTAATCAGAAATAAATAGAGGATTTTCTGCTCAAAACTCGAGGAAATAAAACACTAAGTCGGCGGATCAACCTCTCTGGCAGTACCGGAGCTCAATATAAGCAGCAAAAACAAACTATACGTGGACACAATCCCGGAGGGCTGGATGACTGACCTGCGGCCTGGTGAGCCCCGGAGAAACGGACGATCTCACAATGGGGAACACCCAGACAGCGGAGGAAATCACCTCACAGAGCCCCGGAACCCCCCCTCTGGACTGGTGGGGGATATCCTGGTCCGGGAGGCTACCTGGCGGATATATGCACATCCACTTGGTGGCATCCCAAAGCGGGAAACAAAGCGACCAAACCAATATGGCGGACGCCATGTGCGCAGCACAACCCAGAACCCAGACCTCGCAAGTAACCACACTCGATAGAATCTTCGAAGATTTCTGGGCAAAACTAAACCGTGCATTGCAAGCACCCTCCTCGCCAACACCGGGCTTCAACTCACCACACAAGCGGCCCCCAAGCACTCAGCATCCTCCAATGGCTAAGGCTCCAAGACGGCGACACCTGCCGCGAAACGTATGACAGATCCAGCAGATTCACCGACACTCAAGCGGAGGGGGGGACAGACATGCTCACCAGTTCATCGACCATCTGCATGACGAACAACTACCCGACACCGCTGTAAAGTATACGCCACTGCAGTGAGACTCTCCCGTCACCTCACAATCGATAAAGGGCCGCTGAGACATCACAGGAGGCGGCCTAAAAAGCACACAGCGAACTATGTCGCAGATACCAACTACGTCCAGACCATGAAGGTCCAACACCCCTGGCTCAGGGGACCCTGCAGAAACTGCATAGGGTGAAGAATAGCCTGCAGAGGGACCTGTTCACTCGTCATGAGAGCTGGCTCCGGCGATACACTACCTACTACAGGCTACACTGAAGGCCTCAATCCATGAACAATTTACAAAGCTAAAATTGATCAAACTGCATAGGCGCTATCCCATGTCTAGATATATCCAAAGTGTTGCTAACCTAGCCTAGTTTACCTCATAATATATTGTAAAACTTATGATGTTCTCTCTCCTTAAATGCATGTTGCAACCTAGCCTTCACATTCATCCTAATAGTACCAGGCAGGTCTTAAGAACTATGCCCCGCAGTCTGCCGCTTGGCTAATAGTGTCATCTTATGGCCCCTTACAGCCACTGCCCACCATACGCTTCGTTATAGCATCTATTGCAACCCCATTTCTCTGTGCCATTGTAAGAAATCCTAACCTGGGCAACCGTATACGGAGGCAGGGATACAGTGGTACCATTTCTCGTTGTACTGCATAACACGCTCATTGTTGATCTAGCTACAAGATGCACTCAGTTTAAATGTGATACCTAGCCTACAATCTATTACTTGTATTTCATATAACCCTGCAAGATCTGAGACAGCACTGAGATTATCCCGCTATATCTGAGATACCACTGAGATTATCCCACCAGATCTAAGATTATCCTGCCAGATCTGACAAAGCACTGAAATTATCTTGCCATATCTGAGATAACACTGAGATTATCCCGCCAGTTCTGAGATAAAACTGAGATTATCCAGCCATATTTGAGATAACACTGACATTATCCAGCCACATCTGAGATAACACTGAGATTATCACGCCAGATCTGAGATAACACTGAGATTATTCCGCCACATCTGAGATAGCACTGAGATTATCCCACCATATCAGAGATAACACTGAGATTATCCCACTAGCTCTGAGATAGCACTGAGATTATCCCACTAGCTCTGAGAAAACACTGAGATTATACCGCCAGATTTGAGATAGCACTGAGATTACCACGCCAGATCTGAGATATCACTGAGGTTATCCCGCCATATGAGATATCACTGAGGTTATCCCGCCATATCTGAGATAGCACTGAGATTATTCCACTAGATCTGAGATAACACTGAGATTATCCCGCCAGATCTGAGATAGCACTGAGATTACCACGCCAGATCTGAGATAACACTGAGATTACCACGCCAGATCTGAGATAACACTGAGATTATTCCGCCAGATCTGAGATAGCACTTAGATTATCCAGCCAGATCTGAGATAGCACTGAGATTATCCAGCCAGATGTGAGATAACACTGAGATTATCACGCCAGATCTGACATAGCACTGAAATTATCCAGCCAGATCTAAAATAACACTGAGATTATCCCACCATATCAGAGATATCACTGAGATCATCCCACTAGCTCTGAGATAGCACTGAGATTATCCCACTAGCTCTGAGAAAACATTGAAATTATACTGCCAGATTTGAGATAGCAATGAGGTTATCCCGCCATATCTGAGATGGCACTGACATTATTCCACTAGATCTGAGAAAACACTGAGATTATCCCGCCAGATCTGAGATAGCACTGAGATTATCCCGCCAGGTCTGAGATTGTTGCACAGTACAAAGCAGAATAGTGGGAAGGACAATAAAGGACTCTGAATGCTAATGTAGACGGAGGGCTTGGACATATTAAAAGGATAGAGATTGGCAGCTTTTTACAGGGTATTTAAAGGGACACTATAGTCACCCAGGCCACTTCAGCTCAATTAAGTGGTCTGGGTGCAATGTCCCCTTTAGGTTTTAACCCTTCAGATGCAAACATAGCAGTTTCATCTGTTGACAGCTTGACGTAGGCCGAGGAAGCTGACGTCGGCGGGGGAGGAGAGTACCAGCGCCGAGGGTTCCCGGCACTGGAATAAGGTAAGCTGCTGAAGGGGTTTTAACCCCTTCAGCGCCACGGGAGGGGGACCCTGAAGGTGAGGGCACCCTCAGGGCACTATAGTGTCAGGAAAACCGCTTTGTTTTCCTAACACTATAGTGATCCTTTAAACATAGACTGTGACGGCAGATAAGAACCATTCGGCCCATCTAGTCTGCCCAATTTTCTAAATACTTTCATTAGTCCCTAGTCTAGTCTTATCTTATAGTTAGGATAGCCTTATGCCTATCCCACGCATGCTTAAACTCCTTTACTGTGTTAACCTCTACCACTTCAGCTGGAAGGCTATTCCATGCATCCACTACCCTCTCAGTAAAGTAATACTTCCTGATATTATTTTTAAACCTTTGTCCCTCTAATTTAAGACTATGTCCTCTTGTTGTGGTAGTTTTTCTTCTTTTAAATATAGTCTCCTCCTTTACTGTGTTGATTCCCTTTATATATTTAAATGTTTCTTTCGTATCCCCCCTGTCTCGTCTTTCCTCCAAGCTATACATAAATTCAGAGTTCTGTCATGAACACTTGTCTGGTTAAAATTACATGTTTGTTAGTCCACCCATTGTAAAGCGCTACGGAATTTGTTGGCGCTATATAAATATAATAATAATAATAATGAAAGTGCTTCCCCACAGTGTGTGGAATTAATATGCTTTCAGTTTGAAATCAATTAATTATTCCCAGGTCTAGTGAAAGAGACACTTGGAACACCATAACCACTGCAGTGCACTGGAGCGATGATGGTGTTTAGAGAAATAATCGCTCTCACATTTGTAATGTGCAGATGTGGGTTTCTTTCCAGTAGTAATGATGGCTGTTAGTTGCATCTGCAATATTACTGTTACAGGTTGGAGGAATTTCTATCGATAGTTCGTACGGGAGGGGTACGGAGCTCCATCTTGTGGTTAGCTGGAAAAGTGTTGTTGACAAACAGAACTGTCTGAAAACAGAAAATGACACAAATATACAGAATTAAGGTCTGCGCTCAGACTCCCACTACTCCTGGGCGGCAGCAATGACTATAGTACACATCAGCCTTAATACATATATTAAAAAATATAAGAGTTACTTGTGCACTATCCCAAATACATATTCACATTTATTTAACTGTAGGTATTTAGAGAAAGATACTGAAGATTTCTATACACAATATATGGAATTGTGACGGACCTAGTAGAAGAGGCGTGTCCGCTGTACGACCCAGAGCCAATCCGGGAAAAGGGGGGGCTTGAGCAGAGAATGCCCGAAACTGCCTGGAACTATGATTCGGCCCAGGCGGAACCCCCGAGCCGGTGAAACTTTAACCAGGGCGCTTTTCGGCTCTGGTCCACAGAATACGGCGCTCTTGTTGTGGTAGTTTTTCTTCTTTTAAATATAGTCTCCTCCTTTACTGTGTTGATTCCCTTTATGTATTTAAATGTTTCTATCATATCCCCCCTGTCTCGTCTTTCCTCCAAGCTATACATAAATTCGAGAGGCATCTAGGGTCACCGAGCTCGGGAAAGCCACAAATAGAACCTGATCGTCCCGTGGTTCAAAAGTCCCCGAGATGATCCACCTCAACTCTTGGAACTTCACGCTGGATCGGGAGCTAGCCGAATTCCGCTGAACTTGGACCAGCCACCTAATTTGGTCACGATAACAACGAATTTGGTGGTTACAGTGTGGGCTTGCTTTTGGGTGTGTTTTGGGGTGTGTCTACTGTACCAGATTCTGTATAAATGTGAGCCATTTGGCTGCAAAAAACAGATCTTTTTCACCCTTTACTAAGCCTCGGCTCAGGTTTGTGTGATACCGCGCATACCCCTTCGGCGATACCTATAATCACTCTGGAGCTATCACAACCAGGAAGGGGCAACTACAGGCAGTAGAAACCCATCTTCAGGGGAGTACACTGCCACAGTTATAAAATACAGAGCAGCTATGTTATATCTCCACATTAAAAGTCTGACTGCATGCATTGCTTTGTACTCACATAAAGATGACAAATATTGTACAGTGCTAAAGAATATGTTGGTGCGTTGTACAGTCTACTTATACTAGCAATAAATAATCACTGCTGAAAACAGTTACTTGCGCACCATCCCACCAACTAAAGTGGCAGGTGAGCTCACAATTTAACCCCTTAAGGACGGGGGCGTTCTATGCAGTCCTTGTAGGGGTGGCTCTAAACGCCGGCGGGCAGCATAGAACGTCCCCTCCATCCTTGTTACCTACCCGATCGCCGTCCTTCCCTCGCCGGTGATCAGTGTTCCTCCCGGTCTGGGGGGACTGTCTGACAGCCCACACAGTCCCCCCTCTGCAAACTAGGCCCCCGCGGGCCATGTGATCGCTGAAAGAGCGGTCACATGCCCGCAAGAGGTGCCTGTGTATCTGCCTGCGGGGGGGGGGAGGTGACTGCATCTGTAAAATAAAAATAAAATGTTAGTAAATAAAATAATAATATATGTACATATATGAGAAATATATACATATATTATATCTATATATAATATGTATATATCTTTATATAATGTCATACATGTATTAATATAAAAATACACTTAGAGTAAAATTGCACGTATATATATATATAGCCAAAAGTACAAGATAGCACTCCAGGGACTTCCAAGTTGCAGAACTATTCAGACTATCAGTCAGAAATCCTCCAGCAGTTGTCGGATACCAATACCTATCTGCCACTCCCTGGTGATCCCACTGGGAACGTTCACCAGCAAATCAAGGCCCAGAGGAGGCGGGCTGAAAAGCTAGCCGGATAGGAGGCATGTGTGGGTGTGGTGGGTGTAGGTGTCACATGTGGGGGGGTGTCACTTAGGTTAGGGGTGGGGTGGGGTCATATAAAGGGCAGTCATTTTGTCCCTTACCTCAGCCATCTTAGAATAACGGCTGGTAACATCGTCCCTCACGCCCACCCTTGATTGTTGATTGTTGCGTATTGTATATCTCTAACTTTCTCTCTTGTCACAGCTGGCGGGTATGGTCCTTGCCAAACCAGTTGGAAAACGAGTACACCGGAAGAAGGAATGCTGGGTCTGGTCCCTCCCCTAACCTCGGAGAGTTTTTGGTAACTGGGCGTGCCCCTCGTGCCAGTAAAAGGCGGCCAGGGGTTGGCATGGGGTATTGGAAGGCCAAGGTAAAAGGCCTGTTATCTTGGACGAGGGGGGAGGGCAGATACCCTGGAAGGGGGTACTCTAGAGTTATTATGGGTCGGTTGGCAAGGACAAGTTTCGAGTAAAATTATTGGTTGATTTATTTATGCTTGTTATTATAAATAAAGCTGTGGCCTGTTTTATACCACACTTACGTCTCTTGGCTTTAATTGGGGGGAAAACGGGGAAACGTAATTATGATTGCATTGGTTTGCACCGCACAATAACCACTACCTACACACATGGATGCCTTACAGAGGGGCCTCAGAAGTAATTATATTGATATGCAACTATATCAATATTTACTCCAAGATAAACCAAAGACACCGATCATCTACACTCTCCCTAAAATTCACAAGGATAGCACCAGACCACCAGGCCGCCCAATTGTTTCAGCCATTGGGGGGATTCTTGAGCCTGTGGCAAAATGGCTGGATTTCCTATTCAAAGACACTATTGAGAACCTAGATACAGTCCTGAAAGACACTCCTACCTTCCTCAGACTTCTAGCCACTTTAACACTTCCGACAGTACCTGTAGTGTTGGTAACATGTGATGTAAGGAGCTTATATACCGTAATTCCACACCAAGACGGTATACAAGCTATGAGAGCACTTCTATCTCAGTCTCCCTACTATACCGGACCACCTGTGGAGTTTGCACTGGAACTCTTGGAGATCGTCCTGTCTCAGAACTACTTTAGGTTTGAAACTAAATGGTACCGCCAGATTGCAGGTACTTCCATGGGTGCGGCGATGGCACCCATGTATGCAAATGGATACATGCATCAGTTTGAGAGCTTACATATTCTACAGCCCTTTAAAGAACAGATTGTAGCATACACACGCTACATCGATGACATCTTTATGATTGTTAAGGGCACTACTACAGATGTAGAACAAATGATTCAGTCCATCAATAGAGCGTCTTCTAACATTGAGCTGACTTCAGCAATCAGTACGATCAGGTCGATTTTCTGGATGTCAGAGTTTACCGTGAAGGGGACAAATTGGCACATATATTATTTACAAAAACAACAGACCGCAACACATTGCTGCATGCAACCAGTTTTCACCCGTCTGCCTTAAAGGAATCCCTACCATACTCCCAATTTTTGAGAGCTTTTCGAAACAATTCTGACCTTGAGAAGGCACAGATTAAAAGTTCAGCTATGTGGCACAAGTTTAAGATGAGAGGGTATAAGGATAGCACGCTTCAACGTGCGTTATTGAAATGCCAAAGTGAAGATTTGGCTGTTAAAGAAATAACACATGTCCCTCGTATAGTATTCCCGACTACGTACACCTCGGCATCGATGGAGTTTAATAACATTATTAAGAAGAATTGGATTGTTTTAACCAATGACCCGTCATTACCAGCTGAGTTCAAAAATCCCCCCTGACATGCTACAAAAGAAATCAAAATCTAAGGGATCTCCTGGTATGCACTGACCCCATTCATTGCTATCAACCTCCATCTAGCAAGATTAATTACGGATGCTACCGTTGCTTAGGTCGTGTGACCTGTGGACATATGCTGTCAGGCAAAACATTCACACACCCTCACTCTGGGAAACCCTACACCATTCGACACCGCTTAACGTGTACATCGGATTTTGTAATATACAAACTTACTTGCCCATGTGGACTGGCCTATGTGGGCAAAACAGATTTACCCTTACGTGAATGAATCCGTAACCACAGATCCAGTATACGGACTGCTTATAGGGACAACAAATCTGAGCAACCCGTGGCAAAACATTTTCTTGAGAAGGGACACTCGTTGCCCACCCTGAAACTGATAGCCATAGACCATGTTCCACCTTTGCGCATAGGTGGAGACCGCAGTAAACTGTTATTGCAGCGTGAACTTTACTGGATTAGGACTCTACACACCGTTCAGCCATTTGGTTTGAATGAAAAATACTCATTGGCAGTATTTTTGTAAATATTGATATCGTGGTGTTGGTTGATAGGGGAACGAGAATGCCCACCCAGGGGGATAGGCATCTCTAATATCCTTCCCATTATACCGCTTTGCTATTCACTTATTTAGCAAGTTGTTGGCACTTATTGGCGACTATTAAGGGCTTGGAGGTAGCCCACCCTGGGGGATAGGCATCTCAGCCATTCTTAATTTCAGCCTAAGGCTCTAATGCATTTTTGTGCTGCTTACTAAAAAATCTAAAAAAATCTTTAGGATGATTCATGTTATCTGTCTGATGGCGGACGGGTTTAGGGTTAAGAGACAGCCCACCCTGGGGGATAGGCGTCTCAATTACCCATTCCACCCAGTGCTAATAGGTTTATTACTATATATGTCTATAACAATGTGATTTTGTTAAGGACCTTTGCTTTATGTCCTTCGCTTGTATTATTTTGTATTCTGTATGCATTATGTGATGTATGCCGGTCTATATAGATTCGGGGATACATTGGTTCTTTGCTCTCCTGCTTGAGTGTTTGAGTTATATATGTATTTATTTATGTATTTATTTATGTGTTCATGTTGGACTAGACTGGGAGTACACCAGTCATTCTTGGTACCCTCTCCTCCTTAGATCACTGCAGCTCTACGTAGTGGCTATATTCGTATCTTCTGGTTATTGTGCATTACGTTCTTTTCCCCATAGGTTTAGTTGGTGGATATTTAATCACATTTATCTGGTATCGTCTTTTCATGTTTTCTCCCTTTTTTGACTAAGAAGTTCTGACATTTATCCTTTACTACTCTTTTTACCTGTATAATGATATCTAAGGATTCGGAGTGATACATTACTCTTGGTACAATTATGCTTTCAATTTCTGTTTGTTGGTACTTTGCTCCCTGTAGTTAGATTGGAATCTCTGCAGGTTTGATTGCTCATGCCTGCATTTTATTTTTATTTTTGTATTTGTAGTATAAGTTACATGTCTTCTTTATGCATTATCTATTCCTTAGGTAGTACAGTTTGTATATTTATATCTTGTTAATAGGTTGCTACAGGCTAATTGCAGTTTGATCGCTTTTCGATTAGTTCTGCCTGCTGTCTATCTCTAACGTGTTCTCTATGGATTGTCTCTGTATCTAAATGGCCCCTGATGGGGTGTATAAGTCTTTCTTCAACATTTATATTTTATTCCTGTATGCAGGCTATGTTTTTAGTTATATGTATATGTATTATTTTGTTGGTTATACTGGGTTGCTATGGGAACGACCGAGGGAGGTGCACGTCTATGACATCATCAGTGTCAATTATTTGACCTGAGCAGGCTGCTGGTCAGGTGCCCCTGGGGTCACTCCTATCTTCAACCTGGGTAAGTTAAGGGAATATTGAGGGTATATATTCTTATGGATTTGATTTGCAAGCTCATCCTGATGAAAGTCTGTGATACAGACTGAAACGTTGATTTTTATTTTGAGCTAATAAAAGCTAAGTTTTATTCATTCAACTTGGAAGTCCCTGGAGTGCTATCTTGTACTTTTGGCTGTATCTGTTTGCTGATAAGCACCGGGCAAGTACATCAAGGGAGGTGGAGTGCATTACTATTTTTGTTTTATATATATATATATAATAACTATATATATTATTATAAAAAAGAAATAAGTAAATAAATAAAAAAAATAAAAAAATTCAAACCATATATATATATATGTAATTTCCTTCTAAGTGTATTTTTATATGAATATATATATATATATATATATATATATATATATATATGTATATATATATATATATATATATATATATTCATAACCAAAATGCACTTAGAATGAAATTATATCTATAACTAGGTATATATAAATACATAAAATAATAAAAAATATAATTATACCCATACACATAATTACATAAATAACTTTATAAATATACACATAGACTTCAAATATGTATATATATTTAAAATACGTGCGTATTTATGTAATATTTTTACATAATTAAATCATTTTATTGATCCAATTTGAGGGACCTGCCTGACAACCCAGGTAGAAAATCCAGGGAATGTAATTTGCTAGCACTGTATTTTACTCTGTAACATTCTATGACACCCTAAAAACTGTACAAGGGGGGTACTGTTTTATTTGGGAGACTTCACTGAACACAAATATTAGTGTTTCAAAACAATAAAACATATCACAATGATGATATTGTCAGTGAAAGTTAAGTTGTTGCATTTTTCACACACAAACAGCACTTTCACTGATGATATCATTGTTGCAATACGTTTTACTGTTTTGAAATACTAATATTTGTGTTCAGCAAAGTCTCGTGAGTATAACAGTACCCCCCATGTACAGGTTTTAGTGTTTTTGAAAGTCATAGGGTCAGATATAAGGCTTTTCTGTTTTCTTCACATTGAAATTTGCCAGATTAGAAATGTTACCTTTGAGAGCGTATGGTAGCCCAGGAATGAGATTTACCCCCATGATGGCATACCATTTGCAAAAGAAGACAACCCAAGGTATTGCAAATGGACTATGTCCAGTCTTTTTTAGAAGCCACTTAGTCACAAACACTGGCCAAAATTTGAGTTCATAATAGTTTTTTGCATTTTTCACACACAAACATATATAAATGCTAACTTTGGCCAGTGTTTGTGACTAAGTGGTTACTACAAAAGACTGGACATACCCCATATTGAATACTTTGGGTTGTCTACTTTTGCAAATGGTATGTCGTGGTGGGGTAATTCTCATACCTGAGCTATGATACAGTCTCAAAGGCAACATAACCAACCTGGCAAATTTAAACGTGTTTAAATTGAAAAATGGGGGAGATCAGACCCTGTATTGTACAGTGTGGCCCTCCATGAGACATCAGGTAGACAATAAGATCTCTCTCCTTGGCCCTCCCTGTGACCCCTCACCTACTCAAGGGATCTGTATGGTCTGCTCCTCTATTGGGTGCAGATCACTTTAAGAGCCCCCTAACTGTCCCCCGGTACTTCTCAATAACTCAGCGAGCCTCAGTGCGCACTCTGAGCCACTGACTCTTTAAATGATGTAATCAAGTATTGGCGTGGATGACAATGCTCCCCCACTGGACCACCAGGGATCCTGCTCTTAGTCTGCCTTCCGTGGACCAACAGAGATAACACCACACACACACTCAGACACTGCACACACAATACTCCATAACACTCAGATTCATCAAAAAAAAATTCACCAGCCCACACAGGTAGCACTCAGCCTTCTCCACGCACAAAACACTCAGCCGCTACACACTCTCACACACAAAACACACTCATACACAAAAGGATACGGTCAAAGATCAAGAGGAATTAATTCAGACAGATCTGAAAGTAAAATCTAATTTTTTTCCTCACCACCTCAAAACCGCCAGTATAAAAACCTTTGAAAAGGCAGTTATGACAGACTTAAATAAAATTAAACCTATTTCGAGGTTCCAATAGAATTTAATGATAGGGGAGAAAAAAGCATTAAAAGATTTAAAAGACAATAAAAATATAGTTGTAAAGCTGGCGGACAAGGAAGGTGGAGTGGTCATTATGACTAAAAACTTCTATATGGAGGAAATTTTTAAACAGTTATCAGATTTTAATACTTACTGTAAATAAAATAAAAATCCAGAACCGGAAATTAAAAACTTGTTAAACTTCTGGATGACGGATTCCATTTGTGAATTTTGAACAAAAATTAGTATGCATTTTTAAATAACAACAACCCTGTAATTCCATTAATTTACATCTTACCGAAAATTCATAAAGACTGCAAAATCCACCAGGAAGACCTATTGTGGCAGGGGTGGATTCTCTGTTATCAAAATATTGACACATTATTACAGCCTATCGTGGTAAAAAATACAGTTTACCTGAAAGACACAATGCACTTATTACAAATTTTGGAGAATTTTGAATTGTGTGATGATTGTTGGCTAGTGACATGTGATGTGACTAGCCTCTATACGATAAGTGAACACCAGAGAGGATGTGAGGCTGTAAAGTTCTTTTTGGAGAAATCATGGAATTTTAAAACTCAACAAATTGATTTTATACTCAAGAGTATTTTTATGATTCTTAAGAACAACTTTTTTTGGTTTGAAGGAGACTTTTATTTACAAAAGAGAGACACGACTATGGGGACCAAGTTCGCACCCAGCTATGCCAACTTATTTATGTCATACTGGAAAACCATGTATGTCTTTTCAGGGCATGACTGGGTGGTGAACTTGGTCCTCTACAAGAGATTCATTGATGATATATTTTTTATTTGGAAAGGGCATAGTGCCTCTCTGGACTCATTTTTATCTTTTTTAAATTCCAGTTCTTGAGGAATAAAACTAGTGATGTTAGTACCCAGGGAGTTAATTTTTTGTGATCTAAGGATCTTTATAGAGTCCAGTCTCATACAAACCTGTATGTTTTTCAAAAAGTTGATATCAACAGCTATATTGATACCAAAAGCTGCCATTTTCCCCCTTGGCTTGTGAATGTGCCAAAAGGACAATTCATAAGGTTAAAAAGAAATTGTAATAAGGAAGAATTATTTGTAGAACAATCACAGATCCTCAAGGAACTATTTTTGCAAAAGGGTTATCTGGTATATAAAAATAAAAAAGAGGAGACCAATATACAAAATGAACAGGTGACTTTTATTAGTAATTTTAATTCTCAAAGCCATATTTAAAAAAAAAAAAAAAAATTAAATGAACATTGGCATATTTTAAGACAAAATGAAGATTTAAATATGTATACAGGAGAAAAACCTAAGGTAGTTTACAGAGTAGCAAATAATTTAAAAAATATTTTAACTAAAAGTTGTTTCCAAAAAAAGGAAAGGTAGACACATATATATTTGGTACTAAATTATAAGGTTTCCTCCATTGTGTATGGTGTAAAGTCTGTAAAAGTGCGAGTGTTATCTCTAAGAAAACAAATATTTTTTTTATCTAATGTCACAAAAAAGGAGTGTTTTAATGATTTTTTTTATTACATGTGACACTAGTAACGTTATATACCTCCTAACATGTAAATGTGGCCTCCAATACGTAGGGAGTACCACAAGACCATTGAAAAATAGAGTGAGTGAGCATCTATGTAATATCCAAAATAAGGTTACCACCCACTCTGTATCAGCACATTTCATGAAGAGTCATAATTGTGACCTTAAAATGTTGAATTTTATTGACATCCAAAAAGTAATTAAACCATGGAGAGGGGGAGACTTTCTGAAGATTCTAAATAAGACAGAAATGAAGTGGATCTTCGATTTAGAAACCCACTCCCCTTATGGTCTCAATATAGACTTTGAAATGGACAATTTTATTTAGGATTTTTATGAGTGCAATATAAATATAAATATATAGAAGGCATTATAGGTGCAGTGCAATAAATGTAGATAATATATACATGTAAAGGGTATTAAGAGTATAGTGTAATAAATGTGTAATTTAGTAGACATTTTATTTAAGTTTTTATATCTCTAACACGTCTCTTTTCTCTTTTTTGTCCTCCTTAATGATGTATAATTTATGCATTTTTATTATTGAGTATTTATCCCTATAAAGGGGTTTGGGAATAATATTCAGGACTTGGATACTATAAGACAAGATTGCCAGATATAAGTAAATTGGAACTGTCTGGACTAAATTGAACCGGAATACAGCCATTGATAGTGGTGGAGCGCATAGAAACAGCGGCTGGAACGCATGCCGAAGGTGGAACGCATGAAAATGGCCGCTGGAACGCATAACGGCGAAACCGGAAGTGACTTTATATACCATTGCGATACTGACCGCAATGAAACGAGGAGGTTGGGAGGGTTCTGATAGGTTAATTGCAATGGGGGTATGTCCCCAATTTGAAAAATAGGCGACAAAATGGACTTATAAAGAGAGACTGCACAGGGAAATATGTATGTACCTGAGGAAGACGCAGATTTTAGCGTTGAAACGCGTTGTGCTGTTAGAGGCACTTATTGTATGTACAATTTTATTTTATTCTGCTCTAATAAATATATTTTAAACCAAGAAGCTGGTGCTCTCCATCAATTTCCATGAAGAAGACTTGGTATTCCTGCAATAGGACCTGCATTAGTTGAGTATGCCTTACTACCTGAGCCAGTTTGCTAACAGGCTCATTAAAATGTGAGTTGAACACCTAAAGAATACACTAAGTGACCAATCTGGGATATTACTATACTACTATATTCCAGGAAGAAGTAACATCACTGTATTAATTTCTAGGTATATCTACACTCGATTTTCTACACATCGGGTGGTGTGAACCCTGGGAGCTAGACTATTAAAGGAACACTATAGTCTCCTAAATGGCTTTAGCTAAATAAAGCAGTTTTAGTGTATAGATAATTCCCCTGCAATTTCACTGCTCAATTCACTGTCATTTAGGAGTTAAATCACTTTGTTTCTGTTTATGCAGCCCTAGCCACACCTCCCCTGGCTATGATTGACAGAGCCTGCATGAAAAAAAAAACTGGTTTCACTTTCAAACAGATGTAATTTACCTTAAATAATTGTATCTCAATCTCTAAATTGAACTTTAATCACATACAAGAGGCTCTTGCAGGGTCTAGCAAGCTATTAACATAGCACGGGAAAAAAAAATCTTAATTAAACAGAATTTGTAATAAAGGAAGGATAAACTTTAGATGATTTTTAACAGGAAGTGTTTATGGAAGGCTGTGCAAGTCACATGCAGGGAGGTGTGACTAGGGTTTATAAACAAAGGGATTTAACTCCTAAATGGCAGAGGATTGAGCAGTGAGGCTGCAGGGGCATGTTCTATACACCAAAACTGCTTCATTAAGCTAAAGTTGTTCAGGTGACTATAGTGTCCCTTTAAATACTGCTCTTACATACTTTGCGCTGAGCGCTAAACACACTCTCATACACAAAACACTGCCAGGAAAACACTGAAGGGGTTAACTTAGGTGACTTTTGGTCACCTAACCACCCGAAAGTCCCTCTAGTGGCTGTCTGGTAAACCTGCAAAAATTACACTTGCAGGTTTAAGGGGACTGGGACACTGCACCCAGACCACTTCAATAAGCTGAAGTTGTCTGGGTGCCTGTAGTGTCCCTTTAAGCACAATCTCTGACAGACACACACATTCACTGACACACACTGGCAGATACACACTGACAGGAACACACACACTCAATGACAAACACACAGACGTCACTGATTTGACACACATACATTCACTGACACACACTCATTCAGTGACAGATAGACACACACAAACACACTGACAGACACACACTAATACTCACACACACTCTAAATGACAAACAGACTCTCACTGATTTGACAGACACTCACAAACATACACTAACAGAAGCACATACACACAAACATACACACACTAACAGAAGCACATACACTCATAAACACCCATGCATTCCTGCAGGACTCGAGCCCTGGCCAGTACTCACTCTCACACACAAAACACTCAGTCACTACACACGCTCACAAAACACTCAGCTACTACAAACTCTCACACACAAATCACTCAGCCACTACACACGCTCACAAAACACTCAGTCACTACACAAGTTCTCATACACACAACACTCAGTCTCCTACAAACACATTTAACACTCACAGGACAAAGCCCAGGTTTTAGGAGGGGGCCCTAATTTGGAATCCTTAATCCATTTTTGGATTTATCAAGGCTCAACCGGTGCTATTTTTGGTGCAAAGTGCTATATGCTGAGAAACATTCCATTTGTTTCCATAGTGACTCAAGTCAACCATGACACTTTACCATCCATACGCTTGTCAATGCATCCCGTGAGTCCTGGGGCTATAACAGTTTACCCCCATTTACACATCACACAGTTCAATGCTCCGCTGGGCTGTGATCTGCCAGCAGTAGTTGGAGCATTTCAGGTGCTACAAGGTGGGGCGTATTCTCACTACGACCTCCTAGGCCTGTCGCCAAGGCAGCAGGATCTAAGGTGGTTCTTTTTGCATAATGATTTGTTACTGTGCTCTTCAAATGTTTGAAATGTATTTTATTATTTATTTTTAAGTTGGAGATAGCAGGGCTGGCATGGGACCCAGCTGCCAAGGATATATCAAGTGTATATGAACTATAACTGGTTATTGTCAAACACTGTGCTGTCCTTGCTGTGCTAGCATAAAATGTTATCTAATTTATACCTTGTGTGTGTCTACATGCAGTATGTACTTTTTATTGTTATTTTTATTTAAATTTTTATTTTATTTTCATCTTATTTTTATTTTTATTTTCATTTTTATTTATTTTTATTCATTTATTTTTATTTATTTATCTATTTATTTATGTATTTATTTATTTTTATTTCATCTTATTTTATGGTTTAGTCTTTATTGTTGTTTAAAGACACAAACTTATTTCATCTGCCTTTAAGAAGAAGGAGACAAAAAGTGCAATGTAAATGGGTTACACCAATTATATTATTGCTCATATATCATTGTGTGTATATATATGTATACATAATATTTACCACATTTTTTAACTACTCAAGATGTTAGATCATATTATCACTTATGCACTTTGTGTAAAAAGATATTTTCTCCACATAAATTGTGTGAATGGAATGTATATGTCAAATATGTAAGAGAATGTTTTGTGAAACTTGTACTTTATGAAAATGGGATATATATATATATATGCCCATAATCACAGATTGTATTGTGAATATATATTTGCCCGATCTTTTATTTTGTCTGTAGTGCCATCCAGAGAATTATTTTAATTACTTTTTCCTCCCCATTCCGTTTTGTCCATCTATCTATATATGTCCTGAGTCAATGCATGAGAACAAGAGAGACATATCAGCGATCGCGACCCACTTCCGGGTCTGTGAAACGCAAGGTGGAACGCACGCGGTGTACGCGATGATGTCATTCGATTCCATACCGCCGAAATGAAAATTGAACACCAGCTGAAAGACTTTGAATATCAAATGGGGATGTATATAAAGGACTGTCGGAGGGAAATCATTATTGTTGCTGCTATTTTTTATTGCACCTTATCACACCAAGTCCCTGAGGATGTCCAACCCTGGGACGAAACGCGTAGGACGTTTATGGTAACATGCTGTTTGTTTTATACTTAAATGTAAGTCATTAAAATACTTTTTATTATATTCTGGAAGTGCACTACATTTTTGTACATATTTTTCTCTTTGAGACATATACACCCATTCGCTGATGAATATGTGAGGAGGGACAACACACTGGATACTGAAAGACACCATGCAAGGCTGTTTTAACTCCTTAAAATTGTGAGTGACCAATTGTGATTGCACACCAGTACCAGTCCCCACACAGTTGTACGTTATGTTTTTCTATTTTATTTGTATTTAGCGGATTGTCCCCTATTCTATCTGTATATATCTATTGAAGACAAGAGGAAGTCTTCGGGGATTCATCTGAATACTTCACCTTAAGATAAGGGAAGTCCTGGTTTGCTTCTATATTATATATATTTTTTCACTGGGGTTGTGTTCACATATATTGTTGTTTTTTGTTTGTATATATTAACCTATTGTGTCTGCACTGGCCGTTAACCCTTTGTATCAGCACTGGTCATTAACCCTTTGTGTCAGCACTGGCTATTAACCCTTTGTATCAGCACTGGTCATTACCCTCTGTGTCAGCACTGGCCAGTAACCCTTTGTATCAGCCCTGGCCATTAACCCTTTGTGTCAGCACTGGCTATTAACCCTTTGTATCAGCACTGGTCATTACCCTCTGTGTCAGCACTGGCCAGTAACCCTTTGTATCAGCACTGGCCATTAACCCTTTGTGTCAGCACTGGCCATTAACCCTTTGTATCAGCACTGGTCATTAACCCTTTGTGGGTGCTGTATAACTGGAGAAGGCTGGGTTGTATATCTCCCAGTCCCCTGGGCAGCAGGAAACCTGACACTTTGAGGGTTTATATATAGGGTCCAGTTCTGGCAGTAACTAACACTCCTACTCCTTGTAGCATTAGTAATTACCAGTTTCGTACACTAGGGGGAGGTATTGTCACAGCTATTCTGAAGAAATCTTCAATTACAGAGATCCACATGCAGACTCTCTAGTGCTCCTAGTGGCGGTTCAGAGAACTACAACTCACCGAAATGTAAATGTCCAGAGAGTTTATTATTATTATTATTATTAGCATTTATATAGCGCCAACAAATTCTGTAGCGCTTTACAATAGGAGGAGGAGATTTAACTATAAATGAGACAATTACAAACACTTACAGGAACAATAGGATGAAGAGGACCTTGTTCAAATGACTTAACAGTTCCTTACTGACAATTGTGCAGATGTTTAATTAAGCGAAAGGAGAAAAAGAACAAACGACGTTTCGACCCTCACAGGGTCTTCTTCAATATAATTACACACAATCACTGCCGGTTAAACAGAAATTATTGGGATACTACACAAAGCGTAAACTTACATCTGTCCTATAGCTAATTACTTTTATTATTTGCAATTACGAATTCAAAGGCAAATTCAGATATTAAACTGTAGTTTATTCCCTAAACCATGAATTGTCAAGAACTTATCAGGAATTGTATATTTTAGGCAGAAATCAATGTGATGTGGAAAACGTTTAGGGATGGATGTACACTAGCCTGCGCATGTGGTCACTGATTTGGGGAAATTATAGGACTGTCACCAGATAAATATAATTCATAGTAAAAGACGCTCAGATAATATTCTAACAATTTGCTGCTGTCAATTTGGAACATAGTGTATTTGTGTGGAAAGTTAAAGGGGAAGAATGGTTTATATACATTTATCCATGCTGCTCTGTCATGGAATTGGGTGCCTCCATCTTAGCTCTTTGTCAATCATTGTTATAAGCTCCGCCCTCTGCGCCTGGCAGTCAGCACAGGGAAAACACACAGAGAAGAGAAGAAATGGAACTGGCTGTGCCAGGACTGCACTGGAATTTGATGTAATTTGCTAAATCTTTTATATGTATAAAAAGAAAACAGAGTTATAGGCTGTATGTGATTTTTAATGTCTTATTCATTTAATTCCCAGAGAAGGGACAGTTCCTTTTTAAAGGATCACTATACACAAAAAGTAAGCACGTCTTATCTTAAATGCCAAATTTTAGGTGAAATTGTCACTGTTTTAGCTCAATAAAAATCCTTATCTTCAGTGGAGTTAATAGAAGTGGTGGGCGCAGTCAGTTAGAGTGCGCCTGTCTTCTTCTACATTCACAGTGAGCTTGTAAACATGCACACAGGGCTCAGTTTTATCTTGTCCTTCATGACTGCATTCTCCCCGGCTCCTAGATCCTTCCTGATTGCATTCTCCCTGTCTGCTAGATCCTTCCTCGCTGCATTCTCCCCGGCTCCTATAGCCTTCCTCGCTGCATTATCCCCGGCTCCTAGATCCCCCCTGATTGCATTCTCCCCGGCTCCTAGATCCTCCCTGATTGCATTCTCCCCTGCTCCTAGATTCTTCCTGATTGCATTCTCCCCGGCTCCTAGATCCTTCCTGATTGCATTCTCCCCGGCTCCTAGATCCTTCCTGATTGCATTCTCCCCTGCTCCTAGATCCTTCCTGATTGCATTCTCTCCGGCTCCTAGATCCTTCCTGATTGCATTCTCCATGTTTTCTAGATCCTTCCTGATTGCATTCTCCTCGGATCCTAGATCATCCTGATTGCCTTCTCCCCGGCTCCTATATCCTTCCTCGCTGCATTATCCCCGGCTCCTAGATGCTTCCTGATTGCATTCTCCTCGGCTCCTAGATCCTTCCTGATTGCATTCACCCTGGCTTCTAGATCCCCCCTGATTTCATTCTCCCCGGCTCCTAGATCCTCCCTGATTCCATTCTCCCCTGCTCCTAGATCCCCCCTGATTGCATTCTCCCCGGCTCCTATATCCTTCCTCGCTGCATTATCCCCGGCTCCTAGATCCTTCCTGATTGCATTCTCCCCGGCTCCTAGATCCTTCCTGATTGCATTCTCCCTGGCTTCTAGATCCCCCCTGATTTCATTTTCCCCAGCTCCAAGATCCTTCCTGATTGAATTCTCCCCGGCTGCTAGATCCTTCCTGATTGCATTCTCCCCGGCTCCAAGATCCTTCCTGATTGCATTCTCCCCGGCTCCTAGATCCTCCCTAAATGCGTTCTCCTCGGCTCCTAGATCCCCCCTGATTTCATTCTCCTCAGCTCCTAGTTCCTCCTTGATTGCATTCTCCCCGGCTTCTAGATACCCCCTGATTGCATTCTCCCCGTCTGCTAGATCCTTCCTGATTGCATTCTCCCCGTCTCCTAGATCCTTCCTGATTTCATTCTCCCCAGCTCCTAGATCCTCCTTGATTGCATTCTCCCCGGCTCCTAGATACCCCCTGATTGCATTCTCCCCGTCTCCTAGATCCTTCCTGATTTCATTCTCCCCAGCTCCTAGATCCCCCCTGATTGCATTCTCCCCGGCTCCTAGATCCTCCCTGATTGCATTCTCCCCTGCTCCTAGATTCTTCCTGATTGCATTCTCCCCGGCTCCTAGATCCTTCCTGATTGCATTCTCCCCGGCTCCTAGATCCTTCCTGATTGCATTCTCTCCGGCTCCTAGATCCTTCCTGATTGCATTCTCCATGTTTTCTAGATCCTTCCTAATTGCATTCTCCTCGGATCCTAGATCATCCTGATTGCATTCTTCCCGGCTCCTATATCCTTCCTCGCTGCATTATCCCCGGCTCCTAGATGCTTCCTGATTGCATTCTCCTCGGCTCCTAGATCCTTCCTGATTGCATTCACCCTGGCTTCTAGATCCCCCCTGATTTCATTCTCCCCGGCTCCTAGATCCTCCCTGATTCCATTCTCCCCTGCTCCTAGATCCCCCCTGATTGCATTCTCCCCGGCTCCTATATCCTTCCTCGCTGCATTATCCCCGGCTCCTAGATCCTTCCTGATTGCATTCTCCCCGGCTCCTAGATCCTTCCTGATTGCATTCTCCCTGGCTTCTAGATCCCCCCTGATTTCATTTTCCCCGGCTCCAAGATCCTTCCTGATTGCATTCTCCCCGGCTGCTAGATCCTTCCTGATTGCATTCTCCCCGGCTCCAAGATCCTTCCTGATTGCATTCTCCCCGGCTCCTAGATCCTCCCTAAATGCGTTCTCCTCGGCTCCTAGATCCCCCCTGATTGCATTCTCCCCATCTGCTAGATCCTTCCTGATTGCATTCTCCCCGTCTCCTAGATCCTTCCTGATTTCATTCTCCCCAGCTCCTAGATCCTCCTTGATTGCATTCTCCCCGGCTCCTAGATACCCCCTGATTGCATTCTCCCCGTCTGCTAGATCCTTCCTGATTGCATTCTCCCCGTCTCCTAGATCCTTCCTGATTTCATTCTCCCCAGCTCCTAGATCCTCCTTGATTGCATTCTCCCCGGCTCCTAGATACCCCCTGATTGCATTCTCCCCGTCTGCTAGATCCTTCCTGATTGCATTCTCCCCGTCTCCTAGATCCTTCCTGATTTCATTCTCCCCAGCTCCTAGATCCTCCTTGATTGCATTCTCCCCGGCTCCTAGATACCCCCTGATTGCATTCTCCCCGTCTGCTAGATCCTTCCTGATTGCATTCTCCCCGTCTCCTAGATCCTTCCTGATTTCATTCTCCCCAGCTCCTAGATCCTCCTTGATTGCATTCTCCCCGGCTCCTAGATACCCCCTGATTGCATTCTCCCCGTCTGCTAGATCCTTCCTGATTGCATTCTCCCCGTCTCCTAGATCCTTCCTGATTGCTTTCTCCCCTGCTCCTAGATCCCCCTGATTGCATTCACCCGTCTGCTAGATCCTTCCTGGCTGCATTCTCCCCAGCTCCTAGATCCTTCCTGATTGCATTCTCCCGGGCTCCTAGATCCTTCCTGATTGCATTCTCCCTGTCTGCTAGATCCTTCCTGATTGCATTCTCCCCTGCTCCTGTTTGCATTCTCCCTGTCTGCTAGATCCTTCCTCGCTGCATTCTCCTCGGCTCCTAGATCCTTCCTCGCTGCATTCTCTCCGGCTCCTAGATCCTTCCTGATTGCATTCTCTCCGGCTCCTAGATTCTTCCTGATTGCATTCTCTCCGGCTCCTAGATTCTTCCTGATTGCATTCTCCCCGTCTGCTAGATCCTTCCTGATTGCATTCTCCCCGTCTGCTAGATCCTTCCTGATTCCATTCTCCCCTGCTCCTAGATCACCCCTGATTGCAATCTCCAAACTCACAGCACAAATACATGAAACACCCCAATCCTTCCACAAAGTATGGGACTATTGGTTGGAGGGGGACACGTCTCTTCCATGGTAGCCAACCCCTAAGCACCCATACAGGACCCAGTTGCACCCTAAATCCGCCTTTCATAGACCCATCAGTACCATATTACTCACCGTACTCCACCAGCCATCTCCCCATTCTACTTTTTTTTTCTCTCTTCCTCCCTTCTCCTGCTCTCCCTCTCTTACCCCCAATAACCCCACCACCTGGGGGGGGGAGGGGTCCTGTGGCTGGGCGTGCTTGCGCATCTCTACGCCCCCCACTGAGACACCCTTTACATATCTCCCCTTGCTCAAGACTACCCCCCCATTTACGACCTGTACCTACCTACTTTCAATGACCCCACTACTAGATCAAAACCCTCGACCCATAAGAGCCACGAACGGACAGGCTGCCCCAACCCATGGAGAGGGAACAGCCCCATGGAAACATGACAGACCCCTGAGGCACCATTAGACGACAAACTAATCTGGACCCTAACTCCATGACACGGCATTCGATGACCAAAACCTACACTAACGTGTGAGGAGGATACATATCCTCCACATGAGAGAGAGGTGGAGGCCCTCCAGAGCATTAATCCCTCCCGACCGGCCTAGTGACCACTCACTGTACCCCAAAAGCCTGGTCAGTCGAAAGCACAAGATAAACACGGCTGCTTCTGTTCCACCTACAGAGTAGACAAATCCCCCTCCACCACACAGGCATGTTGTACATCTGTGGCCTAAACTGTTCAGGCCCAGAGGAGGCGGGCTGAAAGCTAGCCGGATAGGAGGCATGTGAGGGTGTGGTGGGTGTGGTGGAGATATGGGGGTGTGATTTAGCTAGGGAGTAGGGTGGGGTCATATAAATAGGTGACATTTTGTCTGTTACCTCAGCCATCTTAAATCTAACGGCAAGGTAACTATTCCTATTCCTCACAGTACTATTTTAAGTTACTTTTGCTTACCTCACGGCCAGGAACATGGACATTGATGGCATCCTTGCTGCCCTTAGGGTTGAGGCCCTCCAGGACGGTGGCAGGCACCTGCAGGCCCAGCTGGCAAGGCTGCAGGGTGCCTCCGTGGTAGCTGCTCCCCCTCCCGGCAGCCATGGAACTCCGCGCTGCCGGGCGCGTCCCCCTACCCGTTATAGTCCCTCTCAGGAGGGCCGGGTGGGGGACAGGAGTAGAAGTCCTGCTGCCGGTCCGCTGGCCGGTTCCCACGCGGCCGCGGCCGGCGCTGCCACCAGGCAACCTCTCGTCTCCTCCCCTCGCGTGAGGGCCGGGTGGGGGACGGGAGTGGGAGTCCCAGTGCCGGCCCGTGCGCCAGGTCTCACGCGGCCGCCACTTCCTCACAGCAGCCCCTCGCCTCCTCCCCGAGGCGGTCGCGCAGTGCCCGGCTGGCGGCCGCTGCTCGGGGAGGTGATGGCCGTCCGGTCCCTCCTTCCAACATCTCGCGCGCCCTCAGAAGGGCGGCCGCGAGATCCCGGTCAACGAATCCGTCCGGGCCGGCGTGCCGGGCACCTGATGTGCGCTCTGCCCCCAGCGGATCTCGGGCAGAGCGGCCCTTCTTCAAACCTGGTGAGTAGGCCGCAGGCCGCCGGGGTCCTCAGTGGGGGGTTGGGGGGTTCGGGGGGTCGGGGCTTAGAGCCAGGCCCGTCTTCCACTTCACACAGCCCCCCCTTCTCCTCCTCCCCTCTCTGTCTCCCCTGGGCTTGCCTCTGCCGCACTCCCACCACCCTCATCCGCCCATCCTACCCCCCTGCATCCTCTTTCACCCCCTCTACTTTTACCTAGGGCCCATGCTGCCCCCTCTGGGGCTACCTCTGTCATGGCTGTCCCTCTCTCTGGTCCCTCTGTCACATCCACTAATCTGGCAGGGTTGCTCCCCCCTACTGTGCGTCCACCAGCACCTGGGGTGGGCAGGGTTTTTTCTCACCTGTCCTGTCTTCACAGATTCTTCCTGGTCAGCTCGCAAATCGGTTCCCTGACGCTGTGTCTGGTGCGGTGCTTCCTGCGGTCGCAGTTCCCTCGGGGCCGTCGCAGGCTAGTGCGCAAGTTGCGGTTCCGCTGCTACCCTCGAATTCGGCTCCTGCCGGTGAGTATTCTGCTTTAGCCGGATTAGATTCGGGGGGCGCTGGCGCACGCGAGGCGCAAGAGTGGGGTTCGGTGCTTCACGCTATAAAGAATGTTCTTGTAACTCTTGAACGGGGATCTCGCCCTGGGGCCCCTCCCCCAGTGGCCGTGGATAGCCAACTTCGGGCGGGCTGGGCTAGTTCCGCAGGGTGTGATTTTGCGGGGGTTGCAGAGTCAGTACCCGACACTTCTATACAGGTCACCACCCCCCTGGCCTCGGCTCCACCGCTAGTGACATCTGAGTCCTCTGGGAGTGCTACTGGGGACGCCGCTGTTGTCTCGGGTTTAGGGGTAGCACCCGCTGCGCATGGGGCAGCGTACATGTGCTGGTCAGGCCCCCTGGGCCTCCACCTGACGCCTGATTTGAGGGCGAAAATAGAAAAAGGGGAATTTGTGGAAATTTTTTCCCTCCTCCCTTTGGAAGATCTTCCTCGGGTGGATACGGATGCTAAAGAGTCTGAAAAAGACAAAGAGAGGTTTCGGTATCGGAAGATTCCGAAAACGTTTGGAAACTGGATTAGGGCCTTTTCTATCCTGGCTAGCGTGATAGGTGAAAAGACTCCCAGCAAATGCTCTTCCCTGTTTTGCTACCAGGACATTATATGGAACGCTTGTCGGGTTTATGGCGGGTTAGGGTGGTGGCGGTATGATGAACAGTTCCGCCAACGTTTAGCGGTTCGCCCCTCCATGAGTTGGGACCAAATGGACATCGGCTTGTGGTTGGCTATCATGACCCGTCCAGCTTCGCATCAAGGGGGCCTTTCGTCCTTTCTTGGGGGGGCCGGCGCTGGGTCCTCATCTTCAGCGTCGGCCAGTCAGCGGAAGACTGGGTACTGTTGGCAATATAATGACGGCCAATGTAAGTTCGGTTCAGGCTGCCGCTTCAAGCATGAATGTTCTGGGTGCGGCGGGTCCCACCCAGCATCAAAATGCTTTAAACGTGGCAAGACTGGCGACAAAGGAGATGCCATGGGCGCTAAGGGCGAGGACACCAATGGACGTCGACGCAATGCGCCCTTGGCTAAAGCGTTACAGCAATAAGAAGGCGGCTGCCTTGTTATTGGAGGGTTTTGGGCAGGGGTTTTGGATCCCTCACCGGGCCCGGCAGGTCTCCGGTTTCTGCCGGAACCTGAGATCAGTTGCCAATCACCCGGGGGTGGTCAGGGAAAAATTGGCCAAGGAAGTAGCGTTGGGTCGCATGGCGGGCCCCTTTCGGGAACCTCCACTCCCCGACTTGAGGGTTTCACCACTAGGTGTTGTGCCTAAAAGGGAACCAGGCAAGTTTAGGCTGATTCACCATTTATCGCACCCACAAGGGGGCTCGGTGAATGATGACATTGCCGCTGAATTGTGCCGCGTTTCCTACGCGTCCTTTGACGCGGCGGTGGATATGGTCAGGGCTGCTGGCCCCGGGGCACTTATGGCAAAAACTGACATTGAGTCGGCTTTTCGCCTCCTACCGGTTCACCCGGAGTGCCACCACCTCCTGGGTTGTGTATTCGAAGGTCATTATTACGTGGATATGTGCCTCCCGATGGGTTGTGCGATATCCTGTTTTTATTTTGAATGTTTCAGTTCCTTCATGGAGTGGGTAGTTAGAGCGGAATCCGGTTACGATTCCTTGCTTCACTACCTAGACGACTTTTTATGTGTTGGCCCTGCGCGCTCCCCAACATGCGCGCAACTTCTGCAAGCAGTGGCGGATGTTGCTTGCGAGTTCGGGGTGCCACTGGCACCAGACAAGACAATTGGCCCTTCTACGTGCCTGTGCTTTCTCGGGATCGAGATTGATTCCGTTGTTGGGGAATGTCGGCTTCCATTGGATAAATTGTCTGATCTTCGGGAGGTGGTGCGAGTGGTGAGCGCTTTGCGCAAGATTACGTTGCAACGACTTCAATCCCTATTGGGCAAATTGAACTTTGCCTGTCGGATTATGCCAATGGGCAGAGTGTTCAACCGGCGCCTGGCGGCCGCTACGGCTGGGATATTGAGGCCGTCTCACTTCGTCCGCTTGACCAAGGTGCTCAGGGAGGACTTGGCAGTATGGGCAGTCTTTCTGGATGGGTACAACAGCAGGTCCTACTGGCAGCAGCCCGAGGTGACGAACTCGGTACTGCACCTGTTTACGGATGCCGCGGGGTCTTCGGGCTTTGGGGCTATTATGGGAAAGCAATGGTGTGCGGAGCCTTGGCCCGAATCGTGGTTCACCTCTGGCCTGACCAAGAACATGGCTTTCTTGGAACTCTTCCCCATTGTTGTGGCTATCCATCTTTGGGGGCCAGAGATCAAGAACAGGCGTGTTGTGTTCCACTGTGACAACCTGGGCATTGTCCAGGCCATTAATAGGTTAACGGCCTCCTCCCCTCCGGTGGTTCGGCTCTTGCGGTGCTTGGTTTTACAATGCCTGTCTTTTTCACGTGACTTGCCGCGCTGTGCATATCCCTGGTGTGGAGAATTCCACGGCTGATGCTCTTTCTCGTTTCCACTGGCAGGTGTTTCGTTTGGCCGCGCCGGCAGCAGATACGGAAGGCCTCCCCTGTCCCAGAGAGTTATGGTCCCTTGGCCTGAGCGAATAAGGGAATGGATTCGGTCTTCGGTGTCTGAGGCAACTTGGGTTCGGTACGGTAAGGCATGGGGGGCTGGGTCGCTTTAGAACAGGACCTAGGTGGGTTCGCTTCGACTTCTGCAAGGGTTCAAGGGATGTTACGGTTGCTCTGGTTCTGGGAGGCCAGTGGGTGTTCTCCGGCTACGGTCTCAGGGAAGCTATCGGGTCTTAGTTTCTGGTTCAACTTGACTAAGGTGCCTGACGTTACCAAGGACTGCATGGTTCGGCTTGCGATGCGCGGCTGGCGTAAGGGCCCACACCTGCGGGATTCTCGGAGGCCGGTTTCTGGTGCTCTGCTAGTAGGTATTGCGTCGGTCTTACACAGGGTTTGTTTTTCAGATTTGGAGGCACGTTTGTTTCGGGTGGCTTTTACTTTCGCCTTTTTTGGCGCTCTTCGGATCGGCGAGCTTGTGAGCCCTAGCAAACGGATCCCGGGGGGCTTGTTGTTCAACGATGTGTCTGTTATGTCGGATTCGGTGCGTTTTTTGGTGCGGAGGTCCAAAACCGACATCTTCGGCAAGGGGACATGGGTTACCCTCCGCGCCATTCCTGGTTCGGCTGTCTGCCCTGTCGCATCCTTTCAGTCTTATTGTCTTGGTCGCCCGGGCGTTGGGGGCCCTCTATTAATTCATGGGGATGGTTCCTTCCTTTCTCGCTTCCAATTTCTCCGGGTCTTTCGGTTGGCACTCGACCAACTGGGTATTTCGAGTGCAGACTTTGGGGGGCATTCTTTTCGGATTGGGGCCGCAACTGAAGCCTCCCGTTTAGGTTTTTCAGACCAGGCCATTCAGAGGATTGGCAGATGGGAATCGGGGAGGTTTCGGTCCTATGTACGGCCCACACGTCTGATCGGTTTCCCCCTTGTGTTTTCTCCACAGGGCCCGGCCGACGGATCTGGCTGATCGGTCATTCTTACATCTACTGGGCCCACCTGCGGGCAGGGGTACGCCCGGGTGGGACACGGCTCGGAATACCTCGGGAGCTGGCGGAGGTCCGGTGGTTCGGGTTCCGGGGCATGAGATGGGGTCAGCTATTGCCGGAGGTCGTGCAGTTATCCACTTTATTGGGAGCCCCGGATGTCTTGGTGGTGCATCTGGGGGGAAACGATCTGGGGTCGCTGCCTGCGTGGGGCCTGGGGGAACTAATCAGGCGAGATTTGGCGCGCTTCCGTGTTCTTTTTCCACAACTTTGCTTAGTATGGTCGGATATCATTTCCAGGAATTATTGGAAGTGCGCACGCGATCAGGGTGCTATTGAGCGCTGCAGGGTGAAAATTAATAAGCGGGTTTCCAAATTTGTTCTCGGCGTCAGGGGCTTAACAGTGCGACACCGTATTTTTGAGCGTGAGGCAGCAATCTATTTTCGCCCGGACAGGGTCCATCTAACTGATGTAGGTTTGGACTTATTTAATTTAGCGCTACAGGACGCGTTGGAGCAGGCCATGGCGTTGCTTGGGGGTCGCGCCCGCTGATTTAGGCGTAAATGCAGCTGGGGGCTAGTGGTGGGTATGGTCCTTGCTGAACCTATTGGGAAGAGGAGTACAGGAAAAGAAAGATGCTGGGTCGGGTCCCTCCCCTGACCTCGGAACATGTTTGGGTATTTGGGCGTGCCCTCCGTGCCAGGAAAGGTGGCCAGGGGTTGGCATGTGGAATTGGAAGGCCAAAGTGAAGGCCAGGTATCTTGGACGAGGGGGGAGGGCCGATGCCTTGGTGGGGGGTGTACCCTAGAGGTTTGGTGGTACGGTTGGCAAGGACTTGTTTGAAGCTAAGCATACTACACCTGGAAGTTATTTATGGTTGGTTTATTTAAATTTGTTCGTTAATTTATAAATAAAGCTGTGGCCTTTTTTATACCACATATACGTTTCCTAGTTTGATTGGGGGGGGGGGATTGAATGGATTTTGGGGATTGGTATGGTTCACAACACACGATAACCGCTACCTACACACATGTATTATTCAATACTTTTACCTCTGTATATTATTGTACTTTTTTAATGTCACCTTCTCGACTTGAAAATGAAAATAAAGAATAAAAAAGAGCATTTCAGCAACATTTGACTTAGAGTGTCCTTTTAAACTTGGTCAGGAAAACAATCAGGACGGTTTCAACGACATCAGGGTTTTGGCAGGTAAGCATTGCATACATTACTGTGTCACCTGTAATTAACACTGTCAGTGCTGCTTGCTAGCTGAGCTATTTTAGGTATGTGGCCACAAGGTGACACTAGCCAATGGCATGCTAGGTATATTCTCAACATTGATCATCTGAGAGGGTGCGGAGTCCTACTCCCCGGAGGATGAGTGAGTTTGGAATGTGAGAATTGCAGAAAAACAGGACTCCTGTTTCCAAATCTGGACCAAAGCAACCCAGTCACCTCTGACTCTAACCTCGCCCATCTAAACTACTGTCTGTTTAGCTGTTATAGTCTAACTCCTATCATACTTAGAGAGTGCACAGCAGATTGGACAGCACTATAGGAGAGTACCGGAACCTTTATTCCCCCAGTATAGGAGAGTACTGTAACCTTTATTCCCCCAGTAAAGGAGAGTACCGGAACCTTTATTCCCCCAGTATAGGAGAGTACCGGAACCTTTATTCCCCCAGTATAGGAGAGTACTGCAACTTTGATTCCCCCAGTATAGGAGATTACCGGAACCTTTATTCCCCCAGTATAGGAGAGTATCGGAACCTTTATTCCCCCAGTATAGGAGAGTACTGGAACCTTTATTCCCCCAGTATAGGAGAGTATCGGAACCTTTATTCCCCCAGTATAGGAGAGTATTGTAACCTTTATTCCCCCAGTATGGGAGAGTACCGGAACCTTTATTCCCCCAGTATAGGAGAGAACTGTAACCTTTATTCCCCCAGTATAGGAGAGTACCGGAACCTTTATTCCCCCAGTATAGGAGAGTACCGGAACCTTTATTCCCCCAGTATAGGAGAGTACCGGAACCTTTATTCCCCCAGTATAGGAGAGTACCGGAACCTTTATTCCCCCAGTATAGGAGAGAACTGTAACCTTTATTCCCCCAGTATAGGAGATTACCGGAACCTTTATTACCCCAGTATATGAGAGTACCGAAACCTTTATTTCCCCAGTATAGGAGAGTACTGGAACTTTGATTCCCCCAGTATAGGAGATTACCGGAACCTTTATTCCCCCAGTATAGGAGAGTATCAGAACCTTTATTCCCCCAGTATAGGAGAGTACTGGAACCTTTATTCCCCCAGTATAGGAGAGTACCGGAACCTTTATTCCCCCAGTATAGGAGAGTACTGGAACTTTGATTCCCCCATTATAGGAGAGTACCGGAACCTTTATTCCCCCAGTATAGGAGAGTATCGGAACCTTTATTCCCCCAGTATAGGAGAGTACCGGAACCTTTATTCCCCCAGTATAGGAGAGTACTGGAACCTTGATTCCCCCAGTATAGGAGAGAACTGTAACCTTTATTCCCCCAATATAGGAGAGTACTGGAACTTTGATTCCCCCAGTATAGGAGAGTACTGGAACCTTTATTACCCCAGTATAGGAGAGAACTGTAACCTTTATTCCCCCAATATAGGAGATTACCGAAACCTTTATTCCCTCAGTATAGGAGAGTAACGGAACCTTTATTCCCTCAGTAGAGGAGAGTACCGGAACCTTTATTCCCCCAGTATAGGAGAGTACCGGAACCTTTATTCCCCCAGTATAGTAAGTACTGGACCCTTTATTCCCCCAGTATAGGAGAGTACAGGAACCTTTATTCCCCCAGTATAGGAGAGTGCCGGAACCTTTATTCCCCCAGTATAGGAGAATACCGGAACCTTTATTCCCCCAGTATAGGAGAGTACTGTAACCTTTATTCCCCCAGTATAGGAGAGTACTGTAACCTTTATTCCCCCAGTATAGGAGAATACCGGAACCTTTATTCCCCCAGTATAGGAGAGTACTGTAACCTTTATTCCCCCCAGTATAGGAGAGTAGCGGAACCTTTATTCCCCCAGTATAGGAGAGTAGCGGAACCTTTATTCCCCCAGTATAGGAGAGTACAGGAACCTTTATTCCCCCAGTATAGGAGAGTGCCGGAACCTTTATTCCACCAGTGTAGGAGAGTCCCGAAACATTTATTCCCCCAGTATAGGAGAGTACAGGAACCTTTATTCCCCCAGTATAGGAGAGTACTGGAACCTTTATTCCCCCAGTGTAGGAGAGTCCCGAAACCTTTATTTCCCCAGTTTAGAAGAGTGCCAGAACCTTTATTCCCCCAGAATAGGAGAGTACCAGAACCTTTATTCCCCCAGTATAGGAGAGTACAGGAACCTTTATTCCCCCAGTATAGGAGAGTACTGTAACCTTTATTCCCCCAATATAGGAGAGTCCCGAAACATTTATTCCCCCAGTATAGGAGAGTACAGGAACCTTTATTCCCCCAGTATAGGAGAGTACTGGGAGCTTTATTCCCCCAGTATAGGAGAGTACAGGAACCTTTATTCCCCCAGTATAGAAGAGTACTGTAACCTTTATTCCCCCAGTATAGGAGAGTACAGGAACCTTTATTCCCCCAGTATAGAAGAGTACTGTAACCTTTATTCCCCCAGTATAGGAGAGTACTGGAACCTTTATTCCCCTAGTATAGGAGAGTACAGGAACCTTTATTCTCCCAGTATAGAAGAGTACTGTAACCTTTATTCCCCCAGTATAGGAGAGTACCGGAACCTTTATTCCCCCAGTATAGGAGAGTACAGGAACCTTTATTCCCCCAGTATAGGAGAGTACTGGAACCTTTATTCCCCCAGTTTAGAAGAGTGCCAGACCCTTTATTCCCCCAGTATAGGAGAGTAACAAAACCTTTATTCACCCAATATAGGAGAGTACAGGAACCTTTATTCCCCCAGTATAGGAGAATAACTCAACCTTTATTCCCCCAGTGTAGGAGAGTCCCGAAACCTTTATTTCCCCAGTTTAGAAGAGTGCCAGAACCTTTATTCCCCCAGTATAGGAGAGTAACGGAACCTTTATTCACCCAATATAGGAGAGTACAGGAACCTTTATTCCTCCAGTATAGGAGAGTATGGGAACCTTTATTCCCCCAGTATAGGAGAGTACCTCAACCTTTATTCCCCCAGTGTAGGAGAGTACAGGAACCTTTATTCCCCCAGTATAGGAGAGTACCGAAACCTTTATTCCCCCAGTGTAGAAGAGTGCCGAAACGTTTATTCCCCCAGTGTAGGAGAGTACAGGAACCTTTATTCCCCCAGTGTAGGAGAGTACCGAAACCTTTATTCCCCCAGTGTAGAAGAGTGCCGAAACGTTTATTCCCCCAGTATAGGAGAGTACCGGAACCTTTATTCCCCCAGTATAGGAGAGTACCGGAACCTTTATTACCCCAGTATAGGAGAGTACCGAAACCTTTATTCCCCCAGTGTAGAAGAGTGCCGAAACCTTTATTCCCCCAGTGTAGGAGAGTACAGGAACCTTTATTCCCCCAGTGTAGGAGAGTACCGAAACCTTTATTCCCCCCAGTGTAGAAGGGGTGCAGGCGTTTATTCCCCCAGTATAGGAATTACTGGAACCTTGATTCCCCAGTATGGGAGTGCGGAACCTTTATTCCCAGTGCTTGTAGGAGAGTGCAGACCTTTATTCCCCCAGTATAGGAGAGTACCGGAACCTTTATTACCCCAGTATAGGAGAGTACTGTAACCTTTATTCCCCCAGTATAGGAGAGTACTGTAACCTTTATTCCCCCAGTATAGGAGAGTAACGAAACCTTTATTCACCCAATATAGGAGAGTACAGGAACCTTTATTCCCCTAGTATAGGAGAGTACAGGAACCTTTATTCCCCCAGTATAGAAGAGTACTGTAACCTTTATTCCCCCAGTATAGGAGAGTACCGGAACCTTTATTCCCCCAGTATAGGAGAGTACAGGAACCTTTATTCCCCCAGTATAGGAGAGTACTGGAACCTTTATTCCCCCAATTTAGAAGAGTGCCAGACCCTTTATTCCCCCAGTATAGGAGAGTAACGAAACCTTTATTCACCCAATATAGGAGAGTACAGGAACCTTTATTCCCCTAGTATAGGAGAGTACTGGAACCTTTATTCCCCCAGTATAGAAGAGTACTGTAACCTTTATTCCCCCAGTATAGGAGAGTACCGGAACCTTTATTCCCCCAGTATAGGAGAGTACAGGAACCTTTATTCCCCCAGTATAGGAGAGTACTGGAACCTTTATTCCCCCAGTGTAGGAGAGTCCCGAAACAATTATTCCCCCAGTATAGGAGAGTACAGGAACCTTTATTCCCCCAGTATAGAAGAGTACTGTAACCTTTATTCCCCCAGTATAGGAGAGTACCGGAACCTTTATTCCCCCAGTATAGGAGAGTACTGGAACCTTTATTCCCCTAGTATAGGAGAGTACAGGAACCTTTATTCCCCCAGTATAGGAGAGTACAGGAACCTGTATTCCCCCAGTATAGGAGAGTACTGGAACCTTTATTCCCCCAGTGTAGGAGAGTCCCGAAACATTTATTCCCCCAGTATAGGAGAGTACAGGAACCTTTATTCCCCCAGTATAGGAGAGTACTGGAACCTTTATTCCCCCAGTGTAGGAGAGTCCCGAAACCTTTATTTCCCCAGTTTAGAAGAGTGCCAGAACCTTTATTCCCCCAGTATAGGAGAGTAACGGAACCTTTATTCACCCAATATAGGAGAGTACAGGAACCTTTATTCCTCCAGTATAGGAGAGTACCGGAACCTTTATTCCCCCAGTATAGGAGAATAACTCAACCTTTATTCCCCCAGTGTAGGAGAGTCCCGAAACCTTTATTTCCCCAGTTTAGAAGAGTGCCAGAACCTTTATTCCCCCAGTATAGGAGAGTAACGGAACCTTTATTCACCCAATATAGGAGAGTACAGGAACCTTTATTCCTCCAGTATAGGAGAGTACCTCAACCTTTATTCCCCCAATGTAGGAGAGTACCGAAACCTTTATTCCTCCAGTGTAGAAGAGTGCCGGAACCTTTATTCCCCCAGTTTAGAAGAGTGCCGAAACGTTTATTCCCCCAGTATAGGAGAGTACCAGAACCTTTATTCCCCCAGTATAGGAGAGTACCGGAACCTTTATTCCCCCAGTATAGGAGAGTACCGGAACCTTTATTCCCCCAGTATAGGAGAGTACCTGAACCTTTATTCCCCCCGTATAGGAGAGTACCGGAACCTTTATTCCCCAGTAAAGGAGAGTACCAGAACCTTTATTCCCCAGTAAAGGAGAGTACCGGAACCTTAATTTCCCCCCAGTATAGGAGAGTACTGAAACCTTTATTCCCCCAGTATAGGAGAGTACTGTAACCTTTATTCCCCCCGTATAGGAGAGTACTGGAACCTTTATTCCCCCAGTATAGGAGAGTACCGGAACCTTTATTTCCCCAGTATAGGAGAGTACCGAAACCTTTATTTCCCCAGTATAGGAGAGTACCGAAACCTTTATTCCCCCAGTATAGGAGCGTACCGAAACCTTTATTCCCCCCAGTATAGGAGAGTACCGAAATCTTTATACCCCCAGTATAGGAAGGTACTGGAACCTTTATACCCCCAGTATAGGAGAGTACTGAAACCTTTATTCCCCCAGTATAGGAGAGTACCGGAACCTTTATTCCCCCAGTATAGGAGCGTACCGGAACCTTTATTCCCCCAGTATAGGAGAGTACCAAAACCTTTACTCCCCACAGTATAGGAGCGTACCGGAACCTTTATTCCCCCAGTATAGGAGAGTACTGAAACCTTTATTCCCCCAGTATAGGAGAGTACTGTAACCTTTATTCCCCCCGTATAGGAGAGTACTGGAACCTTTATTCCCCCAGTATAGGAGAGTACCGGAATCTTTATTCCCCCAGTATAGGAGAGTACCAAAACCTTTACTCCCCCCAGTATAGGAGAGTACCAGAACCTTTATTCCCCCAGTATAGGAGAGTACCGGAACCTTTATTCTCCCAGTATAGGAGCGTACCGGAACCTTTATTCCCCCAGTATAGGAGAGTACCAAAACCTTTACTCCCCACAGTATAGGACAGTACTGAAACCTTTATTCCCCCTGTATAGGAGAGTACCGAAACCTTTATTCCCCCAGTATAGGAGAGTACCGGAACGTTTATTCCCCCAGTATAGGAGAGTACCGGAACCTTTATTCCCCCAGTATAGGAGAGTACCGGAACCTTTATTCCCCCAGTATAGGAGAGTACCGAAACCTTTATTCCCCCAGTATAGGAGCGTACCGAAACCTTTATTCCCCCCAGTATAGGAGAGTACCGAAATCTTTATACCCCCAGTATAGGAGCGTACTGGAACCTTTATACCCCCAGTATAGGAGCGTACTGGAACCTTTATTCCCCCAGTATAGGAGAGTACCGGAACCTTTATTCCCCCAGTATAGGAGAGTACCGAAACCTTTATTCCCCCAGTATAGGAGAGTACTGGAACCTTTATTCCCCCAGTATAGGAGAGTACCGGAACCTTTATTCCCCCAGTATAGGAGAGTACCGGAACCTTTATTCCCCCAGTATAGGAGAGTACCGGAACCTTTATTCCCCCAGTATAGAAGAGTACTGTAACCTTTATTCCCCCAGTATAGGAGAGTACCGGAACCTTTATTCCTCCAGTATAGGAGAGTACCGGAACCTTTATTCCCCCAGTATAGGAGAGTACCGGAACCTTTATTCCCCCAGTATAGGAGAGTACCGGAACCTTTATTCCCCCAGTATAGGAGAGTACCGAAGCTTTTATCCCCCCTTCAGATTAAGATAGTACTGGAACTTCTATTCCTTAACACGGGGTAATACCTTTAATAAACTATGGTTGAGTGAGTGGGTCAAGACATATGATAGACAGATTTACTAATGATCATGGTTTACTCCTCCACAGATCACCTCCTTGTCCAAGAGGACTCCCCGGAAATGCTACAAGCATCTCAGAATAAGCGTCGCCTTTCCGCCATTTCAGACAACAAGCTTGAAAGGAGCTTCTCAGAGGAGCACAGAGAGACACTGCCCAGTGACGGGACCAAACCTCACGTCTACACCATCTCCGGTGAGACCACCATGCTTTCCGACCAAGAGAGTGGCAGCATGGAGCTGGTGGTGATGAAGGATAATCGTCATCATCATCACTCCCATCACCATCATTATCAGCCCTTTCAGAACTCAGGCAGCGCACACAACATCACGAGGCCATCAAAAAGCTGGTCGGGCAGCCGACAGAACTCCAAAGAGTGCCCGAACTGCGCCAGACTGACCGTGCCAACTCAACACTCATTTGATCTTGAGCAACACCAAGCCAACGAGTCTGGATGGCGCAGGAAGAAGCTGGAACGCATGTACAGCATCGACAGGGTGTCTGGTAAGCAGACGTGTCTTTTGGAGAAACTACAGAACAGCCCAAAACGACGTTCTCTAAATAGAAATGTACCATGGGATGCATCAAAACGGATCAGTCACGTTTTTGATTAAACATAACATTTTATCCTTAAGGAAAATCTAGCTATATGTCATTCTATGTTTTTTTCTCACGTGTCCCATTTTAAAGTTTTTAAATTGTAATGGCAGAGCTACTGTACCTTACGTCTCTTCTCTCTGAATTCTGAAGCAGATTATTAAATAGCATTGAGTGTTTATTGTAATAATTCTTTAAATATATCTTTAAACAAACAATGGGACAAGTAAAGGAAGTATTCTAAGGAAATAGAAAGAGAGAGGACCGGTTAGAGATTAACTGAGGTGGCGTGGATTGTAACACGGTTCATTTAAAACACTCTCTCTCTTTGCAGATGACGTTCCCATCCGTACTTGGTTTCCTAAAGAAAATCTTTTTACCTTTCAAACTGCGACAACAACTATGCAAGCGTAAGTTAAAATCCCTCTATGCCGTAATTTATTAATTATAACACAAAGCACAGACATATTAATATATATTTATCCTATGTGTTGTCGTCCATTAAAGTATCACTGTATTAGAATTAAAAAATGCTGTAAGTACAGCATTAAGTAACAACAAAAAAAGATGCAACATTCAGGTCAACGTACTACAACCACTGCTCAGTCTCACCGCATGTTGTAAACAGATTATAGAATGCTATATATTATTATATACGTTCAAACAAATGTTTTAACCTTTTTATTGCTATTGGTCTGGCTTGAGAGCAGCAATGAATATAAATAAATAAAATGACTAAATCAATTTCTGACTTACTGGAGGTGGAGGTGGAAATTTTACCCCCGGTCACAACCAGTCAGAGCTGGGATTTGCGATTTACCTGCGTCTGAGCCTCAGCGCTGACAAAGACGTTTTATTCAAGCAGTAAAATATTGATTGTGACAGAATAAGAACATTCCCCAGAACCAAAATCTGCACTTGGCTTTACTTGGCCTCGCACTTCACGAAGGATTGCAGTCATATTAAATGGCGAATTTAAAGCCTATAAAAGCACAATTGTTTGCGTTGTGCACATTGCATTCCTCTGACACAAATCTCAGAGGATGAGCGGGTAAATTGGGCTCCCTCTTATTTTATTTGGCCAGAAATCATATTTAGCTGGCACACAACGTTTCCAAGTGAAGCAGAATAGCTTCTGGCATTTGAGCCACAAAGCGGCTCCCTGTAATGAAGCCTTAATAGAACAATTGTTCAGTTTCAGGAAGTCGAGGTTTTTCTCAATCCTGTCTATTATATATCAGGTTTTAAAGAGAAACTCACGGCAAGCATCGGCCAGTTCTGTTTTTAATGGATAATGTTTTGGGAATATTTGCAAAATCAATAATTTAAAAATAAATTTTAAAAATTCCCTGCTTTTGCTACTAATCGCCAGGCTTTGTAGAAGGATGGACACTTTAATGAATACTGTGGGTACAAGAACAACTTAAAGGGACACTCCAGGCACCCAGACCACTTCTGCGTGGTCTGGGTGCCAACTCCCACCACCCTTAACCCTGCAGGTGTAATTACTGCAGTTTTTATAAGCTGCAATATTTACCTTGCAGGGTTAAGTCCTCTAGTGGCTGTCCATCTAAGAACACGGAAAGTGTTTTCAAACGATACTGGACATTCTCACGCTATGCATGAGGCGTTGCCGGAATCCCCATATTAAAACATTTAATAATGCTTTCCTATGGGGATGTCTACAGGGAGTGCAGAATTATTAGGCAAGTTGTATTTTTGAGGATTAATTTTATTATTGAACAACAACCATGTTCTCAATGAACCCAAAAAACTCATTAATATCAAAGCTGAATATTTTTGGAAGTAGTTTTTAGTTTGTTTTTAGTTATAGCTATGTTAGGGGGATATCTGTGTGTGCAGGTGACTATTACTGTGCATAATTATTAGGCAACTTAACAAAAACAAATATATACCCATTTCAATTATTTATTATTACCAGTGAAACCAATATAACATCTCAACATTCACAAATATACATTTCTGACATTCAAAAACAAAACAAAAACAAATCAGTGACCAATATAGCCACCTTTCTTTGCAAGGACACTCAAAAGCCTGCCATCCATGGATTCTGTCAGTGTTTTGATCTGTTCACCATCAACATTGCGTGCAGCAGCAACCACAACCTCCCAGACACTGTTCAGAGAGGTGTACTGTTTTCCCTCCTTGTAAATCTCACATTTGATGATGGACCACAGGTTCTCAATGGGGTTCAGATCAGGTGAACAAGGAGGCCATGTCATTAGATTTTCTTCTTTTATACCCTTTCTTGCCAGCCACGCTGTGGAGTACTTGGACGCGTGTGATGGAGCATTGTCCTGCATGAAAATCATGTTTTTCTTGAAGGATGCAGACTTCTTCCTGTACCACTGCTTGAAGAAGGTGTCTTCCAGGAACTGGCAGTAGGACTGGGAGTTGAGCTTGACTCCATCCTCAACCCGAAAAGGCCCCACAAGCTCATCTTTGATGATACCAGCCCAAACCAGTACTCCACCTCCACCTTGCTGGCGTCTGAGTCGGACTGGAGCTCTCTGCCCTTTACCAATCCAGCCACGGGCCCATCCATCTGGCCCATCAAGACTCACTCTCATTTCATCAGTCCATAAAACCTTAGAAAAATCAGTCTTGAGATATTTCTTGGCCCAGTCTTGACGTTTCAGCTTGTGTGTCTTGTTCAGTGGTGGTCGTCTTTCAGCCTTTCTTACCTTGGCCATGTCTCTGAGTATTGCACACCTTGTGCTTTTGGGCACTCCAGTGATGTTGCAGCTCTGAAATATGGCCAAACTGGTGGCAAGTGGCATCGTGGCAGCTGCACGCTTGACTTTTCTCAGTTCATGGGCAGTTATTTTGCGCCTTGGTTTTTCCACACGCTTCTTGCGACCCTGTTGACTATTTTGAATGAAACGCTTGATTGTTCGATGATCACGCTTCAGAAGCTTTGCAATTTTAAGAGTGCTGCATCCCTCTGCAAGATATCTCACTATTTTTGACTTTTCTGAGCCTGTCAAGTCCTTCTTTTGACCCATTTTGCCAAAGGAAAGGAAGTTGCCTAATAATTATGCACACCTGATATAGGGTGTTGATGTCATTAGACCACACCCCTTCTCATTACAGAGATGCACATCACCTAATATGCTTAATTGGTAGTAGGCTTTCGAGCCTATACAGCTTGGAGTAAGACAACATGCATAAAGAGGATGATGTGGTCAAAATACTAATTTGCCTAATAATTCTGCACTCCCTGTAATGCGCGCGCGGCCATTGCAGCGCATTTGCATTAGGTCTGCCCCGCCGGCCGATGTCGGCAGGGAAGGAGCATGGGTGGAGCCTGACCCAGGGACATCGGCGCTGGATACAGGTAAGTCACTGAAGGGGTTTTAACGGGGGGGAGAGGGGCACTGCACTCTATTTATGAGCCCTTAGGTTTTGTTCCCTATCACTGTTATAAGCTCTGGGCATTGCATCTTGCTGTCAGCAGAGAGGAAGGAGGAGATACAGAAACAATGTTAAAGGGACACTGTACGCACCCTGACCACTTCAGCTCATGCAAGTGGTCTGGGTGCAATGTCTCGTGTCCCTTAACCCTATAGTGGTAATAATTACAGTTTTCAGAGAAAGTGCAATAATTATATCTGAAGGCTAACGCTTCCTCTACTGGCTGTCTATCAGACAGCCACCAGGGGCTCTTCCGGAATCCAAACGGATATCCGTTATGACGCTGGGCGTCCTCACGCTATGCATGAGAACCTCCAGCGTCAGATTTTTCCCGTCGGTGGACGTCGGTGGTTGAGGAGTGTGGGCGGAGCCTGACCCATCGCCGCTGGATTCAGGAAAGTGACTGAAAGGGTTTTAACCCCTCCAGCACGGCGGGAGGGGGAGCGAGGGACGGGGGTACTGCAGGAGCCTCTAATGCCAGGAAAATGGGTTTGTTTTCCTTAGGGATACCGATATCGGCAATATCGGTATCGGCCAATAGAGATACCGATATTGCCGATAATACATACTAGGACCGCCGGGCCCATTACAAGCCGGCGGTCCTGGGGGGCCGGCAGCAAGCTGTTACTTACCTTCTCAGCAGCTCCCTTCAGCTCCCATGTGTAAATCTCGCAAGTCCCGTGGCCGTCAGAGCGTTGCCACGGGTTACCATGGCAACGCTCCACGCGGCACACAGCCGTGAGATTTACACAGAGAGATGAAGGGAAAAATAAAATAATAAAACATTATTAAAAATAAAAAATGCCTCCCCTCCCGCCCATTTTACACAAATTACATCCTTTCACAAACACACACACACACACACACTGCATTAATTATACACACACACTACACAAACACACACACTGCATTCATTATACACACACACTGCATTCATTATACACACACACTACACAAACACACACAGACACACTGCATTCACTATATACACACTACAAAAACACTCTGCATTATATACACACACTACACAAACACACACACTCTGTATTATATACTCACACTACACAAACACACACACACACACAAACACACACTCTGCATTCACTACATACACACACTACACAAACACACACTCTGCATTCACTACATACACACTACACAAACACACACTCTGCATTCACTATATACACACTACACAAACACACACTCTGCATTCACTACATACATACACTACACAAACACACACACACTGCATTCACTATATACACACTACACAAACACACACTCCCCGCATTCACTACATACATACACTACACAAACACACACACACACTGCATTCACTATATACACACACTACACAAACACACACTCCCCTTTCACTATATACACACACTACACAACCACACTGCATTCACTTTACGCACACTACACACACACTACATTCACTATACAAACACTCACTGCATTCACTATACACACTACACAAACACACTGCATCCACTACACACACACACACAGCTCCCCTGTCTAAACACACTGCATCCACTACACACACACACACACACACACACACAGCTCCCCTGTCTAAACACACTGCATCCACTACACACACACACAGCTCCCCTGTCTAAACACACTGCATCCACTACATGTGGCATGTATATTTTGTGCATTTACCTTTAGAAATATTTTATTCAAAAAGGTAAATGTACAGAATATCGGCAAGTTATCGGCTATTGGCCTGAAAGTTCACAGATTATCGGTATCGGCTCTAAAAAAACGATATCGGTCGATCCCTAGTTTTCCTGGCACTATAGAATCCCTTTTATATATCTCATTGTCATTTGCATTTTGTGCCCTGAACTGTATTATGATGTCCCTTGCTAAAACTTTAATATACACTTAGAAGAAAATGAAGCATCACATCACATTAGAGGTGTTTTTCCATGTTTTATTGAGTGGAGTAATTTTCAGAGAAGCGAAGGCTCCTCTATAAACCGCTATCAAAAGTGTACATTCGGTAATTAAACACAATGTTTCTCTCTCTCTCTTCTCAATCCTTTCCCTGTTCTCAGTATCTCGTAAGTACTTCTTCATTTAACCTTTTGTGCTTCTGAGCATCTTCATTAACCCTTTGTGGCATGGACTCACAACATTTTATCATGAAATTGCATGGCGTTCTGTGTGTTTTTACTTTTTCAGCCTCTTCATTCAGTTTATTGATTCTACACGGAGGAGAAGGGGTTGTATATAGAACAGTATGTCCGAAGAGCAAACGGCAAACCGTGGTGACCGTACCATTTATAATGCATGCACAAGCGACGGATCAATTAGATAACATTTCCAAAGACCGATACTTGTATATCGCCCACTTTCAGCCTTTTATTGTACATCCCAGAGACAGTATTCCTTGTTTCAGCATGGATTACGTTCAGTATAAATTTATCTTGTGTAAATTTAAATGATTACTAGTTGTCCTAATGCATGATGGATGCAATCGTCCTATAAACCCGACAATTCCATCACTTGAGCTGCAGAAGTAGACAGATTGGTTTGTGAAATTCAGGCAGTTAAAGAACAGATTATTGATAAAACACTCCTACTAAATCCAGGGTTTATTTGGCAAGTAGGTGGCTATTGGTGCGACAGATGGAGAGTTTTATTGCTGTAACTACATAAACCGTATTCCGTATTCTCAAAATTTATCTCTGTAACACAAGTGGACTTGTCAGAGAGATCGATCTACCTGTATATAGTGCAGGAAATCCAGTAAACCCGAGTAAATCTAGAAGATTTAACAAATCTGATTCTATCTAGGACATCCCATAAACCTGAATTAGTCTAGTAGATCCATAAACCTGCGCTTTTGGTAGGACACCGAGACCCTGCACTGTGTATTTTGTTTATTATTTTTATTTGATACAAAATCAAATTCCTTTATGTGAATATTACAAATCTGTGGCTATAGAAAGAGGGAGATTCCACAAGCCCCTCTGAATTGTGGTCTGGCTGTGTCCCTGATATCGTATCACTCTCACCGCTATCTCTGTGTGTGCTCCGTGAGCTTAGATCCCCCTTGTCCTGTCTGTCCTCATGGTGTCTCATGGGCCGAGCTGTGCTGTGTTTTGGCGTCACCTCTGTGTTGGGTTGGTTTAATGACATAAGAACGGTTTCTCAGGGCTTTCCGAGGCTATGCCGAGAGGAAGAGGAGGAAGAGAGAAAATGACTCAGCTGCTGTAATACAGAGGTAGGGTTCAGTGTGCATGTGTCCCTCTAGACAGGACTTGTCTTAGTTGCTTCTCCAGCGATATTCTAATGCCAGCCGTAGCCTTGTTTTGTTAAAACATATTATTCAGGCACAAAAGTCCCCATCAGTATACAAGCCGTGTACAAGACACAGTTATGGGAGTCTGTGCGGTGATACAATGTAGTTACCTAGAGCCCACTCCCAGGGGCCCACAGATTGTCACTAACACTCGAAGGGTGAGAAAATAAATGTGGATTGGGTTGCGGTGCATCCAAATAGATTGCAAGCTCTTTAGTACAGACTTCTCAAATAACGCAGAACGTCAGCATCTTGTTTTAGGATTAACGGTTTCTCTGAAGAGCTTGCAATCTTATGTTATAGGATGCCTCCAATATTGACATTAAAGCCAGCCATAAACAGAGAATGTGGCTGCGGGAATTACACAGACTCACCTAAAGCAGGAAATGTACAACACTCTAGACAGATTTCCCTCTGTATAAAATGTGTAAAGACACAAAGGTTGCCATTATGAATTTCATGTTGCCTTTATAAAACGCATTCAGACACCATTTCACAGACAATGCAGCGGACAGGACAAGGTGAACTGGCTTGTATTAAGCGTAAAGAATGAAGAAACATAATTTATGACTGAAATGTCTTGCACAAAGGTAAAGGGTTAATTCCGCTTCCAGTGTATTGAAATGATAGGCTTGTCTAAATTCCCATCACTGTTGACGCAAGTCCTATATTAAGAGTTTTTAATTCTCCCAGCAGATTCACTTAGCTGAAGGAACGTTAAATTAATCCTGTTGTCACTACTTGCAGAGTTTTCAAAAGATTTGCTGGAGTGGAAAAGATCTTTTATTTCCTTTGAACATAAAAAGCGAAATACAGAGCGTTTCTGTAACTCCCTGTAATGTTAGCGACACATCTGATGCTTGTAATCTGTCACAAGCCCTGCCCACCGCTAGGACCCCTTAAAAAAAATAATGGGGCTTATGTTAAACTAGTGACTGAGTTAGGCACCCCAACAAAAGGAACTTGGCAAATTCTCTAGAGGGTGCCGGGTTCAGCGTCCATTTATGCTAAGCTGGATTACTTCTCAAACACTGAGCTTACCGCTGGAAGTTCGTAATAACAGAGGTGTCATCACATTGCGGTGAAATTAGTAGGCCCTATACACAGAGAAAACTTAATTTATCACTGGAATTAAACATTTTATAAAGAAGGACTGTAGGGAAAGCGTCTCTGCACGATAACCAAGTATGAGGAAGCCGTTATGGTGCTTAGAGTGACCCTTTAAGAAAATGCTGAAATGCGTTGGGGTAAAGTCTGTAGCCTTAACCAAAGCAGGATTTAGAGTGCAGCCTCTCCAGAAACAGAATATTGAATGACCATGAATTGATCGGAGAGTGTTGTATACAGGTTTTCTCTGTATATAGCAACAATTAGCAGCACATAGAGTGTCAGAAATTCTAATATAATTTATACCTTGCATCAATGAAGTACAATCACAGCTCCCATTGTACTCACAGCGCCGCTTCCTCTGATGTCATTGGTCCAAAAAATAAAGCGAACTGTGAGAGTGAGTGGGCAATTCGATTTTTATTCCCCCTCCGCCATTTATAACTTTCAGTAGGCAATGGGCAACACACTTCCTCAAAGCATATTACGATTATATTTTTTACATAAAACCATACATTTAAAATTCTCTTCTTACCAAAGTTCCAAGACATCTCCATGGATTTCTCTTTGCATTGTGTTGCGAACACAAAGCAGAGCGATCACACAATAGCTGTACATTGTCGTGTTGACAATGCCCTATTCTGTTGCTCTTTAGATGTCGCTAAAAGTCCTGTACATTAAATTTTAAAAGAAATACTGTCAGCCTACAATGCGATGCAGACCCGAGAGAGGCTAAAAGAAATCTCTCATAGGAAATAAAGTGAGTCATGCACAGATTACAGATCAATAAAAACATTAAAGAACAATAACGTGGCCGCTCAGGCTTCCTAGAAAATGGAACTTCACCATGTTAAGGTAGAAAGTCCTGGAACTTGGCCATAAAATGATAGTTCTGTGTCACTGGTTCCAGTGAGAAAACCTAAAAATCCCCCAAAACACCATTAGCCTTCCGAATAAGAAGATATAAATTAGAAAATGCATAAAATAAATAAGTAAATGAATCGGTAGGGACCAGCTTGGTACCAGTGTGGAAAGACACTAATCCGGGCCGGGGGATGAATTAACGACAAATTAACATTCCTGTTACCTTGAAGAATATATATATTTTTTTTTTTTTAATTCTTTATTTTTGCAGTGCAAATATACATTACAGGCTGGCGAGAGGGGCCCCAAAAGCAGTCCTCTGGCTTTTCCCACGCTTAACATGCGGGGCACATGGATAACAGGCACAATTTTTAAACATGCTTAAACATTAGGATTTAAACGTAGATTGTGATTACAAGTTAGAAACTTGCTAGAGCTTCAATAGTTAAAACAGTACTTTAGGTATCAATATAAATTTTTATGTTAATAAGTCAAGAGGGACTTTTTGCAGCACCATCTAACTTTCAGTATAGTCGTCTTAGTAACGTCTGTACAGCTTAACATGTGCTAAGTGTGAAAGTGTAGGTGAGACATGTTTGATAACAGCGTTGATAGCTGGTTTACGACTCCACTTGTAGATTTACACGCTGTCCATGCCCGTCTTATGCGTTATAATTACAGAGTACGAGAACATGGAGCGATAATAGGGCATGCATAGCTACATACGGCTAAACTAAAAAACTTTGCTGATAAGGCTCGATTGATCTAGGAGTCAAGGCGTCCTGTAAGCTGCCAGACACATAGGTTATTTGGCATGACTTTGACCAGTGACAGGCTATCTAAAAACGCGGCTATTAGGAGACATAAGATTATCATGCAGGTATCTGTAATATCTGCCCTCGTCTTGCCCCTGTCTGTGGGTGCCTTCGCCAGGTCATCAGCCAGTGTAGGTTGTACATTAGTGGTATACATAGGTTACCTTAACGTAAGGTGTTAAGAGCTGCTCGGGCCTAAACATAGTATGAGGTCACACATGAATACCGTATCCTACGTCTATGTTATTAAGCCTTGTTCATATTAAACAGGGCGGAGATTGGATAGGTTGGCCGTACATGGCGACTAAACATATATATTTACAGTACAGCTGTCAGTGTAGGATAGGACATACCGTAGGGCTATGCGTCTGAAACTACCTTACCAACTTGAGACCTCTCCTGGCTCGGTCAATAAGGTATGTGGCGTTCGGCCACCTTTGACTGGTAGGAGACTACTGTTTAGTGGGAGCTGAAAAGTACCTTTGGTATCTGGTCAGGGCTAGTTAAGTGCCAAAACGAGACAATACAAAACCGAACAAATGATTCAAAGCTGGTTGGAGGCATGGGCAAAATATCAGACATTCTAAGCGGTTATTTAACTGTGGAACTATTGCAGATGATGTGGGACCAGCCTCTGCCCTCCGTTATTGCTAAGTTCGCGGGGCGTCCGGTTGTCGAGTGTCCGTCTGCTGCTGGGGGTGTTTTCTCGGTGCGGTGAAAGCACTGTAAAGCTTGTCTAGGGATCGTGTCCATGAGGGATGGGGTTGAGACAGTAACTAAAAATCTAAATGCAACTGATCATTAGTCCTCCCTGGGGGATTGTTGTGGTTCGGGCACCTGTCCTCTTAAGTATCCCCTCGGTGCCAGTTTACTCGATGCTCCTTGGAAGCCTTGGATGTCGGGACATTGATATTAGAGGGTTGAAACGGACTGATGTTTGCTACATCCCAGGTGTGATGGGCCTTTGGTCTCCGGTCGGTTGTAGCTTGTTCCTGTCGTGGAGGTAGGCCTAGCGCTGCCAAAACTGAGTCTATTTCCGATGGGTCTGTGACCCGTGTTGTTGCGCCCTCATGTGTGATGATCAAGCTTCTGGGGAATGCCCAGCGGTATGGGATGGAGGTTTGGCGGAGAGTGGTCGTCAGGGGTTTGAGGAGGCTCCTCCACAGCAGGGTAGGCCTAAATAGGTCTTGAAAGAATGACAGGCTGGCTGTCTCAAAGAGGTGGGATGCCTTCCACCTCACCGCTGCCATGAGGGTTGCTTGGCCTGTCCGCGTTTGAAATTGGAGGATGATATCTCTCGAGGTGTCTGCTGGGGCACTGGCGGCCCTTGGGATTCGGTAGATCCCGTCTGTGAGGGCTGTCTTCATCTGCTGTGTCGTGAGTAGGGAGGAGAGGAGTCGTCCAATATATCCCTGTAGGTCATCCTGGGTCACGGTTTCGGGGACCCCTCTTATCTTTACGTTGCGGCTTCTATGCCGGTCCTCCATTGCATCCAAGCGGGTGGTGAGTGAGGTCTGAGTGCACTGCAGCTCTGTATTTTGAGCCTCTAATTGTATGCACCGTGCGCTGAGGCTCTGCGAGTCCACTTCTGTCTTCTTGACTCGCCCCTCTACGGTGTGGATCTCCTCCCTCAGGACCGCTATGTCCGCTGCGAAGAGGGAGCGAATATTGCAAAGGAGGGCTTTTATGTCTCCCTTGGTGGAGGGCAATTCGTTGTCTTCATCCGAAGATATGCTATGTAGACCCCCTGTGCCGGGGAAGTCATCTAGTTCATCGAGGATCTGTTCTCCAGAGGAGGCCGAGTCGCCATCTTGGTTTTGCGCGGGAGTTTCTGCGGCCTTGGCAGGTCGGAGGAGAAGTGCTCCGATATCTCGTGCCCCCATCGGTTTTACGGCCCCTTGGTGTCTGGATTTCTTCCCCATCTCGGGGTGCTGTGGTATAGTTGATTATTGTTAAGTTGTAATCAGTTATTTTGCGGTTTTTCAGGCTTTTGGATGCGGAGCTCTGAGAGTGCACGTCTGCTTCAGTCGGCTGTTGGCTCCGCCTCTCACCTTGAAGAATATTAAACTTCATAGGCATATCTGTAGCAAATCAGTATTAATTATTAATACAGGATTTTTGTTTGTGTCAATCAAACACAGCCAGACCACATGTTACTGGTGCTTTGGAATGATTTCATTCAAATAATAAAAAAATAGTATTTTTTGTTTAGCTTGAGATGAATAACAATATCCAGTTCAAATCGATTTTTTTTGAGTAAATTTCAATTTCCTTAATAAAATAGCTTGGTTCCTTTGTGTTTCGTTTGAATGTACCCGAGTGATTGGCAGGACGTGGCACTGTCCGGCAGCCAGTCTGTTCTTGTAACAACGTTAAGATTAATTATATGCTGTGCAGGGAAAAAATGGACTTAAGGAACTCTGATGTATATAACTAAACACAAATATATAGATTGCTTATTAATATACCGTATTTAAAGGAATTTCTAATTGCCAAAACTCAGTCTGGGTTTAATATGGCTAAAACATGCTTTTCTTTGAGTAGTTTCATTCATTTTGTCATGTTTAATTATTATTATTTTTTTCATTTCTATAGCGCCATCAGATTCCGTAGCGCTGTACAATGGGATCGATGTATTTTCATATAGGGTAGTTATTTCCCACAGTTAGGACTCCCCAACAGAGGTTGTTTTTGGAGTGCATGTTAAAGGAACACTATAGTCACCTAAATTACTTTAGCTAAATAAAGCAGTTTTAGTGTATAGATCATTCCCCTGCAATTTCACTGCTCAATTCACTGTCATTTAGGAGTTAAATCACTTTGTTTCTGTTTATGCAGCCCTAGCCACACCTCCCCTGGCTATGATTGACAGAGCCTGCATGGAAAAAAAACTGGTTTCACTTTCAAACAGATGTAATTTACCTTAAATAATTGTATCTCAATCTCTAAATTGAACTTTAATCACATACAGGAGGCTCTTGCAGGGTCTAGCAAGCTATTAACATAGCAGGGGATAAGAAAATCTTAATTAAACAGAACTTGCAATAAAGAAAGCCTAAATAGGGCTCTCTTTACAGGAAGTATTTATGGAAGGCTGTGCAAGTCACATGCAGGGAGGTGTGACTAGGGTTCATAAACAAAGGGATTTAACTCCTAAATGGCAGAGGATTGAGCAGTGAGGCTGCAGGGGCATGTTCTATACACCAAAACTGCTTCATTAAGCTAAAGTTGTTCAGGTGACTATAGTGTCCCTTTAAGGATATCCATGGTTGTTTGTTGTAACAGGGTATTCTTTTTAATATAAATGATCTACCAATATATATTTGCAGTTGTAGACCTCGAACAGCTCAGCTGGCAAACTGGACCTTTACAGCCATCCCCTACTGTCATATTGCACAGATCATGGGATGGACAAACAAATTGCCCCATCCCCTGCTCGTATACAACTACATCTCCCATGATGCATTGCCAGCCTGAAATGGATCCAGTGATGGATTGCAGCAAGAATTGTAGATAAAAAGTTTGTTCATCCTCCGTGATATTTATTAAGCTCTATTTTTTGTTTCAGGAATTTTCGCAAACATTTACGAATGGTTGGAAGTCGAAGAATAAAAGCGCAGAGTAAGTAATGGCACGCCATTTGGGGTAAATTAATATGTAGTCCAGGTCAGGCATAGGCAACCTGTGGCACTCCAGATGTTTTGGACTACACCTCTCATGATGATTTGCCAGCATTATGGGTGTAAGAGCATTATGGGGGATGTAGTCCACAACATCTGGCGTGCCGAATGTTGCCTATGCCTGGTCTAGGTAATCCAAAGCATGTTTCCAACGCTATAAAATATTCATTAAAATGTCTTTGTGATCAGAAAAATAGTCTGTGTACCAAAAACATTTAAAAAATAAATAAATTATAATCCTTGTAGTGACCACTTTTCAGTTTATTGTTAGAGAAGGTTTGTGTTCATATGTTTATAACTGACATTATGGAAGATAGTCCGAGATTTCGTCAGGATTGCAATGTTTATACAGTTACGCAGTTTGTGTAGTGCGGTTAATTCAGATATTTCCAGGTTCAGGGTGTTATCTTTTAAATACTGAACTCGGGGGGAAACGTTTCTAAAAGTGGATCAACCACAGCGGAAAGCAACAGAATGTCCGACTGATTGATCCACAGTAACTGATCACATACAGTGGACACAAAGATTTCTTCTTCTTTTACATTCCCCAAACATTCTAATAAAATGACAAACTATTCACCAGTCTATTTCTTTTCCAGGCTTTGCAGATCGCAGAGAAAGGAGCTTTAGTCGATCCTGGAGTGATCCAACGCCAGTAAAAGCCGACTCCATTCACGATTCAGGAGAAAGTAAGGAGATTTCAATTACTGACATTTAAATAAATAAAAGCTAATGAATGACAGTTTATCTCCAAATTACCATATCTAAGATTTGCTGTGGAAGTTTAAAAATGCTAAATTAAAATTATTTTTACGAATTCATTTACAAGAATGTACTGGGAGCTCCCTTAATATTTCATGAGGTGCAACTATTGAGCTGACCTATTGTGGTGTTAATAAATCTCTCTGCATCAGGAAACCTTGTTAATTTTGGTTTAGCATTGCCTCTCACATGGCACAGTATCAAAGCAAAGAGAAATCACAGAGAGTGAAATTATAGCAGGAGATTGCGTTCGATCCATAACCTCGTCTTGCTGGTGTGTCTTCCCCCGCGCAGGCCATGATTTGCAGACATCGTGCACCACGCTCGACGAGCAATGCGAGGACCTGAACTGGGAGGCCGAACGTGAGCTGGAGCTTCTGTCGTGTGATGGGGAAGACTTTATTCCACCCAAGATTATGGTGAGAAACACAGATATATCACATGTATCACGTGTTTGTATGACAGAAACTGTACGTCACCGGTTCAATGTGTATTTTGTTTTATTTTTGTAGCTAATTTCATCCAAAGTTCCAAAAGCTGAATACATTCCGACAATAATTCGAAGAGACGACCCATCCATCATTCCCATTCTCTATGTAAGAATTTCCGATTTGTAGATTCACAGAGCATACAGAGAGTGTTACATGACATCTTAATATCCCCATCTGCAGCCTGCCAGGGATCATGTATTTATATAACAGTCATACGGAAACAATGCTAGACTTGTTACAAGGCAGGGCGAATGTATAGATCAAGGTCTTATATAAGTAAAACCACCTTGGCAGATGGACAGGAGAATAAGGAACGAGTATTTTATCTATTGACATTTGTACAAGACTGTGCAATTCCTCACTGTAAACAAACAGCTGCGGAACACAGAGGGTAAAAATTAACATTGTCCAAGGTCTCTGCAAACGTGGTAAAATGCTTGAAACCTCCTTCCAGGTGGCAAAATAAAGGTTGAAATAGCAGATATGGAAAAATGATCCAACTTAGCTGCAGTTCCGATTCGGCTATTTCAGTCTAACTTTTGCCGGTTGGATTTCAAGTTATCACAATTCAGAGTTTAGCGAGTAAACAGCAATATTAAAGATGACCGGTAATAATGCATTGCTCAGGGTATTTAGCTGTAGTAATACAATAAATGGTTAGCGGTGACATCACAGCAGTGAAAACAAGTCTTGCTATTAGGAAGAATTTCAGCCTGAATGTAACATTCAATACGTTTGGCGTTCCTGTATTGCAGGAATGTCAGTAAATACAATATTTCTCTGTATTATTCACACCTTTCTTTTCCTCCCAGGACCATGAACATGCAACATTTGAAGACATTCTAGGTGCGTTTCCCGAGACGGGGAGTTATTTAATTGAGTATTTTATAAGAACCCAGATCGAGTGAGGATTTCAGAGATAGAAAGCACTTTACGTTGGGACTGATTTGCAAAGACTTTGTAACCCTTTCAGCACTGGAGGGAGTAAAAGGCAAATGATCTGCTCGTCACAAGTTCATTAGATGCAGCTTGATAATTAATTTTCCAGACTTCCAGACTTTTGTTCCCCTCTTGCACCAGTAATTTTCACCCGTTTGTGCTGGGATTATTCTGTCCCTTTGATAAAATTATCATATTCGTACCTTGTCTGTCTGTCTGTTAGTAGAATTACATTATTTTGTCCCTCTGTCTTTCCTCACATTAATCACTCTCAGCTTGGCAGGGAGGCCGCTAGAACAAGCAAGATATTTTGCAGCCGCCCATATTTTTTGGCAAACTCACCTGTCATACGTATAGTAATTATTTTGAAAGACAGGGCAGCGCTGCCAAACTGCGCTTTTGTAAGATTGAAATCCGCAGTGATGGCTCGCTAAGGCTATAAGTAGACTGAGATATTTCAATTTAGTTACAGTCTGTTACAGCACATATATTGGCAGTCTGTGCGTCAGCGTTGTAATTTGATGTGACACGTGTCTTGGGTACTTATTTAATGTCATTAAAATCTAAACAGTCTAGTTATACAGCCCTGAATGGCAGCTATTCCCTGATTATGCTAATTACATGTGATAATGATTCACTGTACGTAGAGTGTATACAAAGTGATGTCTCGCTTTTACTTGCAGAGGAGATCGAGAAGAAACTCAATGTCTACCGAAAGGGATGCAAGATTTGGGAGATGCTCATATTTTGCCAGGTATGTAGAGATCCTTTGAGAGGTCTAATAAAGTGGTCATTTACTTGAAAGAAAATGGATGGCAGCTAAGTGAGCGCGCAGTGTATTATGGGATTGCGAATTTTAAGTCTAAATAGATTGTCACATTTTTATTTATTTAACAACAACTTAAAGCTTAACAATTTATCCAATATCCAAATTGTCAGGATCTCCCTACCTTCTCCCCAACAATTCAGTTCTCCTTTACTTGCTCCGTTAATTGGATGATACACAGATATACATTAGAGTCAGGTATTCCACGTATACTATCTCATTCTGAAGATTAAAATCTGATGTGCTGACAATATACCAGCATTAAAGAATGTGAAAAATGCACATTTGCAGACAGAGAAGGATACACTAGTAGCGGGACGCATACTTTGCCAACTGTAAAATGTGTGTCTTTCAAAGCTCCTGTTAGAGTCTACGATAGGAAGATTGAAATTGGCTTGGATTGAGAAGATTGGAGTTGTAAAATTAGCAACTTGTCAGTTAAAAGTTAGTAACCTGTCAGTTAAAGTCATCAAATGGAAGATGAAATAAAAAAAATATATAAATATATTTTAAATTCTTTATTTTTGCAATGGCAGATCGCATGGTAAAGTAACATTGTTAGGCTTGTGCAAAAGCCATATTATAGTACATATGTTGATTATGTATTACAGAAAGGAAAAGAAAGTCGAGTAAAATATTTATTTTGATATTTTAGATTAAGAGTATAACGGTTTATGTAATGTGTCTAATTTCATTATGAAAATAAAGGCAGCGTTTTAATATGTGCTTATCTAACTGCGATGTCAGAACCCCTGAAGCTGTATACTGTGTACAAATATTTATTATAGCAAATTGCTTTGGGCCTTTGCTTACACGCATGACAACATGTCATGATATTATTTAGAACCTACTGGGAAACACGTTAAAGGGGTAAAGCGTTGCCGTCTATTTGTAACTAAATAGAGTGAGAGATGGAAGCTTTCTAGACCAATCACGTCTGTTCTTCTAGCGTAGCAGGTGCGGTCTAGAATGGTTGGACTATACATAAATCTGTACATGGACTAGGGGATATTGTGAGAGTTTCATTATAACTGTTTATATTCCGTTGCAGGGAGGTCCCGGGTATTTGTACCTGTTAAAGAATAAAGTTGCAACTTTTGCCAAAGTGGAAAAAGAAGAAGATCTTATATTGTAAGTTAATATTTTACATCAGACACAAATAACATCCTACACAATCAAAGAGAACAGACCCAAAATAGCAATGACCTGGTCCAGCACCGGGACATACAATGCATATTAAACAAGAATTGATCCCTTAAAGTGCCCCAAAGATTCCCTGAATCCAGACATTAACTAGTCTCTAACGTTAAAAATACATGAATTATTTGTTAGTATTTCATACCACGTATTGTAGTTAAATATCCTTTTTTTACAACATGACATGTCTCGCATGGGATTGAGCCGTAAGGGTTAAAACAAAGAATTTTGGGGGCTGACGTCAAATAACCTAATGAATAAAGGATTCTGTGTGCATTTTCAATCATACTTTGTATCAGGAATAAATAATGGTTTATACTTCAAGGGTTAATTTATTAGAAGGCTTTAAAATGAATCAAAATAAACTGACCACGCAAATTAGAATGAAAATTTTAAGCACATATTAGGTCAAGGCCAAAGTATATATTATTATTTTATTATTTATATAGAGCCAGCTAAATTCCGTAGCGCTGTACAATAAATATATGAAATGTTCTTAACTTTTTTGTTTTAAACAATTACTACTTTATTAATTTTTATACAAATTAATTAGTTCTTCCGATAACTGCTTCTGTTTTGACTTACATCAATTCAGCAATACACGACCAAGGTATTTCCACCAGCAATTCTCTTTGTAGGGGTTTGTTTGGAAATATTAAATATTTGTGAGTAATCATGGGTAATTAAACTGGATTTGCATGAAATGCCTTGACTGTGCCTCTTCAGGAAACACTTGTAACACTAGGAAAATTATATTCATCTAAATATTTTTTTTTTAATACAAAATCCAAAAATACTATCATTGCAAATGGGACAAATTTGGCATCAATCCCCAAATTTCTCAGTGACATAATGTAACAAAAACATTAAATATAATCTGTTAGGAACAAGAACGTATGTTGAACCTCAGCGTGATTTTACAGAGTGATTAGGATTTTCTAATGCGCTGTGTCTTTAAATAATGGCCTGTCTTATAACCTCTTTATAGATATGTACGAATAATGAATTCTATATTTACAGGTTCTGGAGACGGCTGAGCAGACTAATGAGCAAAATGAACCCCGACCCCAATGTAATCCATATTATGGGGTGCTACGTACTAGGAAATCCCAACGGGGAGAAGGTAAGAGAGTTTAAATTAAACGGGGGTTACTTGTTAAATACTGCAAAAAAAATTATTAAAGGACACTGTAGACCATCTCATTGACGTGTTATAGTGCCTGGAGTCCCCTGGCGGAGTTCACCATTCAGTGTTAAGCCATTTATCTCATTGAAGTGGTTACCCCTCCCGGTTATCCAAGGCTATTCATTAATCACTTTTCTTCCTGGCTTCCCTGCTTCCTCTCCTCTAGCACTCCTTCCCTTATATCTGGGGATTTCAATATCCCAATCAACAACCCCAACTGCTCTGATGCCTCTCGTCTGCTCTTTGTAACCTCTTTCTTTGGCCTTAAGCAATGGTCCAATTTAGCAACCCATACAGCAGGAAACACTCTTGATCTTGCCTTCACCAATCTCTGTACCACCTCTAATCTCTCCAATATTCATTTTCCTCTATCTGACCAACATCTGCCTGGAGTCCCCTGGCGCTGTCCCTCCATTCAGTGTTAAACCTTTCCATCTCATTGAAGTGGTTATAGTGCCTGAAGTTCCCTGGCGCTGTTCCCCATTCAGTGTTAAACCATTCCATCTAATTGTAGTGGTTATAGTGCCTGGAGTCCCCTGGCGCTGTCTCAATATTCAGTGTTTAACCATTTATCTCATTGAAGTGGTTATAGTGCCTGAAGTTCCCTGGCGCTGTTCCCCATTCAGTGTTAAACCACTCAGACTGCTTGCACTTACAGAGACCTGGCTGTCCTGCCTGGAGTCCCCTGGCGCTGTTCCCCATTCAACGTTAAACCATTCTATCTCATTGAAGTGGTTATAGTGCCACACTCCCAGACTCAACTGTAAAGGAAGTGGTGTAGGCATCCTTCTCTCCCCTCAATGTACCTTTCAACCAATCATAACTCCCCCTGCCCTATCCTTTTCTTCTTTTGAAGTTCACACTGTCCGCCTATTTAAACCCACTTCTTTAAGAATTGCTATCATCTACCGCTCCCCCTCCCGGTTATCCAATGCTGTTCATTAATCCCTTTTCTTCCTTGCTTCCTCTCCTCTAGCACTCCTTCCCTTATACTTGGGGCTTTCAGTATCCCAATCAACAACCCCAACTGCCCTGATGCCTCTCGTCTGCTCTCTGTAACCTCCTCCTTTGGCCTTAAGCAATGGTCCAATTTAGCAACCCATACAGCAGGAAACACTCTTGATCTTGCCTTCACCAATCTCTGTACTGCCTCTAATCTCTCCAATATTCCTTCTCCTCTATCTTACCACCATCTGCTGACTTTTGACATTGGCATACCTAAGACCCAAATTGACACCACCGTCTGACCTAGAGCATTTCCCCACTAATCTCCAAACTCTCCTTTTACCTATCTTAAACCTAACCTGTCCTAGCTCTGCAACCTCCTTCTACAATTCCACCCTCTCCTCTCAACTAGACATCATGGCACCTCCTACATTTAAACGCAGCAAGCGCCCCCCAACAACAAGCTTGGCACACCAAGCTGACTCGATACCTCCAAAAATGCTGAACGCTGTTGGAGAAAGTCTCACTGTGCGTTTGATTTTCTCCACTATAAATTTCCTCTGGAAAAGTAAATTACTTCAATACCCTCATAACCACACTCTTCTGTGAACCCAAACGACTATTTCACACATTTAACTGTTTTCTTTGCCGTATTGTTCCTCCTCCACCTACTAACTTGACCGCCTCAGACTTTGCAACTCACTTCACTGACAAGATCTCTACAATCAGGGAAGAGATCTCTCATCTTACTTCTTCCCCTTACAATACTTCCCCTAACCTCACTCCCTCTGCTGTTCTATGTTCATTCGCACCCGCTACAGTGGAAGAGGTTTCTGCTCTGCTCCGGTCCTCCCGCCCCACCACCTGCTCCCTAGATCCAATTCCCTCACCTCTCATCCGTACTCTGTCTTCTCTTTCTCTACCTCTCACTAAAATTCTCAATCTCTCTCTCTTCTATGGCATATTTCCATCGCCCTTTAAACATGCAACTGTAACCCCAATTCTAAAGAAGCCCAACCTTGACCCTAACTCCCCATCCAACTACTGCCTTTTGCATCTAAGATCCTTGAAAGAGTTGTGTATGCGAGATTGACAGACCTCGAGTCAAACGCTCTGCTAGACCCGCTTCAGTCTGGATTCCGCATTCGTCACTCTGTTAAAACAGCTGTGACCAAAGTATCCAATTATCTACCCACTGCAAAATCTCATGGTCACTACTCTATCCTAATTCTCCTTGACCTGTCTGCGGCTTTTGACACTGTTGATCATCAACAGCTTCTTCTCATCCTCCGCAATATCGGTCTACAAGATACTGCTCTCTCCTACCTCTCCCAACGCTCTTTCAGTGTTTCTCTCTCTGGCTCTGCTTCTTCTCCCCAACTTCTCTGTGTTGGTGTCCCCCAAGGTTCAGTCCTTGGTCCCCTACTGTTCTCCATATATACTGCCTCCCTTGGTGAACTCATTAGCTCCTTTGGCTTCCAATATCATTTCTATGCAGATGACACGTAAATCTGCCTGTCCTCTCCTGATCTCTCCCCGTCCCTCTTGACTAGTGTCTCTGACTGGATGGCTGCCCACTTCCTTAAACTATACTTGACCAAAACTGAAATTATGGTTTTTCCTCCCTCAAATGTTGCTACTCCTGTGTCTGTCTCCCTCCAAGTCAACGGTGCTACCATCAGCTCCACCACGCAGGCTCGCTGCCTAGGTGTTCTCTTTGACTCCGACCTCTCCTTCACGCCTCATGTTCAGTCTATCGCCAAATCCTGTCGATTTCATCTCAAAAACATTGCGTGCATCCGACCCTACTTAACGCCAGATGCGACTAAGGTGCTGGTCCATTCCACTGTCCTTTCTCGCCTTGACTACTGTAATACGCTTCTCAGTGGTCTTACGTGCTCCCAACTTGCGCCGTTACAGTCCATAATTAATGCGGCGGCGAGGTTCATCTTCCTGCCCGCACGCATCTCCCATGCCTCACTCTTCTGTCAGTCCCTGCGTTGGCTTCCTGTAAGATATAGCGCTCAATTTAAAATTCTGGTTCTTGCTTTCAAATTGCTACATAATGCTGATCCCACCGATCTATCCTCCCTAGTACACAAGTATGTCCCGTCTAGGCCCTTACGCTCTGCTGAAGACTTACGTCTATCTTCTGTCCGTACTCCCACCTCTGATGCTCGCCTTCAAGACTTCTCGAGGGCTGCACCATTCCTGTGGAACTCAATTCCCTCCTCCGTTAGATGCTCACCCAGTCTCCACTCCTTCAAAAAAATCGTTAAAAACCCACTTCTTCATAAAAGAGTATCAATTAAACTGTTAATAGCTCCCGACCTGATTCCTCTCTTGCAGCTCTCATTAGTCGAATACTATCGTTACCTTTTGTGTCATTATACCCCACTCCCTCTAGCATGTAAACTCATTGAGCAGGGCCCTCAACCCCTCTATTCCTGTGTGTCCAACTTGTCTGGTTACAACTACATGTCTGTTCGTCCACCCATTGTAAAGCGCTGCGGAATTTGATGGCGCTATATAAATAACAACATAATAATAATAATAATATTGCTAAAGCAGTAATCACACACTATGAGAATAATCGAGCATGCATTAATTATGTCTATATCTATTGTAGCTTTTTCAGAATCTGAAGAACCTTATGAGCCCCCATCAAATTGAATTCAAATCACCTCTTGAGCTTTCGGCACAAGGTAAGACATGGGCAGCAATTGATGAAATATCCAGTATTGTGACATTGCAGCATTGCTCCGTGGGTCAAGGTCACAAAACGGCCCTCCGTGTCTTTTACAGGGTCCACGCTT
>OW240920.1:5676021-5759114 GCA_933207985.1 Pelobates cultripes | reverse complement strand
AGTGACCTAATGACAGTGACCTTTTTAATGGGTTAAAGGGAGAGTCCCATGTAGGAGCAAAGTGACCTAATGACAGTGACATGTTTAATGGGTTAAAGGGACAGTCCCATGTAGGAGCAAAGTGACCTAATGACAGCGACACGTTTAATGGGTTAAAGGGACAGTCCCATGTAGGAGCAAAGTGACCTAATGACAGCGACACGTTTAATGGGTTAAAGGGACAGTCCCATGTAGGAGGAAAGTGACCTAATGACAGCGACACGTTTAATGGGTTAAAGGGACAGTCCCATGAAGGAGCAAAGTGACCTAATGACAGCGACATGTTTAATGGGTTAAAGGGACAGTCCCATGTAGGAGCAAAGTGACCTAATGACAGCGACATGTTTAATGGGTTAAAGGGACAGTCCCATGTAAGAGCAAAGTGACCTAATGACAGCGACATGTTTCATGGGTTAAAGGGACAGTCCCATGTAGGAGCAAAGTGACCTAATGACAGCGACATGTTTAATGGGTTAAAGAGACAGTCCCATGTAGGAACACAGTGACCTAATAATAGTGACATGTTTAATGGGTTAAAGGGACAGTCCCATGTAGGAGCAAAGTGACCTAATGACAGCGACATGTTTAATGGGTTAAAGGGACAGTCCCATGTAGGAGCAAAGTGACTCAATGACAGTGACATGTTTAATGGGTTAAAGGGACAGTCCCATGTAGGAGCAAAGTGACCTAATGACAGTGACATGTTTAATGGGTTAAAGGGACAGTCCCATGTAGGAACAAAGTGACCTAATGACAGTGACATGTTTAATGGGTTAAAGGGACAGTCCCATGTAGGAGCAAAGTGACCTAATGACAGTGACATGTTTAATGGGTTAAAGGGACAGTCCCATGTAGGAGCAAAGTGACCTAATGACAGTGACATGTTTAATGGGTTAAAGGGACAGTCCTATGTAGAAGCAAAGTGACCTAATGACAGCAACAAGTTTAATGGGTTAAAGGGACAGTCCTATGTAGAAGTAAAGTGAGGCAGGGGGAGCTGTATTCCAGGAATACAGCTCCTAGCACTATGGTATCCCTTTAATGGTTTTTTTTTTTTTTTAAATGATGTATATTGAGATGTCTGTCTATCTGTCTATATATTTAGATACTTTTACTTTTTATCTCAAAAAGTTAAAGTATTGGTCATATTGGGTCAAACTCTACTGTTTTCTGACCAACTGCTACTAACTTGCTGCTGCTGTAATTGTTCTTTGTGAAACTGCCGCAGTTGGTCAGGTAACGTTAGTCTGACAGAACATAGCCGCTCAGCAAATAAAGTGAAATTTCTAAAATAAATAAAAATTGTATACCCCTTTTAACAAAACACAGTTTCATTGAATATGATAGTTATTGTTTTTTTTAATTTATTTTTTAAACGACGTGAAGACAGACAGTTGTCTTTTAAGAGATTATAAATAGTTTAGATTTAAAGGGACAGTTTAAAAGGTACAGCCACTGAATGCCGCTATAATGATTATGGTGGCGGAGGGCTGAGAATTCTGGCCCCCAGCTATCCGTTTGCTAACGTGGACGTTCTGTCAGTGAAGTGTCACATTGTGGCTGTGCTCATTGCAGGAGCTGAGATTGCTTCCCATCCTGCAACAATTCCAGATCAATAAAATGCCTGAAATTCAAACACCTTTCACTTGTGATTGCTCTAACCCTGGGCTGTGCTACATTTAATTTAATAATACACTATTGCTTGTTTCTTGTGGGGATTTTTTCCCTCAATGACTGATTTGATTTCTGTCCTTTTACTTCCAACAAATGGTTAAACACAAACCTCCATAGGACAGCCGGGAGTCTAAAGCTTCCTTATTAAAGCAAACTGTGGATTTAACGGGCTCTGCCTCCCCTTTAAATTGTCAAACTGCTAAACACATTCACATTCATTAGAGTAGACAATCTTTGCTTAGGTATTTTTTTACCGTGGTGGTGGTGGTGCTGCAAAAAAACTCCCAATCTATCAAAAAACAATGCAAACATCTTATATTATCTGTCTGCAGGATATTCTGTGCTGTACACACTCTGCCATACAGGTGCAGAAAAAGGGATTTCTCTGGAAACTTTAACCTTCAGATTCTAGAAACCTGGAGACTGTGGTGCAATTATCTCTTCTGTATATTTATTTCAAGAAAATTGAGGTGCTGTGATCAGTCCTGGGACTCCACTAGGAGTTTGCCTTTCTTATAATATCCAATCCGATTCACCTATACAGTACGTGCATTACATTAGATATAAACCCAGCGCTGTCTGAGCCTGTCCTGATAACGTGCAGTTAGATCCCCTACATTAGATATAAACCCAGCGCTGTCTGAGCCTGTCCTGATAACGTGCGGTCAGATCCCCTACATTAGATATAAACCCAGCACTGTCTGAGCCTGTCCTGATAACGTGCAGTCAGATCCCCTACATTAGATATAAACCCAGCGCTGTCTGAGCCTGTCCTGATAACGTGCGGTCAGATCCCATACATTAGGTATAAACCCAGCGCTGTCTGAGCCTGTCCTGATAACGTGCAGTCAGATCCCCTACATTAGATATAAACCCAGCGCTGTCTGAGCCTGTCCTGATAACGTGCGGTCAGATCCCCTACATTAGATATAGACCCAGCGCTGTCTGAGCCTGTCCTGATAACATGCAGCCAGATCCCCTACATTAGATATAAACCCAGCGCTGTCTGAGCCTGTCCCAATAACGTGCGTCAGATCCCCTACATTAGATATAAACCCAGCGCTTCGTCTGAGCCTGTCCCATAACGCGTCAGATCCCCTACATTAGATATAAACCCAGCGCCTGTCTGAGCCTGTCCCCGCATAGCCGCAGTCAGATCCCCTACATTAGATATATAAAACCCAGCGCTGTCTGAGCCTGTCCTGATAACGTGCAGTCAGATCCCCTACATTAGATATAAACCCAGCTCTGTCTGAGCCTGTCCTGATAACGTGCGGTCAGATCCCCTACATTAGATATAAACCCAGCGCTGTCTGAGCCTGTCCTGATAACGTGCAGTCAGATCCCCTACATTAGATATAAACCCAGCTCTGTCTGAGCCTGTCCTGATAACGTGCGGTCAGATCCCCTACATTAGATATAAACCCAGCTTGTCTGAGCCTGTCCTGATAATCTGCCGTCAGATCCCCTGGCTACATTGTGATATATAAAACCCAGCGCTTCGTCTGGAGCTCGTCCTGATAACGTGCAGTCAGATCCCTACATTAGATATAAACCCAGCGCCGTTCATTCGCTAAGGTCCTGATAACGTGCAGTCAGATCCCCTACATTAGATATAAACCGAGCGCTGTCTGAGCCTGTCCTGATAACGCGCAGTCAGATCCCCTACATTAGATATAAACCCAGCGCTGTCTGAGCCTGTCCTGATAACGTGCAGTCAGATCCCCTACATTAGATATAAACCCAGCGCTGTCTGAGCCTGTCCTGATAACGTGCGGTCAGATCTCCTACATTAGATATAAACCCAGCGCTGTCTGAGCCTGTCCTGATAACGTACAGTCAGATCCCCTACATTAGATATAAACCCAGCGCTGTCTGAGCCTGTCCTGATAACGTGCGGTCAGATCCCCTACATTAGATATAAACCCAGCGCTGTCTGAGCCTGTCCTGATAACGCAAGTCAGATCCCCTACATTAGATATAAACCCAGCGCTGTCTGAGCCTGTCCTGATAACGTGCAGTCAGATCCCCTACATTAGATATAAAACCCAGCGCTCGTTCGAGCCTGTCCTGATAACGTGCGGTCAGATCCCCTACATTAGATATAAACCCAGCGCCTGTCTGAGCCTGTCCTGATAACGCGTGCAGTCAGATCCCCTACATTAGATATAAACCCAGTGCTGTCTGAGCCTGTCCTGATAACGTGCAGTCAGATCCCCTACATTAGATATAAACCCAGCGCTGCCTGAGCCTGTCCCGATAACGTGCGGTCAGATCTCCTACATTAGATATAAACCCAGCACTATCTGAGCCTGTCCTGATAACGTGCGGTCAGATCCCCTACATTAGATATAAACCCAGCGCTGTCTGAGCCTATCCTGATAACGTGCAATCAGATCCCCTACATTAGATATAAACCCAGGGCTGTCTGAGCCTGTCCTGATAACGTGCAGTCAGATCCCCTACATTATATACAAACCCAGCACTGTCTGAGCCTGCCCTGATAACGTGCAGTCAGATCCCCTACATTAGATATAAACCCAGCGCTGTCTGAGCCTGTCCTGATAACGTGCGGTCAGACCCCCTACATTAGCTATAAACCCAGCGCTGTCTGAGCCTGTCCTGATAACATGCAGTCAGATCCCCTACATTAGCTATAAACCCAGCGCTGTCTGAGCCTGTCCTGATAACGTGCGGTCAGATCCCCTACATTAGATATAAACCTAGCGCTGTCTGAGCCTGTCCTGTTAACGTGCAGTCAGATTCCCCTACCTGATAGTCAGACTGGAAGAAGTAACAAACAAGTTAGTGTTATTTTTTGGCCCGTTTACATTATTTTTTTTTGTCCCAAAATGTGTGGTGTTTGTTTTTTTAATTTTAGTTTTATTTTACACAAAGCTACTTCCTTCCCCCACAAAAAAAGCTTACAATGATCCATTGTCCCTAAACACCCGACTGTTGGATTCTCGAAGCTGACTCGATTAACGTGGACATGTTTAAAAGGAGACCTGAAATTTTATTACGACAGACGTTCCCCAGTTCCATTATTTCTTATATTACGGTGACAGAGTTTAATACGCTACATTAATAGGCCTTTGTCCCCCTAATCCCTATGTCTCCTTTTCAAGACAGTATTTCAAAGAACGTGTTTTTATTGCAGGGAGACATTGTATAAACCTTTCCCTCCTTCCTGTTTGCTGAGAGACAGCTGTGCATGAACTGATTCATACCATATCTCTAAGCCCCAAGTATGGTCGCCAGTGTTTGTACACCCAGAACAAATTCAATTCACTGGTGAACCTGAAATGGACACCTAGCAGAAGTGCCTGGCTGTGGAAGAACCAGATGTATATTATATGTATACGTTGGCCATACGTGTAGCATATGTATACATACTAATATGGAAAAACTGTTCTGGTTTGTGGATTTAGAGGGGCTGAAATATGTTCAGAGCGCTTGTGTTTATGTCTAGCTCCCCGTGACCACTGATAAAGCATATATTTAAAGCTTTTATTGAAACTTGGGAGCCACGTGTAGACTCCGAAAAGGTTTAGTCACAATCTGCCCTCCAGAGCTTGAGCTCATTGCTGCACAGACAAAAAGCACCCCATCAGACCTGCAAAAAGAGATCCTCGGTTCTAGCGCTTTCTAACCTTCTGGCTCACTGTCTGCTTTATCAATCCCTAACCGTATGGGTGGGCTTCTAAAAGGTTAGTTCAGTACCCCTGGAAAAACCCCTCATGTTGGTCACTGAAAGATGGAGCCATTCACAAACACCAGGCAGATGTTGTTGCAGCTGTTCTAAGGAGCTATCAGCTCATGTGTACCAAGAGATGATAATGTCTGAATAACCTGGAAGGAAGGGATTTATTAAAGGGACACTATAGTCACCAAAACACAAGCGTAATAAAGCAGTTTATGTATATAGATCATGTTTCTGCAGTCTCACAGCCCAATTATCTGTCATTTAGGAGTTAAATCAATTTTGTTTTTGTTTATGCTGCCCTAGCCATACCTCCTCTGGCTGTGACTGGCACAGCTTGCATTAAACAATATGGTTTTATTTTTTTCAGAAGTTAACTCCTGCTTTGTAAATTGATCCTGCATGGGGCAAGCTATTAACAGAGCAGACATTTTAAATTAAACAGAATTTACAATAAAGGTAGTGCAAACATTAGATGTTTACTCTTTACAGGAAGTGTTAAGTAAGGATGGGTAAATCACATGCAGGGAGGTGTGACTAGGGCTGTATAAACAAATTGAATCAACCCCTAAATGGCAAAGATTTAAGCAGAGGCTGCAGGGGCATGATCCATGGACCAAAATGGTATCATTAAGCTAAAATTGTTTTGGTGACTATAGTGTCCGTTTAAATGTATGTGAAATTATTATTTTTATTGTTATTTGCATTAATATAGGGCCAACATTTTCCCCAGCAATTTACAATTATGCAGTTGGTGTATTTAACTTTATGTAATTGACAGACAAAATCATTGTCAACAGAAGCAAGGTAAGGAAGCTAACAATCTAAATCTCTGCATGTAACGGAGTGTGTATAGAACACTGGACTGGTCTTTTAAATCGAGACACTGACAGCCAACAAGAGATAAGCAGGGCAGAATTCCCATCTTCTATTGGTCGAGTACAGTTATCTCTCAAAACTGTAATATGAAGACCATCTTATTCTAGGTGCACCAACGGCCCAATTCTATTACATCGAGGACATGATCAAATGTATCTTGATGACTGATATGGGGCCACTTATGTTGACTGTACACATGAAAGATTGGCTGTGTTTGTAGACTTGGGTCTAGATCAGTGGTTCCCAACCCAGTCCTCAAGTACCCTCTGACAGTCCAGGATTTAGGGATTACCCAGTTGTTTAACCCCTTAAGGGCAGTGGGCATTCTATGCCGTCCTTGGGGACCCGGCTCTAAACGCCGACGGGCGGCATACAACTCCCAAGCCATCCTATGTACTTACCCGGTCACCGGTGATCCCACGCCGGCGATCACGGTGTGGGGACTCACCGGGGAGCCCAGGGAGTTCCTCTCCGGCCCCCCTGGGTCATGTGATCACGAGGTCCTTAAAGTTACAGTTTAAAATAAAATATATACTTAGATCATATATATTTATATTATACATACACATACACTTTAATATATATATCAAAATACACGTACAATAATATTGATTAAATATATAATTTTCATTATATATATAATGTAAAATAAATAAATATGTAAATATGTTAAAAAATAAAAATAGTCACAAACACTGGCCAAAATTGGCGTTCAAATTAGGTTGGTTTTTTTTCTTTTGCATTTTTCACACACAAACAAATATTAACGCTAACTTTGGCTAGTGTTTGTGACCTAGTGGCTACTAAAAAAGACTGGACATACCCCATTTGCAATACCTTGGGTTGTCTACTATTGCAAATGGTATGCCATCATGGGGGTTATTCTCATTCCTGGGCTACTATACGGTCTCAAAGGCAAAGTAACCAATCTGGCGAATTTCAATGTGAAAAAACAGAAAAATATAACGCCCTATATTTGACCATGTAAATTCCCAAAACACCATAAAACCTGTACATAGGGGGTACTGTTTTACACGTGAGACATTGCTGACTACAAAGATGTGTATTTTATTGCAGTAAAAGCAAACAGTATTATTACACTCACAATTAAAATGTCACGTAGAACTAAAAATTTTTTAAACATTTTCTCCAATTTTTTTATATTTTATTCATATTAAATTATGTTTCATATCTAAATATTTGATGTTAAATGAAAGACCTGTTTCCCCTGAATAAAATGATATATAATAAGTGTGGGTGCATATAATATGAAAGAGGAGAATTACGCCTGAACAGACTTATAGCGCAAATTCAAGTTTTTGTTTACGTTTTGTTTTTAACACAACGTGTACATTTGGCTCAGTCCTCACGGGGTTAAGGTGGTATTAGAAAAAAACACTTTAGACAACAATTTAATCCCTAAATCCTGGACTGGTAGGGGGTATTTGAGGACTGGCTTGGGAACCCCTGGTCTAGATAACCCCTTATACACATGCAACTAAAATTCCTTACCACCAGTATGGCGGCTCCAATCCCTGCAGTTCCCTTCATGGCTGTTCGTGGCTTGCAGAAAGGGATCTAAATGAAGGTGTTTTGGCTGATTCAGTGATTGTAGCTCACAACGGGCGCTGCTATACAGCTTGGAACCCTTCTGTTCACTCTAACGATAATCCTGGAAAAATACAATTTGTTCTGAAGTCAAAGGGGAATTTATTTTTTCTCTATTTCTGCTTTGAAGCACATGTTGTGTAGGGGGCAAAATCCAAACTTAAAAAGGAACTACTCCAATTAAAAAAAAAAAATTTATCTGCAAATTTAATGTTCCTTTAATGGCCAGCTCCCCCCACCCCTCACCGCACATAACCGTTTATGTAAAATGTATTGGTGTCCATCATACACCATTCATTATGCAGTATTTTGAAAATTATACTCTTATTGGCTGTAAAGTGATTTGCACATTTCCTTACTGTGCTCCCATTGGCTGGAAAGGGGCATGCATATTTACTCACTTTTCCCATTGGCTAGAAAGTGACATGTACATTTCCTTACTGTGCTCCCATTGGCTAGAAAGTGACATGTACATTTCCTTACTGTGCTCCCATTGGCTAGAAAGTGACATGTACATTTCCTTACTGTGCTCCCATTGGCTAGAAAGTGACATGTACATTTCCTTACTGTGCTTCCATTGGCTAGAAAGTGACATGTACATTTCCTTACTGTGCTCCCATTGGATAAAAAGTGACATGCACATTTCCTTACTGTGCTCCCATTGGCTAGAAAGTGACATGCACATTTCCTTACTGTGTTTCCATTGGCTAGAAAATGACATGCACATTTCCTTACTGTGTTTCCATTGGCTAGAAAGTGACATGCACATTTCCTTACTGTGCTCCCATTGGCTAGAAAGTAACATGCACATTTCCTTACTGTGTTTCCATTGGCTAGAAAGTGACATGCACATTTCCTTACTGTGCTCCCATTGGCTAGAAAGTAACATGCACATTTCCTTACTGTGTTTCCATTGGCTAGAAAGTGACATGCACATTTCCTTACTGTGTTTCCATTGGCTAGAAAGTAACATGCACATTTCCTTACTGTGTTTCCATTGGCTAGAAAGTGACATGCACATTTCCTTACTGTGTTTCCATTGGCTAGAAAATGACATGCACATTTTCTTACTGTGCTTCCATTGGCTAGAAAGTGACATGTACATTTCCTTACTGTGCTTCCATTGGCTAGAAAGTGACATGTACATTTCCTTACTGTGCTCCCATTGGATAGAAAGTGACATGCACATTTCCTTACTGTGCTCCCATTGGCTAGAAAGTGACATGTACATTTCCTTACTGTGTTTCCATTGGCTAGAAAGTGACATGCACATTTCCTTACTGTGCTCCCATTGGCTAGAAAGTGACATGCACATTTCCTTACTGTGCTTCCATTGGCTAGAAAGTGACATGCACATTTCCTTACTGTGCTTCCATTGGCTAGAAAGTGACATGCACATTTCCTTACTGTGCTCCCATTGGCTAGAAAGTGACATGTACATTTCCTTACTGTGTTTCCATTGGCTAGAAAGTGACATGCACATTTCCTTACTGTGCTTCCATTGGCTAGAAAATGACATGCACATTTCCTTACTGTGCTCCCATTGGCTAGAAAGTGACATGCACATTTCCTTACTGTGCTCCCATTGGCTAGAAAGTGACATGCACATTTCCTTACTGTGCTCCCATTGGCTAGAAAATGACATGCACATTTCCTTACTGTGCTCCCATTGGCTAGAAAGTGACATGCACATTTCCTTACTGTGCTTCCATTGGCTAAAAAATGACATGCACATTTCCTTACTGTGCTCCCATTGGCTAGAAAGTGACATGCACATTTCCTTACTGTGCTCCCATTGGCTAGAAAGTGACATGCACATTTCCTTACTGTGCTCCCATTGGCTAGAAAATGACATGCACATTTCCTTACTGTGCTCCCATTGGCTAGAAAGTGACATGCACATTTCCTTACTGTGCTTCCATTGGCTAGAAAATGACATGCACATTTCCTTACTGTGTTTCCATTGGCTAGAAAGTGACATGTACATTTCCTTACTGTGCTCCCATTGGCTAGAAAATGACATGCACATTTCCTTACTGTGCTCCCATTGGCTAGAAAGTGACATGCACATTTCCTTACTGTGCTCCCATTGGCTAGAAAGTGACATGTACATTTCCTTACTGTGTTTCCATTGGCTAGAAAGTGACATGCACATTTCCTTACTGTGCTCCCATTGGCTAGAAAGTGACATGTACATTTCCTTACTGTGCTCCCATTGGCTAGAAAGTGACATGCACATTTCCTTACTGTGCTCCCATTGGCTAGAAAGTGACATGCACATTTCCTTACTGTGTTTCCATTGGCTAGAAAGTGACATGTACATTTCCTTACTGTGCTTCCATTGGCTAGAAAATGGCATGCACATTTCCTTACTGTGCTTCCATTGGCTAGAAAGTGACATGCACATTTCCTTACTGTGCTTCCATTGGCTAGAAAGTGACATGTACATTTCCTTACTGTGTCTCCATTGGATTGAAACTGACATGTACATTTCCTTACTGTGCTCCCATTGGCTAGAAAGTGACATATTTCCTCACTTTATAGCTTGGTTACACTATAGTTTGCCTGTGTTCGGTTGAGTAGTATTGTTTAGGGGTGCGATACATTGCACCAATATAACTTGGGGATGTACAATATACAGACAGCACTACAACATGGTGCAGAATACATAATACACCTATACATTTACCAGGTACAGTTTGGAGCTGCATTATGTACAGCAGTATAATTTGGTTTTACTTGGTAATTACAGAGCTATTTTGTTAAACGATGGACTGATCCTGACAGATTTGGTAAAGAGAATGCCTTCTTTGTCTCTTATCTGCATTCAGTGAGGTGTTCAGGTCACTGTGCCCTCTGGCGCACTGTTTTACTGGGTACTGCCGGGGGTGTTATATAGTAGCAATGTGTCCCGGCTGAGTTGTTTCCGCGATTACTACTTGTGACAGCTTCTGGAGCCTCATTCAGGAGCTCTGCCATGATCAGATCACCCAGCAGACTGAAATCCTGTAGGCGAAATGATGAAAAATTATAATTAACTTCTCTAGAGTGAGAGAGTGAAAAAGAAATACAGAGAGACAGGATTAGAATGAAAGGTGGTAATGCGAGGCTTTTTGAAGCATCAGAGAGTTTGAGACAGTGGATCTCTGGCAGGCAAGTAGGGGCATGGAGACAACAGAAACCCGAAAATGAGGGCATGATTAAAGGGAATGAGCCACAATGCAGGTTTCTATCTTCTTAAAGAGTATTTTGTAACATTTGGAACTCTATATGTCAGTTTTTCCACACTGTTGCAGTGCTGAAGACGTTTAAATTGCAGGTCTTTTAATCCTTTAATGGGGATTGTAATCATTTATCATCATTATAGTCTCATGGCATCTTCCATGTTAAAGAAGAAAAAAAAACACACACAATTGTGCATCTCTCTTCTCAAACCACCCCCCCAAACTATCAGCACGTGTTAATAGATTTCTGAAACAGAAATAAATAGTCTCAGGGTTAATCGCCAACGTGAGAGTTGTCTGAATTTGCAAGTGAATTTAAAATTTAAGGCCAAAGTAGCTGAATTGGAGAAAGTTAACAAATCTTACTTTTTTTTAATTTTTTTATTATTCTTGATTTTTGGTGCATATAGTAAACTTTTACATACGCGCTAGCAATGCCCCAACAGCTGTTGCTGGTGTTTTGGTCAACATATAATAGGAATAGTTAGGCATGCATAACAGTGCACATTTTGTATTTTAAGGTGATTTAAACAGTAGTGTAATGCTAGCAGTAAAGATTAACTGTGTGGACTCACCAGTTGTTTGTAAATATAGATGGATCAACTGATGGTCTAAGCACATAAGTAGGTGAGTATCCCCAGATAGCCCTGTGTTGCAAGGGATTGTGAGCCCCCTCTAATCATGAGGGTGCTCAGTATGCCTGCTGCTGAGTGTCATATCGATCCGTTGTTGAGTGCTCTTTCCATGCGGGGCTATTGCGTGCTCGTGTGTGTGTGTGGCACCCCGTGTTGGATAAGTCATAAGTGGCGGTGTCTGCAGTGGGGTGTTCATATGCTCCTGTCTATTGTGTATCCGCTGTTTTGTGCTCGCGGTAAAACCTGGATCGTTAAGTCTTCTTATGGATAGGGGGATATTCAGATCTGTGAGGTTAAGTGAAGGCTATGTCGTTATGGCTATCTCTACTTTCCGATAGCCTGGGTGATACCCATTGCGCTGGCCATAAGGTGAACTTATCATGCCTGAGGGGGGGTGAACGACATCACAAGGCACCGAGTTTGTTTTTAAAGAATTGGGGTAATGGGTAATTTAGTTTAACCCTTTAAATGAGCCCTATTCCGATTCCAAGACACTCAGCCACCTGTGTCCGCCTCTGTGAAACGAAAAGGTATGTTATCTGTCGTCTGTAGCCATATCCGCACGCCTCATTACTATTTTGCAGAGAGTGATGTATGGCGAAACGCAAGTTCTTTCGTCAAACAAGATTATTTTTGTAGCATTGTGGGGTTTTGACCGTGCATCTACACAAATATTTCCATTTGTGGAATGCAACCCTAACCAAGCTAGCATTTAAGGTATTTCAGTGTTTGCATTAAATATTTTGCTTCTAGGTATTCATGCATTTCCAAATTGTATTCCCCTCATCGGACGTTACGCAACTGAAAACATTTAGTAAAGTAACAAACAGTCTGCATTCCCAGCAGATTATTTATATTGTTTCCCCATAAGAGATCTAAGCTCAGAATCCTCCAAGCATCTGACGTTTGACCAGACGTTGATCTGCTGTGACCCTAGGAGGGACTTATCCTTAGACATGTCTTCTGCCTTTTAAACATGTCATTGTCATAATTAATACACAGTCACCAGTGGACCGACCCCCAACTGTGAGCCATGCAGACTTAGCCTGGACTTTGAAGGTGACCTTGAGAGGGATTTAAAACAAAGTGCACAGAATGTATTCCGGGTGCCAGCAGCTCTGTGTGTTTTTATATATTTTCTTAACCTTCATTTCACCTCCGTCTCCCTCCCACAGGCTATGTGTAATGTTTACACTCCCTGTGCCGTCCAAGCCTCCCTGCCAACAACGGGTACTTCAGGTTTATCCTCCTGTGTTTAAAGGAAGAAACACATTTCGTTTGCAATCCACCTCATATCGTTCTGGGAATTGGGGTTATTAACACTTTCTCTGCTGCAAGACCTTATTTTCTCATAACAGAAATTAAATTTTGTGTGTGTGTGTGTGTGTATAGATATATATACTTCGTGTGGACCAGTGGATGGAATGTGTCTTAATCTTTCAGTATCCATACACCACACAATCACCTAACCGATCTCATGGTCAGAATCAAATTGTATACATCTCTATAATAAATTGAATTCCTCTTTCATCTCATTATCTGAAGGGGGAAAAAGAGATGGAAACGTGTTTTGCCCTAAATCACACCTTTAGAAGATAACCTTCCCATGTGCATTAACGTGATCGACTGAAATACATCAACAAAGTGGCTGTGTGAGGGTCCCTGTTACCTACTAGCAGGAGATTTAAACATATTTGCATGGCATTCATTTAATAAAACATTTATTTCTTTAAAACCTGGGTTTGATTATTATGTGAAAATAGACGTGTAGGGTTCCAAGGCAAGCACGCAAAGTAACTAAATCTAAATGTGCTGCTCCAACGAAAATCCTCCTTTTCATAATACATGCATTTGATTAGAGTAACCCCTCCTATCCTGATCGTCCGCCAAACATAGAAAAGAAAATCCAAGTTAAAGTGGCCCTCCATTCCAGCGCAAAGGCCAAGTTATCCCATTAGCCCGATACTCTTCTGCTGATGTCCCTTACCAGACGTGGGGTGTGAGGGGAAGATATGGGTGCAAAGTGGGCAGAACATCCTGCCATTCGACAACTGCTGCCAGCATGCTCTGCATATGCCCAATATGTACAGAATTCACATTAGCCGACCTGGATCTCTTGTTCCAGGCTGGTTAATGACGCCCCAATGACGCTGCCAGGGGGGGTGAGGGGTAACTCATAGCTAAATGCTGCACATACAGACTCCAGGCACCATGACCACTTCAAATCACTGAAGTGGTCATGTACTTGGAGTAACCCATTAATGTATGTTTAGCACACGCTCCACGTTGTTAGTCTCTGTAATGGAAGATGTCTGGTAAATATCTCTATAGTTTTCCTTTTACCTGCAGCTAAACTTGCACTTGGCTTGGCCCCAGTCTGTGATCTCTCTGTGTGTGAACATATTCGTTATTACTACTATGTGGTGAATTGGCGATTGTTTGATCCCAGATTCAATGACCCAATATCACAAATTGTCCTTAAAATCACTTTGCCTGTTTGTGTTTTAATCAATTGAGCACCGTGGGAGTCTTGTCAACGACCGCATCTGGACTGACTTCTAGAATCTCTCTGTGTATTCCTTTGTTCCCAACTGGAGACCTCCAGCTGCTATTGGACCCAAACTCTCATAGTTTTCAGCCTTGCTGCAGTGAGTTATGTACTATACACTGTATTTTTCTATTACACTAGATCTCAAATGCAGCTGTTTATACTCCCAGCCTTGGTGTTCGAATAGTTAACACGAAATTGAGTTACTCTGGCATGTCTGAGTGACATTGCATTTCCGGATTACACCCTTTGATATTTCCTTACTAGAATCTTTGTTTAGTAATCAAACAAATCATCCCATAGAGATTTTTCGATCTGCAGGTTCCCACTCCCTCTCTCCCCCGACCTCCTCCTGTACAGGAGTATGCGCTGGCCTCATTTCCTGCAGGAAAGGGGTTTCTGAATAATAGGGCGATTGTACGTCCTGGTCCTGGGTAACTGCCAATGGAAGCTTGCTCATTAAGTCATTCGCAGCCCACTCTTTGCTCACTAATTATTCCAGCTTTTGATTAAATGGAGAAAGGTTAATTGTTACTAAATTATCACAAAATCGATTGCATATTTATGATTCAGAAAGTGGCTGGATTCAAATGTAATATATAACCTTCAAACAACCGTGTGCAGGAAATCTCAATCGGCTTTCCTGTGTATGAAAACATATTTTTATACAATAATTTTGCAAGACAGATAACATTGATATAATGGAGAAATAAGGAACAGTCTTTGGAGAGTTATATGGAGTAATAAGAGGAGTTATAGGCAGTGTAATATGTAGGAGTTATAGGCAGTGTAATATGTAGGAGTTATAGGCAGTGTAATATGGAGGAGTTATAGGCAGTGTAATATGGAGGAGTTATAGGCAGGGTAATATGGAGGAGTTATAGGCAGGGTAATATGGAGGAGTTATAGGCAGGGTAATATGGAGGAGTTATAGGCAGGGTAATATGGAGGAGTTATAGGCAGGGTAATATGGAGGAGTTATAGGCAGGGTAATATGGAGGAGTTATAGGCAGGGTAATATGGAGGAGTTATAGGCAGTGTAATATGGAGGAGTTATAGGCAGTGTAATATGGAGGAGTTATAGGCAGTGTAATATGGAGGAGTTATAGGCAGGCAGGGCCGGATTAACATAGGGGCTGATGGAGCTGCAGCTCCAGGCCCAGGCCCATGGATTAGGCCCATTGATTTATTTAAAAAAAAAAAAAAAAAATTCTTTTTTTTTTTACATTTTTTTTTCCACACACTACTCTTAGGGATTCCACCTGGCTTTTATTTTATTGGCACATCCAGTATTTGAGGCTGCCTGGCTGGTGCCTATATTGCAGTGATACTGGCAATACAAATGCTGGTATTTTTCTCAGTATAAACAAGAGATTACTATGCAATACCAGCACTGGCCAGTAGGGGTCACTGTGTGTGGAGACAGGCAGGGATAGGAAGTTCCAGCATATCCCTCCCTGCCTATCTATACTCACTGATCTGCAGGGGTGCAGCTACAGAGAGCAGACAGCAACTCCCACCCTGCAGAGACAGCCTACAGCTCAGGGAAGTAAGGGATGGGGCAGGCTGCAAAAGGAGACATGGGGACACTGAGACACTAAGGGACATTGGGAGACATTATGGCAGACACTGAGACACTAAGGGACATTGGGAGACAATATGGCAGACACTGAGACACCAAGGGACACTGGGAGACATTATGGCAGACACTGAGACACTAAGGGACACTGGGAGACATTATGGCAGACACTGAGACACTAAGGGACATTGGGAGACATTATGGCAGACACTGAGACACTAAGGGACACTGGGAGACATTATGGCAGACACTGAGACACTAAGGGACACTGGGAGACATTATGGCAGACACTGAGACACTAAGGGACATTGGGAGACATTATGGCAGACACTGAGACACTAAGGGACACTGGGAGACATTATGGCAGACACTGAGACACTAAGGGACATTTGAGACATTATGGCAGACACTGAGACACTAAGGGGCACTGGGAGACATGGCAGACACTGAGACACTAAGGGACATTGGGAGACATTATGGCAGACACTGAGACACTAAGGGACATTGGGAGACATTATGGCAGACACTGAGACACACTGGGACACTAAGGGACATTGGGAGACAATATGGCAGACACTGAGACACTAAGGGACATTGGGAGACATTATGGCAGACGCTGGGACACTAAGGGACATTGGGAGACATTATGGCAGACACTGGGACACTAAGGGACATTGGGAGACATTATGGCAGACACTGAGACACTAAGGGACATTGGGAGACATTATGGCAGACGCTGGGACACTAAGGGACATTGGGAGACAATATGGCAGACACTGAGACCCTAAGGGACATTGGGAGACATTATGGCAGACACTGAGACCCTAAGGGACATTGGGAGACATTATGGCAGACACTGAGACACTAAGGGAGACTGAGAGACATTATGGCAGACACTGAGACACTAAAGGACATTAGGAGACATTATGGCAGACACTGAGACACTAAGGGACATTGGGAGACACATTATGGCAGACGCTGGGACACTAAGGGACATTGGGAGACATTATGGCAGACACTGAGACACTACGGGACATTGGGAGACATTATGGCAGACGCTGGGACACTAAGGGACATTGGGAGACAATATGGCAGACACTGAGACACTAAGGGACATTGGGAGACATTATGGCAGACACTGAGACCCTAAGGGACATTGGGAGACATTATGGCAGACACTGAGACACTAAGGGACATTGGGAGACAATATGGCAGACACTGAGACACTAAGGGACATTGGGAGACATTATGGCAGACACTGAGACACTAAGGGACACTGGGAGACATTATGGCAGACACTGAGACACTAAGGGACATTGGGAGACATTATGGCAGACACTGAGACACTAAGGGACATTGGGAGACATTATGGCAGACACTGAGACCCTAAGGGACATTGGGAGACATTATGGCAGACACTGAGACACTAAGGGAGACTGAGAGACATTATGGCAGACACTGAGACACTAAAGGACATTAGGAGACATTATGGCAGACACTGAGACACTAAGGGACATTGGGAGACATTATGGCAGACACTGGGACACTAAGGGACACTGGGAGACATTATGGCAGACACTGAGACACTAAGGGACACTGGGAGACATTATGGCAGACACTGAGACACTAAGGGACATTGGGAGACATTATGGCAGACACTGAGACACTAAGGGACATTGGGAGACATTATGGCAGACACTGAGACACTAAGGGACATTGGGAGACATTATGGCAGACACTGAGACACTAAGGGACACTGGGAGACATTATGGCAGACACTGAGACACTAAGGGACATTGGGAGACATTATGGCAGACACTGAGACACTAAGGGACATTGGGAGACATTATGGCAGACACTGAGACACTAAGGGAGACTGAGAGACATTATGGCAGACACTGAGACACTAAAGGACATTAGGAGACATTATGGCAGACACTGAGACACTAAGGGACATTGGGAGACATTATGGCAGACACTGAGACACTAAGGGACACTAGGAGACATTATGGCAGACACTGGGACACTAAGGGACATTGGGAGACATTATGGCAGACACTGAGACACTAAGGGACACTGAGAGACATTATGGCAGACACTGAGACACTAAGGGACATTGGGAGACATTATGGCAGACACTGAGACACTAAGGGACACTGGGAGACATTATGGCAGACACTGAGACACATTAAGGACATTGGGAGACATTATGAGACAAACACATGAGGACACAGTGTCCCCATGTCTCCCAGCCAGTGTCCCTGGTGTCTCAGTGCCCCCTAGTCTCCCAGTGCCCCCAGTCAGCCAGTGTCTCACTGTCCCCATGCCTCCTAGTGCCTCCATGTCTCCCAGTGCCTCAAGTGTCTCAATGTCCCCATGTCTCCAAGCTAGTGTCCCTAGTGTCTGTGGCCCTGGTGTCTCCTTGTCCCCATGTCTCCCAGTGCCCCCATGTCTCAATGTCCCCATGTCCCCCAGCCAGTGTCTCTAGTGTCTGTGTCCCTGGTGTCTGTGTCCCCATGTCTTCAAGTGTCCCCTATTTTCCCAGTGTCCCCATGCGTCCCAGCCAGAGTCCCGTAGTCTCCCAGTGTCATTGGTGTCTCCGTGTCCCTAGGTCTCCCCTAGTCCCAAGATCTTCCCGTCTTCCTAGTGACATGGGGACCCTGGGATACATGGGGACACAGGGAGACATGGGGCATTGAGACACTGTCATACATAGGATCACTGGGAGACCTGGAGTAATCAACACATGGGGGCACTGGGAGACATAGGGCCACTGGGAGGAATCCATCTATACAGCAGAATCAAACTAAGTAGGTTTTTGGTGATTTTACATCATTTTCTCTTATGTCACTCCTTGTGATTTACATCATGTGATGTCACCCCATACATATTTAATTATGCAAATTAGCAAGGCCGGTATGTTTTTCCAAGAAAGGTGGCAACTCTAACTACTTTTCACATACTCTTACTTAAGTATGGAAACTTAAGAGGGATATATGGGAACAAAACTTGTGTGGACTGGCTGACAATGAATATAGTTAAAGGGACACTATAGTCACCAGAACAACTACAGCTTATTGAATTTGTTCTGGTGAGTAGAATCATTACCGTCAGGCTTTTTGCTGTAAACACTGTCTTTTCAGAGAAAATGCAGTGTTTACATTACAGCCTAGTGATAACTTCACTGACCACTCCTCAGATGGCTGTTAGAGATCCTTCCTGGGTCATACCTGCCTAAAATGCATCCAAACATTCAGTATCTCCTCCCTCTGCATGCAGACACTGAACTTTCCTCATAGAGATTCTTTGATTCAATTAATCTCTATGAGGAGTTGCTGATTGGCTAGGGCTGTGTTTGAATCATGTTTGAATCATGCTGGCTCTGCCCCTGATCTGCCTCTTTGTCAGTCTCAGCCAATCCTATGGGGAAGCACTGGGATTGGATTAGGCCACCACTTCTAATGATGTGAGCAGACTGCTTGTTTTTATGAGTCTAACAGCATGCAGAGTTACAGCTTCAGGCTTGAATACAGTAAGATTTTGCTATATTTAAGGAGGCATGAGGGGCCCAGGGGGGCTAGATGGGGGTGTTAACACTATAGGGTCATGAATTCATGTTTGTGTTCCTGACCCTATAGTGATCCTTTAAGGTAATTCTGACTTTGGACTCTCTAGCACTGTGGCATGTTCCCTTTCTTCTACACTCACTACATACAGCTTTTCTCTGTCCCAGACTATATACCAGGAGCTTCTGCCTGCTAGTAAGAAGGTAAGGAGACAAGTGGACCAGCGAGTGCTAGGGGACAGTCCTTATAAAGCGTTGAGTGAGCGCATCATTAGATGCATTTATGCCAAGCTCAGGGTGCTGTCTGCATAGTATGCCCTTAGTTGGCCAGCTGCATGATTGGCAGGCAGCCTGACATGCATTCATACCAGGCTGGCCTTCTAATTCTTTGGGCAGACATATCCTCTTTTTGGGCATGTTCGCCCCTTTTGGCAGGTTACGTGATTTGTGTCAGTGGCACACCCTTTTACAGTGCCCATTGACTTCCTGCTTAGGGGTTATGGATTTACTTGAAAGATGAAGACATAAATTAGTGATAGATTAGCCTACCCATACCGTGTTTTCTTATAGCTATATTCTCTCCAGCACCATCTCCATCAGGTACATGATGCTTGGGAGTGTTTTACTGTTTTTGTTCGATATGATTCTGTAATTAGGCCCGTCATAATTGTCAGCACCAGGCCCACTGGGCTCTTAATCTGGCCCTGTAGGCAGGGTAATATGGAGGAGTTATAGGGAGAGTTATATGGAGGAGTTATAGGCAGTGTAATATGGAGGAGATATAGGCAGTGTAATATGGAGGAGTTATAGGCAGTGTAATATGGAGGAGTTATAGGCAGTGTAATATGGAGGAGTTATAGGCAGTGTAATATGGAGGAGTTATAGGCAGTGTAATATGGAGGAGTTATAGGCAGGGTAATATGGAGGAGTTATAGGCAGGGTAATATGGAGGAGTTATAGGCAGGGTAATATGGAGGAGTTATAGGCAGGGTAATATGGAGGAGTTATAGGCAGGGTAATATGGAGGAGTTATAGGCAGGGTAATATGGAGGAGTTATAGGCAGGGTAATATGGAGGAGTTATAGGCAGTGTAATATGGAGGAGTTATAGGCATTGTAATATGGAGGAGTTATAGGCAGTGTAATATGGAGGAGTTATAGGCAGGGTAATATGGAGGAGTTATAGGCAGGGTAATATGGAGGAGTTATAGGCAGGGTAATATGGAGGAGTTATAGGCAGGGTAATATGGAGGAGTTATAGGCAGGGTAATATGGAGGAGTTATAGGCAGGGTAATATGGAGGAGTTATAGGCAGGGTAATATGGAGGAGTTATAGGCAGGGTAATATGGAGGAGTTATAGGCAGAGTTATATGGAGGAGTTATAGGCAGTGTTATATGGAGGAGTTATAGGGAGGGTAATATGGAGGAGTTATAGGCAGGGTAATATGGAGGAGTTATAGGGAGAGTTATATGGAGGCGTTATAGGGAGAGTTATATGGAGGAGTTATAGGGAGAGTTATATGGAGGAGTTATAGGGAGAGTTATATGGAGGAGTTATAGGGAGAGTTATATGGAGGAGTTATAGGGAGAGTTATATGGAGGAGTTATAGGGAGAGTTATATGGAGGAGTTATAGGCAGTGTAATATGGAGGAGTTATAGGGAGAGTTATATGGAGGAGTTATAGGCAGTGTAATATGGAGGAGTTATAGGGAAGTAATAGGAGGAGTTATAGGGAGTAATAGGAGGAGTTATAGGGAGGGTTATATAGTGTTATGAAAGATATATGGAGTAATAGGAAGATTTAAACAGCCAGCATGTCGTATCCTGATAAGGCAGGGTCTTAGCATTGCAGAGACCTTTCCTTTGCCCATATCTTATTTATTATCTCTCTCAGTGCCTGGTTTAATGAGCATTTTGTAAAACAGCTCAGATTGTATCTCTCTGTCTGCTCAGAGGAAGTCTCTGCATGTTAAATAGGATTCAGTCAGGCACATTGCTTCTGTATGCCACCAGCTGGACAGAAAGAGTTTTAACTCTATAAACCTGTCACTGGGCTATTGCATGGGACTGACCCATTTATAGGGACACAATGTCTGCTATAATCATACAATTACAAACTATATGTAAAATGTACCTAGCAACTGTAAAAAAAAAAAAAAAAAAAAAAATCGTTAATGCAGATCTAATGCTACTCTTAAAGTGACAGTCTCTGATTCCCTCACCTCAGTAAATGCTAATAAAGAGCTTACTTTGGGGAGAAGTGTAATGGAGGTAAGTGGAAAACAAAAGGCCTCCACCATCACAACATTTCTAAGTCCAGGCTCCCTGTGACGCATCTGTCATTTCTATATGAGATCAGGCATTGATTAAGGAATCCCATAAAAGATACGCACTTGTTCACTTTTCCATGGTGCCATATGTATACACGTCACTTTAACCCATCAAACATGACACTGTCATTAGGTTACTCTGCTCCTACATGGGACTGTCCCTTTAACCCATTAAACATGTCACTGTCATTAGGTCACTTTGCTCCTACATGGGACTGTCCCTTTAACCCATTAAACATGTCGCTGTCATTAAGTCACTGTGCTCCTACATGGGACTGTCCCTTTAACCCATTAAACATGTCACTGTCATTAGGTCACTTTGCTCCTACCTGGGACTGTCCCTTTAACTCATTAAATATGTCACAGTCATTAGGTCACTTTGCTCTTACATGGGACTGTCCCTTTAACCCATTAAACATGTCGCTGTCATTAGGTCACTTTAACCCATTACACATGTTGCTGTCATTAGGTCACTTTGCTCCTACATGGGACTGTCCCTTTAACCCATTAAACATGTTGCTGTCATTAGGTCACTTTGCTCCTACATGGGACTGTCCCTTTAACTCATTAAACATGTTGCTGTCATTAGGTCACTTTGTTCCTACATGGGACTGTCCCTTTAACCCATTAAACATGTTGCTGTCATTAGGTCACTGTGCTCCTACATGGGACTGTCCCTTTAACCCATTAAACATGTTGCTGTCATTAGGTCACTGTGCTCCTAAATGGGACTGTCCCTTTAACCCATTATACTTGTCGGTGTCATTAGATCACTTTGCTCCTACATGGGACTGTCCCTTTAACCCATTAAACATGTCGCTGTCATTAGGTCACTTTGCTCCTACATGGGACTGTCCCTTTAACCCATTATACTTGTCGCTGTCATTAGGTCACTTTGCTCCTACATGGGACTGTCCCTTTAACCCATTAATCATGTCGCTGTCATTAGGTCACTTTGCTCCTACATGGGACTGTCCCTTTAACCCATTAAACATGTCGCTGTCATTAGGTCACTTTGCTCCTTCGTGGGACTGTCCCTTTAACCCATTATACTTGTCGCTGTCATTAGGTCACTTTGCTCCTACATGGGACTGTTTCTTTAACCCATTAATCATGTCGCTGTCATTAGGTCACTTGGCTCCTACATGGGACTGTCCCTTTAACCCATTAATCATGTCGCTGTCATTAGGTCACTTTGCTCCTACATGGGACTGTCCCTTTAACCCATTATACTTGTCGCTGTCATTAGGTCACTTTGTTCCTACATGGGACTGTCCCTTTAACCCATTAAACATGTCACTGTCATTAGATCACTTTGTTCCTACATGGGACTGTCCCTTTAACCCATTAAACATGTCGCTGTCATTAGATCACTTTGTTCCTACATGGGACTGTCCCTTTAGCCCATTAAACATGTCACTGTCATTAGATCACTTTGTTCCTACATGGGACTGTCCCTTTAACCCATTAAACATGTCGCTGTCATTAGGTCACTTTGCTCCTACATGGGACTGTCCCTTTAACCCATTAAACATGTCATGCTGATTGTTTTCTATGTGGTTTAGTTTTTGTGCATGATTTAATTATTTTAATTTCTTTTTTTTATTATCCATAAATAAAATTTTGAGACCCATTTAACACTTCCTATAGTATTTATCTGAAATATACATTTACCCGGGAGTGCTAAATTGAATTTAGTTGTTGCACATGGTCGCACATGCGAGAAAGCAATTGATCCGGAAACAACTACATTGTGTGCATTCACTGCACTATATTGTCTTTTTAATATTTATGCTTTTTTATGTGTTTGTGGTGTATTTCGCACCACATCACAGAGCTGTATGAAAACTCATTATCTTCCAAAGCTAAGTTTAGATAATTAGGTAACCGGATCTGTTTTTGTCATCTCCCATGGAGTCATGCTTTTCCCTCAAGGATTGCTACAATACTACTTTAGGTTCGGACACAAGGGAGTCATTGTCTGTACGGCGATAGCTGTTCTGTGTTCTTTCATTGTGCCGGGGTTATAGGAAGAGATAATTATCCTGCCATCACAGACACCATTATTTCATTGATCCCTAAAGTAAAATATTGTACATGGCACTTACAGCTATCTCATTTTTCTTTTCTGCCGGTCTTTGATTTGTCCCCCTATAGAGTGTTTAAAAGGAGAGTACTTCTGTATGATAAAATATCTGTAAAAAAAAAAAAAAAAAAGATAAGTATTAATAGTTCATATGTACTCCCAATCAGAGTGCTTTTTAAAGCACTCTACTGCAGTCAGTAACAATACAGCTGTGAATCCTGGGTGTCTGTTTGGCTTAGATCACCGAATCTCCAGGTTACACTTTCCTGAGGCATTGTGCCATCGGACCTAGATCCGCGCTCTTGGTTTTTTAATGTTTTTCGCCAAACAGCAATTCATTTTGCCCCTTTTGCATTCTCTACCAACTAGGCACATACATAAGCACCACTTGTGGTTATGGTGCTGGGAGATTTTGGATGCCTTCCACCGCTTTTCTGTGAAACTTTGTTCAAGAAAATAAATACGAAAAAAATTGGCTGTCAAGACACAAACCTTCTGCAGCTGCCCGGATAATGTGATAAATATTTGTCCATTTTGGGCAAATAACACCAAAGTATAATCTTTGAATTACCCCAGTGACCTGTAGGAGCAAAGTGACCTAATGACAGTGACATGTTTAATGGGTTAAAGGGACAGTCCCATGTAGGAGCAAAGAGACCTAATGACAGTGACATGTTTAATTGGTTAAATGGACAGTCCCATGTAGGAAGAAAGTAATCTAATGACAGTGACTTGTTTAATAGGTTAAAGGGACAGTCCCATGTAGGAACAAAGTGACCTAATGACAGTGACATGTTTAATGGGTTAAAAGGAGAGTCCCATGTAGGAACAAAGTGACCTAATGACAGCGACATGTTTAATGGGTTAAAAGGACAGTCCCATGTAGGAGCAACGTGACCTAATGGCAGTGACATGTTTAATGGGTTAGAGACAGTCCCATGTAGGAGCACCGTAACCTAATGACAGTGACATGGTTAAAGGGACAGTCCCATGTAGTAGCAAAGTTACCTAATGGCAATGACATACTGCAGTACTCTTCTCAGTGGTCTTACGTGTTCTTAGATTGCACCGTTGCAATCTAATGAATGCGGGGGCAAGGCTCATTTTCCTGTCCGCTCGCACCTCCCATGCTTCCCTGCTCTGTCAGTCCTTGCATTGGCTCCCAGTTAGATATAGGGCTCAATTTAAAATTCTGGTGCTTGCTTACAAGTCCCTACATAATGCTGCTCCAACCTACCTAGCCTCCCTAATACACAAGTATGTCCGTTGAGGCCCCTACGCTCTGCCAAAGACCTACTTATATCCTCTGTCCGTACTCCAAGACTTTTCCAGGGCTGCACCTCTTCTGTGGAACTTCCTTCCCTCCTCCGTAAGAATTTCACCCAGTTTCCACTCATTCAAAAAAATCATTGAAAACTCACTTCTTCAAGAAAGCATACCAATTAAACTGTTAGCAGGTTTTCATCCCCCACCCTCCATGACTCCTCTCCTGCAACTGTCAAAATTACCTACCAAGCCCTCAGCGAATACTTTTCTATCATCTTACTTCATACCCCTACTTTTACGCTTTGTGTCACTTTACCCCACTCCCTCTAGAATGTAAGCTCATTGAACAGGGCCCTCCACCTCTCTGTTCCTGTACGTCCAGTTGTCTGGTGACAATTAAATGTCTGTTAGTCCACCCTTTGTACAGCGCTTCGGAATCTGATGGCGCTGTATAAATAATAAAATAATAATGGGTTAAAAGAACAGTCCCTTGTAGGAGCACAATGACCTAATGACAGTGACAGGTCTAATGAGTTAAAAGGACAGTCCCATGTAGAATATTTGACACATTGATTTTTCCCTGACATGGTAAATACTTTAAAATTACATTTTAATTATTTGTTCTTAGTTTAGGAAATGTTCACATAGATTGGCGCAGATTGAGTGTGTTGAGGGACAGAATGACTACACAGGAAGATATGAGTAAAGTCCAGTCACAGTGATCCACAGTCAGCCATGACTAATAAAATGAATTTGCAATACAAACCTCTTGCACATTTGCCCCTTGAGATGTTCTGTTAAATGCAGCTGTGGGGAGGTTTCAGCACTGCATCCTAATGTTACAGCCTTACACGTTCTCTCGATATCTGGAGGGGTCTGTTTAGTAATGGGGAAGAAACGCTATGTCTGTCCTTTACACATCTTTCCATCTCTCCAGGGAATAAGTTGTTCGAATAGTCTCGTACATTGAGTCTGATTCGATATTCATAGAATCTTCATTCATGTAGTATTTACATCAGTGACAGGGAACGTCTACACCAAGTATACAGTGTATTCGTGTATGTGAAGGTTATCATCCAAATTGTGGCATCTATGTACGTCTGATAATTCTAGGGGATTATTTAATCTGCAACCCCTGTATAACCAAAATGATGGATAATTATGGGGAATTCCTGGATCTTCTGATAGTATTCATTGTTTGAGAGCCATGAGCTTCGATTCACTGTATTTTTATTGCCAGACTAATCCTGCTGTGCAGAATTCACCTAACTGGTTAAAAATAATCCTCTTTTATTGCTTTGTTTTTACTTGTCTTGTCTGTTACAGGTGAATAACATCTAACTTTAATTGTAGTTTGAAAAGTTTCAATTATAATCAAAGGGCTAAAGGTAAATGAACACCGTATTAAATAAACCAGGAAATCCTGTTTACAAAACACTCTGCACATAGCACCAACATTTATCACAACACAAACAAACCACATGCATTAAAACAAAATCATATAAAGAGATTTATTCAAAGCGTCCACGACAGAATGCATTTTCCTATAATCCCTAAAGGCACTCCATATCCAATAGGGTTTGTTTCCTCACTCCAAAATGACTTAACTGATTAAAACAAACAAAAATAGATGTAAATGCATCATTTTCCAAACTAATACAACAAAATAGTGTATAATATTTCAGGTGCCATACAATGACACTTTTCCTGAACGCATATTATCTAAAATTCCAATAAATAATTAGCTGATTACAGATTTGCCCTTCCTTTTTTTTTTTCAGATCCTGTAAAGCAGGGGTGACGTCACGCTGTGTACGTGGCACTAGAAGCTACAGGTATAATACTGAATTTTACAATTTACAGTACACCATATCAGCTCACTATATGGAGGAACAGTGTCAAGAAAACAACTTGTTTTCCTAGCACGATAGTTTCCCTTTAAGGGGGGGGGAGGTCCACACACACACACACCCACCCACATACAAACTGATCCATACGGACACACAGACTGACCAATACACAGACACCTCTCCTCTCCCCCACAGAGTGACCCATTCATACACAGACTGACCCATACACACACACACACACACAGACTGATCCATACACACACACACACAGACTGATCCATACGGACACACAGACTGACCAATACACAGACACCCTCCCTCTCCCCCACAGAGTGACCCATTCATACACAGACTGCCCATACACACACACACACACACACACACACACAGACTGATCCATCACGGACACACAGACTGACCAATACACAGACACCTCTCCTCTCCCCCACAGAGTGACCCATTCATACACAGACTGACCCATACACACACACACACACACAGACTGATCCATACGGACACACAGACTGACCAATACACAGACACCCTCCCTCTCCCCCACAGAGTGACCCATTCATACACAGACTGACCCATACACACACACACACACACTGATCCATACGGACACACAGACTGACCAATACACAGACACCCTCCCTCTCCCCCACAGAGTGACCCATTCATACACAGACCGACCCATACACACAGACTGATCTATACGGACACACAGACACCCTCCCTCTCCCCCACAGAGTGACCCATTCATACACAGACCGACCCATACACACACAGACTGATCCATACGGACACACAGACTGACCAATACACAGGCACCTCTCCTCTCCCCCACAGAGTGACCCATTCATACACACAGACTGACCCATACACACACACACACACAGACTGATCCATACACACACACACACACCACTACACACAGACTGACCTGTACACACACAGACCTGACCCTTTACACGCACACACACACAGATTGAACCACACAGACCACACACACACACACACACACACACACACACTGACCGACCCATACAAACACATATACTGACCCTATACATACAGTGTCCTTCCCAACAGACTGACCCATAAACACACACAGACTGACCCTTACAAACACATATATTGACCCCATACATACACAGACTGATCCACACAGACACAGACTGACTCATACACACCCATACACACACAGACTGAACCCTTCCTCACCCCCACAAACTGACCAACACACACACAGACTGAGCCATCTTCTCTGCGCCCCCCTGCCCCCCCCCCAGCAGGAAGTTACTCGCAGCATAGCGATGGCCACATGTGCGAATTCCACCCACCCCATGATCTGCTGCTGCAGCTTGTGAAGGGAGGCTATGTGCTCCCAGCTTAGCTTCGATTACAATTGGTGGGGAGGGAGCACTGCATGATGTAGGAGGCTATGGCCCCCTCTACCCTAACCTAGTGATGCCCCTGATAGCTGTTAATCATAACCTGGTATCTGTGGGCACATACTGAGTTCTCTAAACCCTGCAATGATTCAGAAACATAACTACGAGTGGCAAATTTCATGGTTTAATAAGGGTGAGATTTTAATTCAATCATTATTCCCTGAAAATTGGATAGATTTAAATTTTTATTGAATTACTATGATCAGCCACAGCATGCAAGCCACTGTGTTCTTGTCATGTCTAACCAAATTACATTGTCTGACTCTTTCAGCTCAAACCCCTCATTTCAAATTAAATCCATAGCTACCTGCTTATCGAGACAAGTTACACATAGATCCATCCTCCACAATCCAGTAGATCCAAAAGAAGTGTGAAAATAATATTAAGAAAAGTAATGACATTTAAATGGAGTACCAACCAAAGTAACATTGTTTACAGAATGAGGCCTAAGATCTGCCTGATTCAATCTTCCTAGAGAGATCGTGGATACACAGATGATAATGTATTCCGTGTCTTAGTGCAATGTATGTCAGTCTAATTAAGAAGCCACAACTGGAATTGAAAGAACTCAGAGCTTGTTCCTGAGAGCTGCCAATCTTGTTTATGATCAGGCGGTTTCAGATTGTCTTGGCGTTTAGTGCTTGGCATTACGGAGACAGATGTTCAGGGATTCCGGTGGGCAGGGGAGATAATTCCACTGAAATGGTGCAGCCTATGGCGAAACAGCTGGCCAAAGTGGGAAGCTATGGTTGCTTTTAAAAAAACTTTATTTTTTTACAGTACTGTATAAGAGTCTTAGGCCACCAGTAGATTTGTTGTTCTAGCAATGGTATAATGACCATACATAATTTTTCTTCAGTCTCTTTATTAGAATACAACCAGAAAATAAAGTATGTATGCAAGGCCACTCCAAAAGGGAAATCCGCAAACAAACTGTATATTCGAAATGTGCCATTCTAATGGTTATAAAGAAATTTGAAGATTCAGGACAGGTCATGGACAAAAAAAGAACTGGAAGACGAAGAAAATGTTCAAAATCTGAGAAGTGTCTGAGTTTCTTCTTTGACAGACCGGATGAAGTCCAACAAGGACCTGGTTCAGTATCTGGCAGCGTTATTGGGAGGCCAAGTTGACCATTCTACAGTCCGAAGAAGCTTGATGGTCTTTGTGGAAGGGCATACATTCCAATATTTGCATATTTTGGCTTTTTCACCCTGTTCCCCTTCTGGAAAAGTGGTTTCTTGGCTGCAACCAGTCTGCAAAGACCTCAAACGTCTTTGGACTGTAGAATGGTCTACTTGGCCTCCCTTTGAGAGTGGCCTAGTATGCATACTGCGTAAAAATTTCCTGTATTTTCTGGTTGTATAAAAATAGAGTGATACCTTTAATTCTATATGGTCATTATATCATTGCTAAAACAACAAATCTAAGACGTTTGCACAGTACTGTTTTTCTCCTTTGGACTTATATTTCATTTGCATAACATTTTTTCTTTTTAATTTACTTAACTAAAGATACAGGTCAGTGGCATATTCCCTTGGCACCAGTCTTTCAATATAGCCATTGTGACATCGAGCAGGATGTGTGCTTTCAGGGCACAGTAATAGTTACACGTGGAATAACTTAGAGGACAGAGACCCTTTGGTGGGTTTGGTTTAGAGACTAGTTAGTTGTGAAGGATGTGTGAGCAAGACTTTGTTAGATTGTGCCGGTGAACCATCACTCTGACAGCCACCTTCACCTGCAGGTTGAGCTATTTTGACTGGTGGCTGGTGCACCCAGGACGGGTGCTATAATCAGAAAGTTACTGTCAAGAACAAGACAGGATGACAGATCGTGGAACCATTTACCCAGCATTTTGCTTTCTTCTTAGGTTTTCACCCTGACGTCTCCTGTCCCTCTCTCTCCCTAAGAGAGATACTGCAAAGTGTTTTACAGTTTTTGATGTGAGCCTTAAGCGAGCTCTACACTTGTCATTGTGTTTCTTTCCAGATATCTATGGTAGTGACAAGCACAGGGACTCACGAATGCCTTTCATGCAGACGCTAAACCATGTCTTCTTGCCCCTGTCCCCAATACCCCTTCTGTTTGGTTGGGGACCTCTTAGCTTTCTATCAAAGGGCTCTTTAGAAGCCGTAATAGACTGAGCCTGCAAACATAGTGCCAGTGGTTTAGTAGGATTATTAGGAAACAATACCCTGAAGCTCTTCATCTGACTTGAACAGAATGTGTTATTTTAACACATATTTCCGCTGTGCAGAAAGCCATACCGCTTGGTGTCCTGCTGACCAGTGCCAGGCTGTGCTGCCACGTTGCTTATCCTTGTAATGCTGCTATGTATGAGGCAGATATAAGGCTCAGACACATTTTATCCAGTGAGATACTTTGGGATGAAAGAGGGAGCTCGGATCCCTAACTCATTCTAGCTTTCAAAGGGTTAGCTCTCCAATAGACTGCGCCAAATAAAATGTGACATAGCTGCTTACTCGCCGAGGACTTCACAAATAGGTCATCGGAGTGTGAGCTGATCTGGCTAGAAGTATGTCATAACTAATTACCTCCATAAAGATTCATCTCATTCAACAGCAACTCGCTTTGGGGAGAAGTGGGTGGTCGTGGGCTCCCGATGGACACTGACACAAACCCATATGGTTTATTAGAACAGTGCCTCAGGGTGCATCCTGGATAAAATGTGCGGGGTGAGGGTGGAGAAGATATAGGCTGGAAACCTTTAAATATGTCACTGTCATCGGGTCACATTGAGACTGCAGGGGTAGAGAAACACTTTACCACGTTAGACCCATTACATTGCTCGAGTCACTTTGCAGCCACGAGGGGCCCTTGGACTCATTAAAATAATCAGTGCTCAGAGATCAGGGCTACAGATGACCAGAAATAGCTGTGAATAAATGGGAGTTGGAGTGAAACTAACCAAGCAATTAGGGATTACCTACCTCTCTGTACCAACTGCTTCAACCTGGGAAGACTTAATTAGCACACAGCAATAAACTTGGCTTATTGTCATTCTGATCAGTAAATTCTTTGGATTAAACTGCTGGTCTGTTTGTTTCTCTCATTACTAGATTTCAGAATCAGGGCATCTGCTCAGTTTCATTAGGTATAAGTAGATTAGAAACAAACACTATATCTGATTGGATAGTCTCATAAATTATTCATATGTGCATTTAATCTCACAAGTGCAGATCACTTTATAAGAACAGTCAATAGGAGATCTCTGTATGTGAATTTATCACTCATCTTGTTAGGGAATATAGTTGAAGCGTCCATTAAGTACCTGTATGCAGGGTTATAAAGGTTTATCATGTAATACGGCACATAGAGACAACATTGCAGGTTACTACTGGAGAGATCATTACAGGGCTAGAAAATGTGTACCTAGTCACACTGAATGTTAGATGCGAAGCTGGTTGTCCGCAGTGTAATATGCAGACATGTAGAAGTAACAGTCTCTCTGGAAGCATGGCACGTGAGCAACAATCTGTCTGTGTTAACACAATGTTCTTGTAAACGCACTTGGATATATTTAGTAAAATGGCCGTTTCAGGCACCCCTATATTGCACTTCCATGGAAACAGATTAGACTTTATTTGAATTCTTTTCAATTGACGACTTAATAAAACAAATCTCTCTCGTGTTCTCATTTTAGCATAACACAATTATTCATTCTGCATGTGTTTTATTCTCCCCTCCCCCAATTTGTGTGGGCGCTCTTTAAACTCATTGGCTTTACTTCATTGTAGAACTAAATGGACCTCAGCCCCTTGATTGGACTTTAGTTGGTTGTTAGGATGAACTCCGTTCCGTACTTTCTTCTTCAATACAGGGCATGTTTTGAAAACTACAACCTCCATATATTACCACACTAAAAATATCACTGGCCATGTACCTCTCTGGAAATAGGGTGGTTTTATGAAAAAAGGGGCTTTTGAACAGCCTTTATACGTCATCAGCAACAATACATTACACAAAATTCAGATCAATTTTTGATTTTAGCACTGCTAGATACAAGGTACTCTCTAGTATCATATCTTTGCCACCCTGTATGGAGAGTTAGGCCATCTTAACCCTCTTTAAAGGGTTACTCCAACCCTATTTTATGCTTCATTTTTTGGTCAAAAAAACTATTCAAAATAAGGTAAAACTTACCTTGAATCCAATGCTGGGCTAATTTCTCCTGCCGCATCACTGGTTCCCTCTTTGGGGTCCAATCTCATTCTTCTTATAACGGAGCATTGTTGGACCTAGGGGCGCATGTATGGCGAGCATTGATAGAGAAGCATTGAATCCCATGCATCTCTTTAAGACGCAATCGGGGAATGTCAGCTGCACATAGGGTAGGTCAGGGTGTAGACAAGGGAAGAGATAAAAATCAAGTACTGCAAAATCTAATGTAGAGAGCTGAGAGGTCTGGTATTGGAGAGCTAGGGGACAATTTAGTTTGAGAGCTCTTTGGACAGGGCCCTCTTGACCTACTGTTTCCGTATGTCATTCATGTTTTGTTAGAATTAAACGTTTGTTTTGTTTCCTATTGTACAGTGCTGCAGAATATGTTGGCGATATAAATAACTGACCTTGTGCTGTCCCTTTAAATGAGTTATCTGGATTGTGTGATTGAGCTGCACACACAGTCCCACTGGTTCACTGCGCTGCCTGCAGGAGAAGCTCATTATGTCCGTCCGCAGTGCATATAGACCATGACCATTTTTTATGCGCAGAACTGACATTAGGCCGTCTGGAACAAAATCCCAGGCTGACTAGCTCACATGTGCCGGAGGTGTTACTACAACACACAGCTTTATGGATATCTCTGAATAGACCGCTAAAACACTGCGCATACAGATTGCTTGCACAATGACCACTTCTAAAAGCAGAGTTAAAGTGACCATGTCATACTGGGGATGCATACATTTATCTATATATTGCGCCGGTGAGATTGCTTGTAAATGATTAATGTGTGTACTGACCTGGAGGTCACTTACATTACATCCCTACAAATGATGCATGAAAATCAGTCTTTCCACTTTGACTATTTTTACCTTGAATTTGAAAGTCACTTTAGTGAAAAGCCCTGATAATACATACTGTGAATGTTACAGATATTGGGAGTAAAAGCGTGATGCTCAATGTTCAGCGTGGATACCTGGGAGATGTTCTACCTACACATTGAAACCAACTGGAGAATTACAATAATTTCCTGGTCACTGTAAACATCACTACAGGAGGGGCAGCGGATCTCGGGAGATGTTCTACCTAAACATTCAAACCAACGGGAGAATTACAGTAATTTCCTGGTCACTGTAAACATCACTTCAGGAGGGACTGCGGCTCTCGGGAGATGTTCTACCTAAACATTCAAACCAACGGGAGAATTACAGCAATCATTTCCTGATCTCTGTAAACATCAGCGGATCTCGGGAGATGTTCTACCTACACATTGAAACCAACTGGAGAATTACAATAATTTCCTGGTCACTGTAAACATCACTACAGGAGGGGCAGCGGATCTCGGGAGATGTTCTACCTACACATTCAAACCAACGGGAGAATTACAGCAATCATTTCCTGATCTCTGTAAACATCACTACAGGAGGGGCAGCGGATCTCGGGAGATGTTCTACCTACACATTCAAACCAACGGGAGAATTACAGCAATCATTTCCTGATCTCTGTAAACATCACTTCAGGAGGGACTGCGGCTCTCGGGAGATGTTCTACCTACACATTCAAACCAACGGGAGAATTACAGCAATCATTTCCTGATCTCTGTAAACATCACTTCAGGAGGGGCAGCGGATCTCGGGAGATGTTCTACCTACACATTGCAACCAACTGGAGAATTACAATAATTTCCTGTTCACTGTAAACATCACTACAGGAGGGGCAGCGGATCTCGGGAGATGTTCTACCTACACATTCAAACCAACGGGAGAATTACAGCAATCATTTCCTGATCTCTGTAAACATCACTTCAGGAGGGGCAGCGGATCTCGGGAGATGTTCTACCTACACATTCAAACCAACGGGAGAATTTCAGCAATCATTTCCTGATCTCTGTAAACATCAGCGGATCTCGGGAGATGTTCTACTTACACATTGAAACCAACGGGAGAATTACAGTAATAATTTCCTGATCTCTGTAAACATCACTACAGGAGGGACAGTGGATCTCGGGAGATGTTCTACCTACACATTCAAACCAACGGGAGAATTACAGCAATCATTTCCTGATCTCTGTAAACATCACTACAGGAGAGGCAGCGGGTTTCGGGAGATGTTCTACCTACACATTCAAACCAACGGGAGAATTGCAGCAATCATTTCCTGGTCACTGTAAACATCACTTCAGGAGGGGCAGCGGATCTCGGGAGATGTTCTACCTACACATTCAAACCAACAGGAGAATTACAGCAATAATTTCCTGATCTCTGTAAACATCACTTCAGGAGAGGCAGCGGATCTCGGGAGATGTTCTACCTACACATTGAAACCAACTGGAGAATTACAATAATTTCCTAGTCACTGTAAACATCACTACAGGAGGGGCAGCGGATCTCGGGAGATGTTCTACCTAAACATTCAAACCAACGGGAGAATTACAGCAATCATTTCCTGATCTCTGTAAACATCACTACAGGAGGGGCAGCGGATCTCGGGAGATGTTCTACCTACACATTCAAACCAACTGGAGAATTACAATAATTTCCTGGTCACTGTAAACATCACTTCAGGAGGGACTGCGGCTCTCGGGAGATGTTCTACCTAAACATTCAAACCAACGGGAGAATTACAGCAATCATTTCCTGATCTCTGTAAACATCACTACAGGAGGGGCAGCGGATCTCGGGAGATGTTCTACCTAAACATTCAAACCAACGGGAGAATTACAGCAATCATTTCCTGAGCTCTGTAAACATCATTTCAGGAGGGACTGCGGCTCTCGGGAGATGTTCTACCTACACATTCAAACCAACGGGAGAATTACAGCAATCATTTCCTGAGCTCTGTAAACATCAGCGGATCTCGGGAGATGTTCTACCTACACATTGAAACCAACGGGAGAATTACAGCAATCATTTCCTGATCTCTGTAAACATCACTACAGGAGGGGCAGCGGATCTCGGGAGATGTTCTACCTAAACATTCAAACCAACGGGAGAATTACAGCAATCATTTCCTGATCTCTGTAAACATCACTTCAGGAGGGACTGCGGCTCTCGGGAGATGTTCTACCTACACATTCAAACCAACGGGAGAATTACAGCAATCATTTCCTGATCTCTGTAAACATCACTTCAGGAGGGGCAGCGGATCTCGGGAGATGTTCTACCTACACATTCAAACCAACGGGAGAATTACAGCAATCATTTCCTGATCTCTGTAAACATCACTTCAGGAGGGGCAGCGGATCTCGGGAGATGTTCTACCTACACATTGCAACCAACTGGAGAATTACAATAATTTCCTGTTCACTGTAAACATCACTACAGGAGGGGCAGCGGATCTCGGGAGATGTTCTACCTACACATTCAAACCAACGGGAGAATTACAGCAATCATTTCCTGATCTCTGTAAACATCACTTCAGGAGGGGCAGCGGATCTCGGGAGATGTTCTACCTACACATTCAAACCAACGGGAGAATTACAGCAATCATTTCCTGATCTCTGTAAACATCAGCGGATCTCGGGAGATGTTCTACCTACACATTGAAACCAACGGGAGAATTACAGTAATAATTTCCTGATCTCTGTAAACATCACTACAGGAGGGACAGTGGATCTCGGGAGATGTTCTACCTACACATTCAAACCAACGGGAGAATTACAGCAATCATTTCCTGATCTCTGTAAACATCACTACAGGAGAGGCAGCGGGTTTCGGGAGATGTTCTACCTACACATTCAAACCAACGGGAGAATTGCAGCAATCATTTCCTGGTCACTGTAAACATCACTACAGGAGGGGCAGCGGATCTCGGGAGATGTTCTACCTAAACATTCAAACCAACGGGAGAATTACAGCAATCATTTCCTGATCTCTGTAAACATCACTTCAGGAGGGACTGCGGCTCTCGGGAGATGTTCTACCTACACATTCAAACCAACGGGAGAATTACAGCAATAATTTCCTGATCTCTGTAAACATCACTACAGGAGGGGCAGCGGATCTCGGGAGATGCTCCAGGTGTTTTTAATGTTACCCATGTTTCTCACCTAGAGCATCATGGGAAACCTTTCTCACAAACATCTGGAGCTTCACCGCTGGCTGTCACTGCCATCACTAATAGAATATTAAAGTTGGGGAGAAGTTGGCTCCAGTGTGCATTATCCCTTTAAATACATTGTAAGGGATACTAACTGAAGATAGCCTTATTTTACTGTTAGTAGTCAGACTATTTAGAATAGATTGCCTGAAAACAGAAATTCACTCGCATTAGTGAATAACACTGTTAGATACATGTCCTTCATTGTATCATTTCTCCTCTTCTCTATATGCCGGGGAGCCAGGATGGAGTCGCTCAGTTACAGGACAGAGCGTATAACAATGGCTGACGGGGAGCTAAGACGGATGCGCTCAGTTACAGGACAGAGCGTATAACAATGGCTGACGGGGAGCTAAGACGGATGCGCCCAGTTACAGGACAGAGCGTATAACAATGGCTGACTGGGAGTTAAGATGGAGGCGCCCAGTTACAGGACAGAGCGTATAACAATGGCTGACGGGGAGCTAAGACGGATGCGCCCAGTTACAGGACAGAGCGTATAACAATGGCTGACTGGGAGTTAAGATGGAGGCGCCCAGTTACAGCACAAGAGGTGTTGGTTTCTACATTTAATTTTATCTTTTCACCTCACAAGTACATGTTGATTAGATACGAGGAAATCTGCATATGATATTAAAAATCTTGTGCAATGGCAGTTCCCCTTTAAAGATCACCCTCTGTATCAACATAGACTACAATTCTTTGTTAATGCAGTAAAATCAAAACATTTAGTGATTACTGGCACTTGTATTTATAAAATAGTAATTTTTGTTTTTTAATTGCCAGATGTTTTTTTAAATATTTTGAAGTTTGAAGTTTTGAATATTACAAAATACCACATTTTTGTTTAGTGATATCCATAGATTTTCAAATCACTCGATTCTTGTGCCCCTAGAGCCGGTGCGCCCAAATGTGGTCATGTGTTACACCTTATGGACGCGCTGGGCCACTGCCGCCTCTCGCAATATCGGTATCAATAGTCGATACCGATATTTGCCAAAATCCTGAATATCGGACGATAATCGGTCTATCCTTAATTCACACGTAAAGATAACACAAAACATATCCAGCCAGACCACACATTCTTTTTGTATGCTGTCCAAATGATCCAATTTCTTCCTGGAAGAGGGATGGACCCCAGACAGTCCACGGGGAACCCCGACACACCCTCTCAGCCCGGGTGAAAACTCAGTATATCTTTCAGAAGGTATTGGGAGGCCAGTATGAGATTACCCAGCCAGTGGGTGGCCGGCAGGCTGTGTACACATAACACTAGTTATTCTACAACCCCTAACTTGTCTTAAAGGGATGTTGTAGTGCTAGGAATACAATGCTGTATACTGAGCATTTAGCTTCTTCCTCTTTCCCCATAGTAAACTCTTACTGTACTTACCTGATTCCAACGGCGATCTCGCTCAGTGCTCGGTTGGCGTTTCGCCTCTTCCACATCACCCGACAAGGGGAGCATAAATGCTTTCCTATAGAGATTTTTTCTGACATGGGATGTCATAAAGCAGAGCGTGAGGATGTCCAGTGTCAGGTGACCAGAAGTTGCCTAGCAAATAGAAAGTGGCTGTCTGATTGACAGCCACTAGAGGTAATATTAACCCTGCAATGTATTATATATTATTATATATATTATTTCAGTTTCAATGATCTGAAGTGGTCTGGGTGCCTATGTTGTCCCTTTAAATTGTTGCAATGTATCAAATGCTGTCTATTAGTATAGGGACTATACACGTCACTGTCATTAGGTCACTTTGACCCTACATGGGACTGTCCCTTTAACCCATTAAAGATGTCACTGTCATTAGGCCACTTTGCTCCTACATGGGACTGTCCCTTTAACCCATTAAACATGTCACTGTCATTAGGTCACTTTGCTCCTACATGGGACTGTCCCTTTAACCCATTAAACATGTCACTGTCATTAGGCCACTTTGCTCCTACATGGGACTGTCCCTTTAACCCATTAAACATGTCGCTGTCATTAGATCACTTTGTTCCTACATGGGACTATCGCTTTAACCCATTAAACATGTCGCTGTCATTAGGTCACTTTGCTCCTACATGGGACTGTCCCTTTAACCCATTAAACATGTCGCTGTCATTAGGTCACTTTGCTCCTACATGAGACTGTCCCTTTAACCCATTAAACATGTCACTGTCATTAGGTCACTTTGCTCCTACATGAGACTGTCCCTTTAACCCATTAAACATGTCGCTGTCATTAGGTCACTTTACTCCTACATGGGACTGTCCCTTTAACCCATTAAACATGTCGCTGTCATTAGGTCACTTTGCTCCTACATGGGACTGTCTCTTTAACCCATTAAACATGTCGCTGTCATTAGGTCACTGTGCTCCTACATGGGACTGTCCCTTTAACCCATTAAACATGTCGCTGTCATTAGGTCACTTTGCTCCTACATGGGACTGTCCCTTTAACCCATTAAACATGTCACTGTCATTAGGTCACTTTGCTCCTACATGGGACTGTCCCTTTAACCCATTAAACATGTCACTGTCATTAGGTCACTGTGCTCCTACATGGGACTGTCCCTTTAACCCATTAAACATGTCGCTGTCATTAGGTCACTGTGCTCCTACATGGGACTGTCCCTTTAACCCATTAAACATGTCACTGTCATTAGGTCACTTTGCTCCTACATGGGACTGTCCCTTTAACCCATTAAACATGTCGCTGTCATTAGGTCACTTTGCTCCTACATGGGACTGTCCCTTTAACCCATTAAACATGTCGCTGTCATTAGGTCACTTTGCTCCTACATGGGACTGTCCCTTTAACCCATTAAACATGTCGCTGTCATTAGGTCACTTTGCTCCTACATGGGACTGTCCCTTTAACCCATTAAACATGTCACTGTCATTAGGTCACTTTGCTCCTACATGGGACTGTCCCTTTAACCCATTAAACATGTCGCTGTCATTAGGTCACTTTGCTCCTACATGGGACTGTCCCTTTAACCCATTAAACATGTCGCTGTCATTAGGTCACTTTGCTCCTACATGGGACTGTCCTTTAACCCATTAAACATGTCATTAGGTCACTTTGCTCCTACATGGGACTGTACCTTTAACCCATTAAACATGTCTCGGTCATTAGGTCACTTTGCTACATGGGACTGTCCTTTAACCCATTAAACATGTCACTGTCATTAGGTCACTGTGCTCCTACATGGGACTGTCCCTTTAACCCATTAAACATGTCGCTGTCATTAGGTCACTTTGCTCCTACATGAGACTGTCCCTTTAACCCATTAAACATGTCACTGCCATTAGGTCACTGTGCTCCTACATGGGACTGTCCCTTTAACCCATTAAACATGTCACTGCCATTAGGTCACTTTGCTCCTACATGGGACTGTCCCTTTAACCCATTAAACATGTCGCTGTCATTAGGTCACTTTGCTCCTACATGGGACTGTCCCTTTAACCCATTAAACATGTCGCTGTCATTAGGTCACTTTGCTCCTACATGGGACTGTCCCTTTAACCCATTAAACATGTCGCTGTCATTAGGTCACTTTGCTCCTACATGGGACTGTCCCTTTAACCCATTAAACATGTTGCTGTCATTAGGTCACTTTGCTCCTACATGGGACTGTCTCTTTAACCCATTAAACATGTCACTATCATTAGGTCAGCGATTACTGTGCTCAACCGCTACATTAAAATGTGTTTTTTTTTTTTTTTTTTTTAAAAAACATGTTACTGTCTTTGTTCCTCAGTTGCACAGCCCCCTGTAAGCAGTTAAATAGTGTGTAGAAGTCAGTGAGAGAGTGTTGGATTCACTGATTATTTCTGGTTGTAAAATGTCCCCTTTGATTTAAAGGGAGCAGCTGGTTCTGGAGAAGTTAGGGCCAGCTGTAAGGAGGGGTTAGAACACGTGTCCCTTTTGGCAATACAGTGAGTTGGAGGAGTGTTACAGCACCTGTGCAGAGTGGAGGGACGAGGTCTGACCTGTCAGTATTGTAAAGAAATGTGTGTTCCCTATTCCTTTATTGTGCATAATGAGCCATTTTTGGATGGAATTCCATTACCAGCCCTGCTGGTTAGCTATTCTACGAGTAGATCTCAGTGCATAAGACATGGTTTACGGCATACTCTGTGTAGCTGTGGAGGGCCATTTGTTGGTACAATCAGAGCGTTAACCAACTGAGATCACCAGATTCCTGTTAGTAACATTTCCCTGAGATCTCCATTTTGCTGTGACCGTCCCATTTGTTTCTACAATCAGAGCTTTAACCACCTGAGATCACCAGATTCCCGTTAGTAATATTTCCATAAGATCTCCATTTTGCTGTGGCCTGTGAGGACGTTGCTGCAAGATAAAATGGAACTGTCACTTCACTCAAAGTGATTACTCAGCAATCCTATTATTATTTCTTATTTATATAGCACCAACATATTCAGCAGTGCTGTACAAAAGAGGGAATAAAGACAAATAATAAGCACATCCCGATACAGAGGACCCAGCCCGTGAGCTCACAATCTAGCAACGCTAGGGTTCGTGGTGCAGCAGATGCAAGTAGAAACACACTTATGTTTGGCGCACTGCCATGTTCACAGTGACTGTGTTGCTACTTGACGGCCTCTTACGTATCCTCTGACATGTGACTTTCCTTCGTGACTCCACGTACACAGTTTTGTGGGGGTTACATTTAATTGGGTGCTTTCGCTGTGTCAAGACCACCAGGCTAACAGTCTAAAAAAAAAAAAAAAAAAAGTTTCAAATGTCTGAAATTTGAAAAAAAAAAATGCTCAACCCCTTATGGAACCCCATTGTGTAGTTATTGTACAAAGCGTTCGCACCTGGTTTATTTGACGGCTCTGCTTTACTCAGTAACTATATTTATGGAAAGTATTTTTGGTGTGTATTCCAAGTGAAATCACTACCTATCGTGTAGACTGTAAGCTCCTCCTGTCACTTTGTTTTTATGTCCAGCTCTGCAGAATTTGACGATGTATAATTACCGATAATGTCAATGTATTCGTGTGATGGTGTGTCAGCAGTCCATGTTAACACCATCACACACCTTTCTGCTGGCGTTTGTGTTTGTCCATTAAGAAATGCACAAAGAAAATTTCACTAAATCAGAATTGTGGAGGATTAAAGGGGTAATGACATATTTTAGGATCTTCCAGCTAAGATAGCTTTCCAGTTTGTCTGTTTCTCAATTTCCATAATTCTCAGCTCATAGTCTAAACCCCATGGTCGTAGTGTTTAAATAAGGACTCCATCTTGAAATGTGATCATTCATAAAACGTATCCACACGGGCTGCTGGCGCTCTAAACTTTACCTAATATACCCTCATTAAAAGACAAATCACACTTTTCCAAAACAACAGCGTATTGAAATATAGTATTTCCTATTTTGCTTTTATTGGAACCGGAAGTCTGTGTTTTATTGCTCCTGCAGTCTTAGTGTTTCATGTGGTATGAGTTATATGAAGATATACATTATTGCTTGATTCTTATTGGCTGAAACCATCAGGGAACCAATCAGAATAGGTTTCGGTTTCAAATGTGTGTGTGTGTGTTTAAAGCACCTCTTGTCTCTGTTACTAGCTTTCAATGATTTATAAGAGCAGTGAATATTTAGGTATTACTGTCCCATTAACCCTTCTCATCCCATGGGTCGTTAAGCCTTGTAACGATAGGCAGTTACAGTGTCACATCAGTGTTAATGATTAATTCCCTGTCCTGAAATTGGAGGTGTCTACTCTATCAGCCTTTGTAGTGAGTGTGCGTTGATTTTACCATCAGTAGGTGGATTATTCTGAATTTTGTAAAAACAAAAAACCATGAATAGGTTCTGCAGTAAAACAGTGGTGTGTGATTCACTGGGCTACACAGCAAGGGAACAATTTATATTTGCTGTTATATGGAATACAAGTGCACTTCCTGTACTGTTTTGTGTTACGTTGACCTCTGAATTTCTTTTGTTTTTGCAGCCCACACCCATGATGGAACAATTTACATTTGATCTGCATTTTTGAACGTCTGTTTGTTTGCAGTCTGGTGAGTAGACACAGCATGCATGGTGGCTGACAGTATACTATACAAAGCATGCACAGGGGCCCGCACACCTACTCATCTAACAGCTTATTACAAAGACACAGTCTGTAATGTAGGCTTCTGAGTGTTTTCTTATTGAATTGGACATTGCCTCTTCTGCTAAGAGGCTGCAATATATGTCTACTACCTCTTCATTAACTTTTTTTCCCCTTTCTGGGAAGTCAGGAGAACATAAGCATGACTAGGTCACCACTTCGCTCCAGGCAAAATATCTTAATACGTTACTCTGAAGCTGTTTAAAGTTTATATTAAAAAAATTAGGAAAGTGGAGTTTTAACAGAATACAAAGTTATTTATTATAGACATGAAAAGTTCCTGAAAAATATGGTCTTACCCTGGAGATCTCAGAGGAACGTAAGGGATGTATGTAAACAAATGCTACAGTTCTTCTAGCAGAGCCTTGCCCCGGAAATCAGATGTAACATTATATTTGGAGGTGATTATACATCTATTATCAGAAATCACAGTTTCCAGCTAGAAATAAATCCTATTAATCAAAGCCACCTTGATAAGAGCCCAGACGCAGTCCATTCTTATGGGCCCATAAAATGCCCTCTCCAAGGTGGTTATGGGTACCCAAGCCCATAGCCACTCTTCCAAACTATGTCACTATCTACCCAAAAGCTAACAATATGTAATATATATAAGAATGGTTTGGTAGGGACATATTCTGGAGGGTGGCAAAGTGCTTTGGGACCCCTAGCTAACCAGACAGGGTTCCTAAATGGGTCCAGAAAAATGGACATCTTCTGTAATATATTTATATTTTATTACATAAAATGGTTTTGGATGCACCCCTTTAGTAACTGGCATCACATACAGTTATTCAGTAGCAATTTTGGTGTAATTTTCCTGGAGTGCTAAAAGAACCCATTGGACTCTAAATTAAGCTACTACTGTTCAAAACACCTTCCAGGAGACTGGTTAGACTAACCTCACAAAACAGCTTCCAGGAGACTGGTTAGACTAACCTCACAAAACACCTTCCAGGAGACTGGTTAGACTAACCTCACAAAACAGCTTCCAGGAGACTGGTTAGACTAACCTCACAAAACACCTTCCAGGAGACTGGTTAGATTAACCTCACAAAACACCTTCCAGGAGACTGGTTAGATTAACCTCACAAAACAGCTTCCAGGAGATTGGTAAGACTAACCTCACAAAACACCTTCCAGGAGATTGGTAAGACTAACCTCACAAAACACCTTCCAGTAGACTGGTTAGACTAACCTCACAAAACACCTTCCAGGAGATTGGTAAGACTAACCTCACAAAACACCTTCCAGGAGACTGGTTAGACTAACCTCACAAAACACCTTCAAGGAGACTGGTTAGACTAACCTCACAAAACACCTTCCAGGAACCTGGTAAGACTAACCTCATAAAACAGCTTCCAGCAGCCTGGTTAGACTAACCTTCATTGTAATTTTTATATACTCGTGTTGCCGTGATGCTCGGCCACCCATAAGGCATCTACTTTGCAAAATATTGTCCATCACTAGTGCACATCTCTTCATACGTCACAGACATGGTTGTTATAGAGCTAAATGAAGCTCCTGTTTTATTCGTTTGATTGTTTAAAGATTATGGAAATATTTAATAATAGCAATAATAGCAACTATTTTACTCCGCTTATTTTCTAAACCATGTGTAAGCTTTCTCTTAAACTTTTCCTATGCTGGTTTTGTCAAAGTGGTATTTTAGTTGCATATTTAGATCTAATCCTGTCGTGGAATAATACAGTTATCCCTTGTTCCCTACAGGTCAGTCCCAATGTTTCTGAAATGCCAAGCGAACAGGGTACTTCTTTAATATGCATATGAGGACCGGTGATAAGAGGAAGTTCTCTATTTCCTAGTTTTCCCTTCTCTTCATCTATGCAAATTCATTCTCTTCTCAACAATGGTTGACTACTGTGCTTTGACAAAGAACTGCAAAACCTGTTTGTTCATTGTGGATATGTATGTGTGTATCGGAGCATGACAAGTTACAGATCTTATCACAATGATGGTGCGGAGGCCTCCGGAGTGTCAAGTAGAGGAAATGATGTTGGGAGAGGGATGGATTACTACCCACAAGGCCTTTGGTCCCAGAACAGTAATGGCATCCAAGTTGCTCAAGCTGGGGATGGCTCGAGGGCTAATCCTATCACCCCAGCAATGCCAAAGATGGGTGTACGTGCCAGGATTGCTGACTGGCCTCCAAAGAAGGAGATCTTGAAAGAGACATTAGCTTCCAGTCCATTGAAGGAAACTGATGTGTCAAAAGACTTTCATATGCAAAGGAGCTATCAAAATGGACAGCATTTTCAGAGCAATGGGGGTTCCCCTGGTTTTAGGGGTCTTCATAGGTTGTCCAGGAAAAGGTCAAAAGATGTGGAGTTCCAAGATGGTTGGCCGAGGTCACCAGTGAGGACTTTTATACCGCTTCGGAATCGAAGCAATAGTGAGATAACACTCAGTGAGTGTGATATGGAAGAAAATTTGGAACACAGAGGGACAAGGCTTGGCAATGGTATACCTCTTTTTAGAGAATATGGTAGCACTTCGTCAATCAATGTACAAGGAATATCAGAGCAGAGCTTCTTTGACATTCTGAAAGACTTCAGAAATGAAAAGTCTGACCCAGAGATTGTGTCACCTGACAAAGGAAGTGGCATTCTTCGAGAGGACTCCAGCATGGCTTCCAACCTTCACCTAGTGGGGAGCTCCAGAACAGACCTGCGCAATGGGCAGTATTTGAAAGACGATGGTTCTTTGAAGGATAAGGACAAGACACGAAAAAGAGCCACGAAAGGGGAGTCAAATGACTCTTCCATCTTCCGTAAACTGAGGAGCAGCAAGAGCGAGAATGAGCCAGGCAGGTCCTTCATGGAACCGGAAGAGAATTTCAAGCCTTGGGTCTGTCCAAAGACATTTGCTCATTATGACGTACAAAGCATGCTCTTCGACTTCAATGAAGTTGCAGCCAATCGGACCTATGTTGCCCAGAGGCGAAACACCACAACGGGAGCCTCTGCTGCTTCTGCTGTGTCTTTGGCCGTTTCAAGAGCATATGGATTAGGCAACATGGATCCCAGCTTCACCAGCACTGAAGACCTCAACTTCAAGGAGAACCTGGAGCACGACCTGGGAGACAACAACAGTAATGACCTCCTGCTCAGTTGTCCCCATTTCCGGAATGAGACTGGTGGGATGTGTGAACGCAATGTGAGCTTCTCCAAAGCCTCGGCTGGGTCACCCTGTGGAAGTGAGGGTGGAGTCTTAGAACCTTCCCTCACCATGTACTGTACAAATGCCAGCATCTCCGTCTTGGAGGTTCCCAATGAGATAGAGAAAACTCAAGGACGATTAAAACACTACAGCATTGAGCATGTGGATTTAGGAGCTCGGTATTATCAAGATTATTTTCATGGTAAAGGTAAGAGGGTAACATATGTAAAACCTGTTGAGGCACAAATGAATGAAATTGGAAGAACTATGCTGAAAAATTAAACTTTTTATATGTTGCAGCATATATTAACCCCTTAAGGACCAAATTTCTGGAATAAAAGGGAATCATGACATGTCACACATGTCATGTGTCCTTAAGGGGTTAAAGCAGTTTAGCTACCTTCTGGGGTCTTTGCATATTTTGCAAAGACCCCAGATAGTGATTGCTGTGGCCCAGGATTGCAGGGGAAGCTAGTTCTTACATCCCTGAACCTGTCTCTCACAGGCGCTACCATCATCCACTGCAAGGTCCTTTTCAGCTCCTCACTCTTCGCCTGTCAGGAGCTGACCTCAGCGATATACTCTTGTGCATGCGTGAGAGTACCACACTGATGTCTGTGGAGGAGACCGCAGAAAATCTTCCGTAGAAAGAGCCCTTTTCCCCTCAGCGACCACTAGTGACTGCTGAGGGGTTGACAGCGGTAGCTCAATCGTTTTGGCAATTTTAGGAAAACTACATAAGACAAAGTAGTCCCTGCTTTGTCTTATATGTTTTAACTGAGTTGGAAATTCCAACACAGTCTCATGAGCATTTTATAACGATTTACTAAATATTACATTGCAGAGTTGTAATGCATATAGTCCTATAGTGTAAAATATGTTTTTTGCCTGCCCTCCCTCCAGTGTGAGCTGCTGTGTTCCCTGAGAATTCTAGACAGCAGTCGTTTTTTCGAACTGTTCGGATCAGTGGCAGAGAGGTAGAGTGGGATAAGCCCAATATCTTTTACACTAAAGAGCTATGGCCATTACAGTGTTTAGAGTATCAGGTATTAATATATACTGCAACATATCAGAAGTCATGCTTTTCTATAATCATTGTTTAACCGGAGTAGTAATCCATTGAGAGCACGTGGCCTTGGGGGTTAAAAAAAGTTAATTTAAAAAAATGCAAACACTTTATAGTCATCTGTTTCAATAGGACACTGCTTCATATATGTTATCTATATTTATACTTTTAAGAAAATACATTGAAACATTTTATTCCAGTCAGATTAAAGTGGGTTTTAACCTCTCTGCAGCGATCTTGAATTTTGCTCCCAAGCTCCTATGGATGGAAAAGGCATATTATATTTATCAGATCCCAGATTTTTCTATTTATATATTATCATTTACATCATTTGTGACCTTGTCATGAAATATTAAGAACCATTAGGTTAAAGGGACAGTCCCATGTAGGAGCAAAGTGACCTAATGACAGCGACATGTTTAATGGGTTAAAGAGACCGTCCCATGTAGGAGCAAAGTGACCTAATGACAGTGACCTTTTTAATGGGTTAAAGGGACAGTCCCATGTAGGAGCAAAGTGACCTAATGACAGCGACATGTTTAATGGGTTAAAGGGACAGTCCCATGTAGGAGCAAAGTGACCTAATGACAGGGACATGTTTAATGGGTTAAACGGACAGTCCCATGTAAGAGCAAAGTGACCTAATGACAGTGACATGTTTAATGGGATAAAGGGACAGTCCCATGTAGGAGCAAAGTGACCTAATGACAGTGACATGTTTAATGGGTTAAAGAGACAGTCCCATGTAGGAGCAAAGTGACCTAATGACAGCGACATGTTTAATGGGTTAAAGGGACAGTCCCATGTAGGAAGAAAGTAACCTAATGACAGTGACATGTTTAATGGGTTAAAGGGACAGTCCCATGTAGGAGCAAAGTGACCTAATGACAGTGATATGTTTAATGGGTTAAAGGGAGAGTCCCATGTAGGAGCAAAGTGACCTAATGACAGTGACATGTTTAATGGGTTAAAGGGACAGTCCCATGTAGGAGCAAAGTGACCTAATGACAGTGACATGTTTAATGGGTTAAAGGACAGTCCCATGTAGGAACAAAGTGACCTAATGACAGTGACATGTTTAATGGGTTAAAGAGACAGTCCCATGTAGGAGCAAAGTGACCTAATGACAGTGACATGTTTAATGGGTTAAAGGGACAGTCCCATGTAGGAGCAAAGTGACCTAATGACAGTGACATGTTTAATGGGTTAAAGGGACAGTCCCATGTAGGAGCAAAGTGACCTAATGACAGCGATATGTTTAATGGGTTAAAGGGACAGTCCCATGTAGGAGCAAAGTGACCTAATGACAGTGGCATGTTTAATGGGTTAAAGGGACAGTCCCATGTAGGAGCAAAGTGACCTAATGACAGTGACATGTTTAATGGGTTAAAGAGACAGCCCCATGTAGGAGCAAAGTGACCTAATGACAGCGACATATTTAATGGGTTAAAGGGACAGCCCCATGTAGGAGCAAAGTGACCTAATGACAGTGGCATGTTTAATGGGTTAAAGGGAGCAAAGTGACCTAATGACAGTGACATATTTAATGGGTTAAAGGGACAGTCCCATGTAGGAGCAAAGTGACCTAATGACAGCGACATGTTTAATGGGTTAAAGGGACAGTCCCATGTAGGAACAAAGTGACCACTTTTGGGGAATTTACACTATGAAATAAAAAACAGAAAATCACATATTCTCCATTGTAGCAAGTCTTAACAAATTACATCATAATCAGACCAGTTCAGACAAGCGATTGACAGGGAGATAAGATGGAGGCACCCAGTTGTATGATAAAGAAGTTTCAAAATGAAATCTTATTTTTTACACTTTATAAATACATTTTTGTAAACATAATATTAAGAATCATGAGAAGTGGCAGTTCCCCTTTTAATTTGTTAAATTAAGAGGCACAATGTCTCCCCCTACTCTCGTCTTTAAAGACATTATTAATGCAAATTAAGTTGCTGACTAGGTCTGTATGACCTAATTAGGAAAATGGTGCTTTTATTTGGTAAATAAATTCCCATTACTGTCTGAGACATGAGTGACTGCTGCTAATTTCATGTGTCTAATGGAATACTCCCTCGTGACTGAAATACCTATTATAGGTAACAATTCGGAGAATTTATTGTCAGATTAAAGGGAAAGTTACCAGGCTCTGCATAACCCATACGTATTAAGCATGGATACTAAATGGGAGTGAGAGTATGAAAGACGTTACCTGCAATAGGTAATGTTTCTTTAATTCTATGGAGCCCCCTTACTTTGTATGAATGGTCATTCCTAATGCAAGAATCTCAGGTGAAAACTGGCCTTTACCTCATGACAAATGAAAAATGTTTGTTTTAAACTGATGGACGCCCTTGTGTATATTGTGCTGACAGAGCTTCTAGTTTGTCATGTAGGCAGTTTATCTGAACAGAAAAACGTGATCGAAATTTAGCATTCACTCTGTCACCAGCACAGAAATAGTGGGAAACGTGAAGCAATAGCATTTACTGCATCGTTTGCATAAGTTAGGCCCCTTAGTGACGGCATTACAGGAAAAGGGTCCCAGGCCTGGAAAGATACTTCATTTCCACGCGTCTTGAGACAGCGATATATAGATCTCTATTTCCAAGCATTGGGTCCCATTTGTAATATCGCTACCTGGAAGATATTAGAAGTCCGGAACACAGGATGGACAGCCTTGTGGATGTGGGAGGGGCTAGGATTCCATTTTGTAATGATGTATTAGTAACTTTGTAATATAAGTGTATGAATAATGAAACCATATTGTGCAGATCCCCCCTCTCTCGTTACATGTTACAGAGTGTGCCGTTTCCCTTTCAGAGCACTGTAACTACTTTGGTGTGGATGACAAGCTGGGTCCTGTTGCCGTGAGCGTGAAGAGGGACAAAGTGGAAGATAGCAAGGACCATGGCCCTCAGTATCAATACCGGATCATATTCAGGACCAGTGAGGTAAGTCAGGAGGGGTGATGGTTAGTGCAGGTATAGGAGGCGAGTGTACTGTGAGAATGACGTGCGTCCTTGCTAGGTCTCGTGTCTCGGTGGGGCTGGTTTAGAGATCTTTGTTCCCTTTACTAGTCGTCAGTTTCCGTGACTGCAGTATGATACCACATCGTAGCGCTGTCAGTCTCTGGAACTGCAGAGCTTTTCACATAATCAGAGGGCTCTACCGTCTGCAGCCAGCAGAGACTATCCTTGTTAGACAGATCACATGGAAAGGGAATAGACCAGAACAGTACACAGGAAATATATGATGTGATCCTTTGTAATATACCACCAGCACTGCTATGTCCCAAAATTCCTTTACCCAGAAAATGAAAGGGCTTGTTCAGTTCCTGCCCTTTTCAGTGTCACAGGGGTGAGCATTGCATCACTGGGATAAGGGTCAGACTGAGCTGGGTCTGGGGGACAGGATAGCTGCGCTTATCTCCAATCCCCCAGTTCTCTGTGCAATCTAGTGTCTAAAAATATGTGTAGTGGAACCACACTGGGGAATATTAAGGCCTTTAGGTTCACATCTCCCCGACAAAAGAGCCTCTGTTTCCCTGTGAGCAGATTGGGACAATGCCCGGTCTGTGTGAGATGAGGAACTGCCCTGGGTTCCCTGCTTGGCACACTGGAACTCATCTCTCAGCTGCTGCTCTGCTAGGAAAATGGCATTCATATCACAGAACATGTGTGTAATAAACCTTGCTTTCATTATCGTGTCCATTTATCTACCAACCTTTCCATTTATCTACCAACCTTTCCATTTATCTACCAACCTTTCCATTTATCTACCAACCTTTCCATTTATCTACCAACCTTTCCATTTATCTTCCAACCTCTCCATTTATCTTCCAACCTCTCCATTTATCTTCCAACCTCTCCATTTATCTTCCAACCTCTCCATTTATCTTCCAACCTCTCCATTTATCTTCCAACCTCTCCATTTATCTTCCAACCTCTCCATTTATCTTCCAACCTTTCCATTTATCTTCCAACCTCTCCATTTATCTCCAACCTCTCCATTTATCTACCAACCTTTCCATTTATCTACCAACCTTTCCATTTATCTACCAACCTTTCCATTTATCTACCAACCTTTCCATTTATCTGCCAGCTTCTACATTTATCTACCAACCTTTCCATGTATCTGCCAGCTTCTACATTTGTATGCCAACCTTTCCATTTATCTAGCAAGCTTTCCATTAAACAGTAATTACAGAAATATATTGAAGTCTCTAGACTCCAGATCAAAACATTTCTCTTCGGTTCTAGTTATCTTTTTCGGACACATCATCCTTTCTCTTCCCTCGCTCGTTCGGTCATCAGGATGTGAGATTCAGAATACAGGTGCCCACCCAGAATAGTTTTTTTCCTTTTCTGTTTCTTTTTTTTCCAGCTGGTGACACTGAGGGGGATGATACAGGAGGACGCGGTGCCATCCACATCAAAGCATGGTACAGTAAGGGGCCTTCCTCTCAAAGATGTTCTGGAGGCTGTGATACCCGAGCTAAACATCCATTGTCTGCGTCTGGCTATGAATTCTCCAAAAGTGACCGAGCAGCTCCTGAAGCTGGATGAACAGGGGGTAAGAGATCCTGGGGAGGTCGCACAGGGGGTTATAACGCGAGAAATGGACATGCTGCCAAAAAGGGGTTTACAGCTGGGCATTGAGGGCATCAAGAAATTGAAACAGCCAGGACTAGAACACCTGAGAAAATACAGTGAGGGGCTTATTCATTATATAACGAGCTAGGTAGCTGATTATCAGTGACATTTAGACCATGTCAGGGTTTACTAAAATAATTCCTGTGCAGGCGAAGGGTACATTGGCTCAGTGGAATGCAGGAAAATGAGCGTTACAGTCCGCCGAGCAACTGACAGCTTACCAGCTGACAATTCCATCCACACGTATGAACAATACCAACTTATTATACTTATTAACGTGTGTTACTGTCTCCTTTCAGCTTTTCAGGAAACACAAGGTGGGCATCTTATACTGCAAGGCTGGCCAGAGCTCAGAGGAGGAGATGTACAACAACGAGGGTGCAGGGCCAGCCTTCGAAGAATTTCTGTCTTTGGTGGGAGAGAAGGTCTGCCTGAGGGGTTTCACTAAATATGCAGCCCAGCTGGACACCAAAAGTGAGTGCTGTCCTGGTACATTGCTAGGGTTCATGATGCATCTATCAGTATAATGCCATAAGGTGCAGCCAGATAAGAAGTAATCATTCACTCTGTCTGAGATTTGTTTCTGTTCTTAATAATTACATTTGCGCAGTAGAAATAGCCCTGTATATGACTTGGGCTTTTGCGAGTTGAAATTTAACTTTTTGCTTCTACAGCAGAAATTGGACAATTTAACTACAAGATCCACAAACCTTTGCTGTACCCATATAAAAACACTTATGGTATGCGCCCAGCACTGCTATACAAAGTGAGCCTAGTTCACTTCCTGGCTTGATGATGGCTAAATCTCTTAAAATTTTACGATTTCATTATTGTTATGATTATTATTAATTTTTTTAAGTGTACCTGTCTCGATCAGATACATTTAACAGTTATAGACCCCTTAAACATTTAATATATTTTGTATCGTGGTAATAAATCATGGCTTCACACTGATATCCCATGGAAACATGTGGTAGATAAAATCCAATTGTTATATAAATTCTGCCAGTTTCCTAGCTACGTGCATTAGAAACTGTGAGAAGGAACACAATAAAATCGATTGGCAGACGACACCAGGCCGTCATTCTCATTTATTTCCCCACCCTCCTTAGAATTGTCAAGGTGTTTTTATCCAAAGCCTTTGTGAATTCTTTCACTGTGTTAGTCTCTAAAACCTCTGCCGGAAAACTGTTTCTGCAACTCGTTCTTTATTATTATTATTTTTTTCTCTCCTCTCGATTTAGCTCCTTTAGAGTAAATGTCACACTCTTGTTTTTTATTTTGTGTAGCGGATTCCACTGGAACACACTCTCTTTACACCACGTATCAGGATTATGAGATTATGTTTCACGTGTCTACTCTCCTTCCCTACACTCCGAATAACAGACAACAGGTAAAGATACAGCTCTTTCTATTCACACAACAGACATACATGACCATCGTATTGTCACAATGTGACCGTGATATGTATATGGGGTAGAAAGTGTTTTAATGACAGGAATGTGTGAGTCTTTACTTCTTTTGTCCATTGTGTACTAAGGACCAAGAACCAGAAGAACAGGCCGTGACATGGAAAAACCAGTCCGGGGGCTACATGAATGAAAGAAACATGTTTAAAAGTTATGATTGTTGGAGTAGTATCCCTGTTTAAACACGTTTTATTTTTGCTTTCATTTTAGCTCCTCCGGAAGAGACACATAGGAAATGATATTGTGACCATCATCTTCCAGGAGCCAGGAGCATTGCCCTTTACTCCACAGAACATCCGTTCCCATTTTCAGCATGTCTTCATCATAATCAAAGCCCATGATCCCTGCACAGAGAATGTCTGCTACAGGTGGGTTCCTAAAAGAAATATATTGCTCTCTGCCATACCATTTTCACGATTGGCTGTATTTATCATGCTGGTAAATGTGTTTTGTTTTTGTTGATTAGTGCAATAGTCATCACTGAATGTACATGTGTTCATCCTTTGGCACAGCATTGCTTGTTCAAAATTATGAAGTGGCAGAATGTGTTCAGTTTGTGAGAGACAGGAAAAGATTCCTGTCATCTTTGACTGATTGAAATATCGCTGCGTGGTGATGCCTGCCCACGGTTAAGCTCTGTTAATTTTCAACATTCTGCTCATCTGGTCTAACGGACAAGTAGAATGTCATTTTAGCAAGTTCCAATCTGTGTATTCCCATGTATATTTATCTTATTAAATGTTACAGTTTTTATTTGTTTGCTAAAATTATAACTAACAGCATTTGTTCTCTCTCTTTTACCTCCTTCTCAAAGTCCAGTGATTACAATCTAGTGAAATATTCTTCCCCTTCCTGTCCAGGATTATAACTTTCTCTGTCTAAATAGAAACAAAACTCTCTGGAGACTACTTCAAAATTCCACTGATGCATTTATTGGCAGTAATTAGCGAAAACAATAAACAATGCATGCATGAAAAAACATAATTATGTTTCAAGAGCAGTACTCCTTAAAGTGATATAGCATATATTTACTGGCGCTTAATTGGCAGTGTTTCAACCTGCATATGGTGTCTTTTAACCCCTTAAGGACCAAACTTCTGGAATAAAAGGGAATCATGACATGTCGTCATGTGTCCTTAAGGGGTGAAGCCTTGAAAACGTTTGAGACAAAAACTGACACAGTTTGAAACATTGATGGTCAAACACCGACTAATGCACACTAGATCGCTTTAGGAATTCTGGTTCCATTATTTTCTCCCGCCCCCTACTTTTGCTGGCTGTTGTAGTTTTTGGTAGAAGTGGAGGATCTTAGAACCCTTAATATTAGTAAGCATTCATCATGATTTCATTCGTATTTGCTCTTTACCTTGCTACAAGGAGAATGCGGTGCCTGTCAACTCATATGACCTGACCCACTGAGTAGGGCAGTAGACTTATCTCTTCCATTGTATGCTTTCTTATTAACAGTGTGGCAGTGACCAGATCGAAAGATGTGCCCCCATTTGGTCCCCCAATTCCTAGTGGCGTTACCTTCCGGAAGTCCGATGTCTTCCGGGACTTTCTGCTGGCCAAAGTCATCAATGCAGAGAATGCAGCCCATAAATCAGATAAATTTCATACAATGGCCACCCGCACAAGGCAGGAATACCTTAAAGACCTGGCTGAGAATTATGTCACCAACACACCTGTCGATACAACGGGCAAGTTCAACTTAATCTCTCTGACCTCCAAAAAAAAGGAGAAAACAAAACCGCGGCTTGGTGCTGAGCATCAGAGCTCCGGTGCTTTAGCCTGGCGGGTGGTGGCGCAGGACTTTTCCCAGGCAGCCGAGACAGAATGTGCCTTGGGCATATCTAACGAGTTTATGGTCCTGATTGAGACTGTCACCAAAGAGGTGGTTTTCAATTGTTACTGTGTCGATGTGATTGGATGGACACCCGAAAAACTGTCTCTCAAGATCTTCTATGGTCGTGGAGACCACATACTAATACGGGCTCTGGATGAAAGCGGGGAAGACATCAGGGAAATTGTGCAAAGGCTGAAAGTAAGTGGGGAAAAAAGTGTACATGAATCATCAGCTGGGTATTCTAGAAGGAAACCACTAAACTAAATCAATAGTGCAGCTCACAGAGTACTTCATTCACAAAAAACAGAACAATACATCATAATGTGTGCCCTCTGGGAAATCCAGGCAGAAAAAAACTTTCAGATGTTCATGACAAATAAAATAAACAAAACATACAAAGTAATATAGTTCTAAATAGAAGACCTAATAAGTAATATATATATTATGTAGCATTTTAAAAATCTATTATTTAGTAATTCTGGTTGGCATTGTGCATTATGCAAGGGTGGCAAGACATTTGACATTAAAAGGGTGCAGAGAAATGCAGCCAACTCAAACTAAAATCAGTGTTAAAGTAAAAAAATGGCTGTGTCACATAATGGAGTTTATTCACTAAACTGAAGATGTGAAAATATGAAAAGCAAATTACAAATTGGATTTGGAGACATTCAGTTTGCTTGGTTTTTCTTTCCTAAAAATGTCAGTTCCTTAACAAGTTTTAAATTTTCAACAATTCCCAGTTTGGCAAATAAACCGCAGCGTGTCCATGAAATGTAGTGTTAATTCTAACTGCACTTTTAAAAACTGCTGAAAGTGTAAAAACAATGTCCTAATTAGCTTTAGGTTTTATAAATTAACAGATTGTTCGGGTCTGCTCCTGTTAAAGGCCCATTTTATTTTTGGGAAAGAAGTGCACTGTGACGTGTTAAAATGTAACTGACTGCTTTGTGCACAAATTATGAGTCAGATTATTTTGCCTAAATTTAACTATTTCTCTAGTTTTAGCATTAAATGCCTCCGCGCACTATAACAAATCCTAGTGTTTGTATGTATAATACTTGTATATGTTCTGACATGGGTCGCTGTGTTTCTCTAGAGTATTTAAGCTAGAACGACCCGTTTACAGAGATTTCCACATTAGGTGGTATCACTAATGTTTTTATTTTCAGAATTTCTGAATCAGGACATTGGGGTTTAAATTTGCACAAGAGAGCTTATTATTTAATGGTAATGTGTGTGTATATATATATATATATATGTATGTGTATCTGCAATAATTCTATGCACAATGGGTAAGTAGCTCAGAGTCAGAACCTGGGTGATCAACGTGAGAATATAAAATCGGTACAGTCCAAGTCAAGAAAAGACATCATGGAAAAATAGTAAAGTTTATTTGGTATATTTTTGGCACATGAAGTCCAAATTCGAATAAATAATTAGACATTGAGGTGAGGCAGAGCTCAATCTAAAGGGGGAGATGTTTATGGGGATAGATCAGCATGGTCACATGGGGGCAGTAGGGATTGCATTCCTATTTAATTGCTAGTATTATTACTGTTTGACTGTTACTTTAATAACACCAGCTTACTCAGCAGTACTGTGAATGAATACGTCTTAAACATGCAAAATGTAAAGAGAGATTCATCAGAGAAGGAAGTGAATTGATTTAATGATATGGTAAAGGACTGTTAGCAGTCAGAGGAGCCGTCTTTCTGTGTTTGGTTATATGTATATGTTACAGGCAATGTATCAAGACATGATGTACAATTCTCAGGCAATGCAGTGCATGCCTTGAGATTACACACAGCAGACAGAACTAGTAATGTGTTAAATTATGTGTAGTAAGACTCTGACCCTGCCTTATTTTCAATTCAGAACTGATCCTATAGATTGCTGCCAGGGATGTAATGAAACCGAGACCATTTTCTTGCATATCCAGACACTCATTCATACAGTTTATCAAGCCATTCTTCATTCTGTTAACCTGTCCTTTCCACTAGCTGTACAGCATCATTTGTCCTTTCCCTCTCAATGTACCGCCTAACATTTCCTTAGCTCTCACCACCTCACCTGTCCTTCCCACCCGCTGTACCTGCTCACCTGTCCTTCCCACCCGCTGTACCTGCTCACCTGTCCTTCCCACCCGCTGTACCTGCTCACCTGTCCTTCCCACCCGCTGTACCTGCTCACCTGTCCTTCCCACCCGCTGTACCTGCTCACCTGTCCTTCCCACCCGCTGTACCTCCTCACCTGTCCTTCCCACCCGCTGTACCTCCTCACCTGTCCTTCCCACTCGCTGTATCACCTCACCTGTCCTTCCCACTCGCTGTATCACCTCACCTGTCCTTCCCACTCGCTTTAGATGGATATGTTGTGACAGAAGATCATTTATAACAGGACAAGACTTCATGTAGAAACACACATGACATTGTGGGCAATAATGATGGAGAGAAGAGCTAGAACTGCCTCTTCCGACAAGGTTGCACTAGATCCAACCTGTCAATATAACATTTTAACAGATTTTTCTCTGTCCTTCACCAATCTGTGCAGTAAAAAGATTGGAGCTTTACTCTCCCATTTTACACAGGCCCCAGGTATGGCAGGTCTGAAATTAAAAAGTAAAAAAAAAAAAAAAATTAGATTAATTTTAATTAGCTAGATTAATTGTGACATTGTGTCATTTAATGTTAAATATCAGTTTTTCCCGTTTTCGTAAATTGTTGTTGTTAAAATAAGGTTGTTTACTGTTATAATGTGTTTTATTGTGTTATAACAAGGTTAGTCACAAGTAACCTTATTAAACGTCTTACTAAAACTACCAGATTTTGTGTTTCAATAGTTTTTATTTCCATTTCTTTTTCATCCTTTCCCTAACAATATCAGTTATTTCTGTACTGTCTGCCCCCTCTGCGCTGTCTGTCTGCCCCCTCTGCGCTGTCTGTCTGCCCCCTCTGCGCTGTCTGTCTGCTCCCTCTGCTCTGTCTGTCTGCCCCCTCTGCGCTGTCTACATGCACCCCCCTCTCGTTGTCTGTCTGCCCCCTCTAAGCTGTCTGTCTGCCCCCCTCTAAGCTGTCTGTCACCTCCTGCTGTCTGTCTGCTCCCTCTCTTTTGCTGTCTGTCTACCCCCCCTCTCTTTGTATCTGTCCTGCCCCCCTCTAGATTTGTCTGTCTGCCCCTCTAGCTGTCTGTCTGCTCCCTCTCTTTGGCTGTCTGTCTGCCCCTCTCAGCTGTCTGTCTGCCCCCTCTCTGCAGCTGTCTGTCTGCTCCCCTCTCTGTCTGTCACCTTTCTGTCTGTCTGCCCCCTCATGGCTGTCTGTCACTGCTACTGCCCCCTCTGCTGTCTGTCTGCCCCTCTCTAAGCTGTCATCTTGCCCCCCCCTCTCGCTGTCTGTCTGCCCCCCCTCTGCCTTTGTCTGTCTGCCCCCTATAAAACATGTCTGCCCCCTAAGCTGTCTGTCTGCCCCCCCCCTCTCGCTGTCTGTCCTGCCCCCTCTGCGCTGTCTGCCTGCCCCCCTCTGCGCTGTCTGCCTGCCCCCCTCTGCGCTGTCTGCCTGCCCCCCTCTGCGCTGTCTGCCTGCCCCCCTCTGCGCTGTCTGCCTAATCTTACACTTTGTCCTGGTTAGGAAAGGATGGTCATTTCTCATGTTTTGCCTTTATTGTGCATATTGCCTGTAACATATATACAGTGTGTGCGTGTACATGTGCTGCTGGATGTGAATGTCTGTCATGCCTTACACAATCACCCCAACCAGCGCATGTTTGTTAGTGGGTGTGGGGTCAGGCTTTCCACTGACTATTTGGGCAAATCACTATGATGGGAAAACTAAATGCGTGCCAGACGATCTATCACCGTACAGAACCAGAATTATATCATAAAACCTAGCAGTTGATGAGTGCAAGCAGGGGACAGGGAAAAATGGTGAAGATGGCAGAGCCTGAGGGCATAGTGAGCATAGAAGGAGTAACGTGAAGTAAAGGGCATGGAGGGGACACAAAACATGAGAAGAGAAAACTGGAGGACGTGGAGAAAACGAACACGATGGTATAGTGAGGCAGAAACTGGAGGATGCGGAGGTAACGTTGAACACGAGGGTATAGTGAGGCAGAAACTGGAGGATGCGGAGGTAACGTTGAACACGAGGGTATAGTGAGACAGAAACTAGAGTATGTGGAGGTAACGTTGAACACGAGGGTATAGTGAGGGAAAAACTGGTGAACGTGGAACACGAGGGTATAGTGAGGCAGAAACTACAGCATGTGGAGAGAACATGGAACACGGGGTATAGTGAGGCAGAAACTGGAGAACATGGAGGGAACATTGAACACGAGGGTATAGTGAGGCAGAAACTGGAGAATGTGGAGGGAACGTCTGACACGAGGGTATAGTGAGGCAGAAACTGGAGAATGTGGAGGGAACGTCTGACACGAGGGTATAGTGAGGCAGAAACTGGAGAATGTGGAGGAAACGTCTGACACGAGGGTATAGTGAGGCAGAAACTGGAGGATGCGGAGGTAACGTTGAACACGAGGGTATAGTGAGGCAGAAACTGGAGGATGCGGAGGTAACGTTGAACACGAGGGTATAGTGAGGCAGAAACTAGAGTATGTGGAGGTAACGTTGAACACGAGGGTATAGTGAGGGAAAAACTGGTGAACGTGGAACACGAGGGTATAGTGAGGCAGAAACTACAGCATGTGGAGAGAACATGGAACACGGGGTATAGTGAGGCAGAAACTGGAGAACATGGAGGGAACATTGAACACGAGGGTATAGTGAGGCAGAAACTGCAGAATGTGGAGGGAACGTCTGACACGAGGGTATAGTGAGGCAGAAACTGGAGAATGTGGAGGGAACGTCTGACACGAGGGTATAGTGAGGCAGAAACTGGAGAATGTGGAGGAAACGTCTGACACGAGGGTATAGTGAGGCAGAAACTGGAGAATGTGGAGGAAACGTCTGACACGAGGGTATAGTGAGGCAGAAACTGGAGAATGTGGAGGGAACGTCTGACACGAGGGTATAGTGAGGCAGAAACTGGAGAATGTGGAGGGAACGTCTGACACGAGGGTATAGTGAGGCAGAAACTGGAGAATGTGGAGGGAACGTCTGACACGAGGGTATAGTGAGGCAGAAACTGGAGAATGTGGAGGGAACATTGAACATGGGGTATAGTGAGGCAGAATCTAGAGAACGTGGAGGGAACATGGAACACGAGGGTCTAGTGAGGCAGAAACTGCAGAATGTGGATGGAACATTAAATACAGGGGTATAGTGAGGAAGAAACTGGAGAATGTGGAGGGAACATTGAACACAAGGGTATAGTGAGATGGAAACCTGGAAAATGTGGCGGGAACGTTGAACACTGGTATAGTGAGGCAGAAACCTACAGAATGTGGCAGGAACATTGAACACGAGGGTATAGTGAGGCAGAAATTGGAAAATGTGTAGGGAACATGGAACACGAGGGTATAGTGAGGCAGAAACTGCAGAATGTGGAGGGAACATGGAACACAAGGGTATAGTGAGATGGAAACCTGGAAAAAGTGACCGGAACGTTGAACACAAGGGTATTGTGAGGCAGAAACTGCAGAATGTGGAGGGAACATGGAACACGGGGGTATAGTGAGACGGAAACTGGAGAATGTGGAGGGAACATGGAACATGAGGGTCTAGTGAGGCAGAAACTGCTGAATGTGGAGGGAACATTGAACACTAGGGTATAGTGAGGCAGAAATTGGAAAATGTGTAGGGAACATGGAACACGAGGGTATAGTGAGGCAGAAACTGCAGAATGTGGAGGGAACATGGAACACAAGGGTATAGTGAGATGGAAACCTGGAAAAAGTGACCGGAACGTTGAACACAAGGGTATTGTGAGGCAGAAACTGCAGAATGTGGAGGGAACATGGAACACGGGGGTATAGTGAGACGGAAACTGGAGAACGTGGAGGGAACATGGAACATGAGGGTCTAGTGAGGCAGAAACTGCTGAATGTGGAGGGAACATTGAACACTAGGGTATAGTGAGATGGAAATTGGAAAACGTGGCGGGAACGTTGAACACGGGGGTATAGTGAGGCAGAAACTGGAGGATATGGAGGGAACGTTGAACACGTGGGTATAGTAAGACTGAAACTGGAGGATGTGGAGGGAACATTGAACACAAGGGTACAGTGAGACGGAAACTGGAGAATGTGGAGGGAACGTTGAACACAAGGGTGTAGTGAGGTTGAAACTGGAGAATGTGGAGAGAATATGGAACACAAGGGTATAGTCAGGCGGAAACTGGAGAACATGGAGGGTTTGACGGGGTCGGAAACTGGAGAATGTAGAGAGGAAATAAATTTTGATCTGGTGAAGAAAAAGCAGGAGGGGCACATAGATCAAGAGGGGACGTGTAACATGGGGGTCCGGAGAAATGCAAGCTGGAGAGTGTGTACGGGGTATAGGACAGTAGGGTGTGAAGATCTAGAACAAGGAAGATGTGAAAGGAACATAAAGATGTGAAAGTGAGAGGCTGGAGACATGGAACGTGCGGGTGTGGAAAACTGGACTTGGGTTGGACATGGCACTTGAGAGTCAGGAGAGGAGGGAACTGGAGGGTGTGAAGGAGGACATAGAACTTAAGGGTGTGGAGAGGAGAAAATGGAATTGCATGGAGGGGACATGTAGTGTGAAAATCTTAAAGAGAAAGCAAAAGTTCATGGGGGCATAGGGCACAAAGATCTGGAGACGAGGAAGCGGGAGAGGATGTGGAGCATGAGGGTCTGGATAAACACAAGCAGGAAGACGTGTACAGGGCATGGGACAGTAAGGTGTGAATATCCAGAAACGGGTAGATGTGGAAGAAACATGAGGTGAAAGCTGGAAGGTGTGGGGCTCAGAACGAGAGGGGGTGGAATGGGTACGGAACTCGTGAGCGTGGAGCAAAAGATGAAGGAGAACACAAGAGTGGATCTAAAAAAGCAGGAAGATATAAAGAAAAAAAAACACCTCAGGAAAAAATGGGGCTATAGGGAAAGTGAGTATGTATAAATGAGCAGACAGAAAGACATGGAATGTGAGTATGTGGTGTGTGGAAGGACATGAAGTAATCTAGACAGAATGAGGTCTTGAAGGGGGAAGGACAAAAAAAGAGTGTGAAAGACAGTGGAGGGCTCAAGGATGTGAGAATGTGGAGAGTAAGAAGCAGGAGTTCATGGAGGTCTTGCAGGTCACCTCTACTGGAACTTAACATTTCTTGTGGAGTGTTCTTGACTAAAGTAAGTAGCACAGAAATTGTTTAATAGGAGCTCTGTGGGAGTATATTGATAACATCCACCAGAAAACCGCTATATAATCTGGGATTGTAAAACATTGGATTAAAGGCCTTTCATGTTAGTCCCCAACATATGTTCTCAGATCATGACCAAAGGATGCGAGACAGTGGACATGACCCTGCGCAGAAATGGCCTGGGCCAGCTGGGCTTCCATGTTAAGTATGATGGCACTGTCGCAGAGGTGGAGGACTATGGCTTCGCGTGGCAGGCTGGCTTACGGCAAGGAAGTCGACTTGTGGAGATCTGCAAGGTGGCAGTGGTGACTCTTAGCCACGACCAGATGATTGATCTTCTGCGCACATCGGTCACAGTCAAGGTGGTGATTATACCGCCCCATGAAGATGGTGTGCCACGAAGGTAAGATCTCCCCCCTCCTTCTGCAGCTGCAGATATTTTGTGTTTTACCATTTAAAAGTTTGCTGTAAAAGTGCCAGCATGTGGCTTCCCTGGCAATGCTGGCCGAAGAGGATTGGTTCCCAGTGTGTGTGCTTTAGTGAATTGTGATATAAAGAGTGTTTGACTGTTGTACCGAGCCAGGAAGTGGTTATAGTGAAGTGATTTGTGTAACATTATGGAATGCAACAAGATGCAGGGGGAGTTTTAATAGATTGTGCTATAGAGAGGAATTATTAAGCATGCAGAAACCTGCCTTCAGACCCTACAGCATTAATCCACCTATGCTTTCTGTGACATGTTTATATCTGTGCTCACCGGTCTGCCCGTTCCCTTCTCATACACACTGCTCTGCGACCTCCCTCCCCATACACACTGCTCTGCGACCTCCCTCCCCATACACATTGCTCTGCGTCCTCCCTCCCTATACACACTGCTCTCGGACCTACCTGCTCATATACAATGTTCTGCGACCTCCCTATGTGGAGTTCTGTATCAGAATAGGCTGTGCTTGGAGTTCTGTATTTGAACGGTGTGTGCGTGTGCGGAGTTCTATATCGTAATGGCGTGTGTGCGGAGTTCTATATCGTAACGGCGTGTGTGCGGAGTTCTATATCGTAACGGCTTGTGTGCGGGGTTCTATATCGTAACGGCGTGTGTGCGGAGTTCTATATCGGAACGGCGTGTGTGTGGAGGTCTGTATCGGTACAGCATGTGATTTGTATGTGGGTCATTCTGTATCAGAGCGCAGTTTATAAGACATTTTGATGTAGGAATTGTATGTATATGGAATTAAAGAGATAGCTACCTCAGGTTTCAGGTACTTGTAGAATGATCTAGAATTATCCATTAAGTTACTAAAGGTGCCAAGTCTGCCCAGCATGGATTGCTTTTTTTTATTGCACAGATACTGCAAGGCAGTCTCTCTGTAACAGAACTTGCCGGTTAACCACACCCGGTAAAAAAATCTGTGCAGGGCAAGTCAGGACAATTATCTCCCTGTGTTCTGTCAGGGCGAACTCAGAGTTTGCTGTAACGTACATGAGAGGGTAGTTATTATGGGATGTGAGAATAACAAAGTCCTGCTAAGGTACGTATCAGACCGTCTGTTAGCATTCTGACTGCCAGAATTCTAAATTCATATTATACTCTTTATTACTGAAAGCGTTGTGTCAGGAATGTTTGACATGTGTGCTGTTTGCAGTCTGTCACTGTGTAGTTCACATGTTACAGGGATACATTCTTAAATGTATAAAGACTCTCTCCTGCGTGCAAAGACCTCTACTCGCTCCCTTCTGGTCATGCCAGGTTTAGTCACACTGTTACACATGTTTCTTCTAAAGGGGCTGGACTGAAACCTCCATGGACCATAAGGACGCAGATCATGCCTCATCCACCTCCAGACCACCGTACCGCAGCAACACAACTTGGCAGTGGAGCGGCTCTGCTACCCATCACAGTGCCACTCCTTCACAAAAATGGGTAATACCTAACCATCCACAGTCATTGAACCGGCCTCCAAAGCAGGCTCCAGGAGTGCCCATCAGGGAACCACAGTCTCTTCACAATAACCGGAGGTGGGTTTGATGCAGATAATGATGACTCCACTCCTACATGGGACTGTCCCTTTAACCCATTAAACATGTCACTGTCATTAGGTCACTTTGCTCCCACACGGGACTGTCCCATTAAACATGTCACTGTCATTAGGTCACTTTGCTCCTACATGGGACTGTCCCTTTAACCCATTAAACATGTCATTAGGTCACTTTGCTCCTACGTGGAACTATCCCTTCAACCCATTAAACATGTCACTGTCATAGGTCACTTTGCTCCTACATGGGACTGTCCCTTTAACCCATTAAACATGTCGCTGTCATTAGATCACTTTGCTCTTACGTGGGACTGTCTCTTTAACCTATTAAACATGTCACTGTCATTAGGTCACTTTCCTCTTACATGGTACTGCCCCTTTAACCCATTGTGAGCATTATGAGGCTTTGTTAATTAACTATAGTTACATTTTTGGTTTTTTTTTTTATGGGAAAGGCTGCATAAATCACTTTGTAGGAAGTTGTAGTTACCATCGGTGACTTAATCCTGAAAAACTGGCACAGCTTGTGTCAGTAAGGTGTGACGGGGAGGAGATACCCAAAGGGCACCAGGAGAATATAACTTGTATATACAGCTTTTTAAACTTCTCAAATCTGTTCTCCAAATATACAGGCCAGTGAGCTATCCAGAGACGCCGTATATCGCCACGTCGCCGACGGCAGTGGATAAAGGACAGCCGTACCGGCATACTTCGGGAAGTTTTTCTACCCCAAACACCAGCGGAGCCAGCTACAGTCGCTTCAAGCCAGCCGTGGAAAGGTGAGTCTGGATTATTACATTTACTCATAAAAAATGGATGTGTGTTGCTTGAAGAGAGATATTTTGCTGGGGGAAAAAAAACACAACTTCTGCCGGAGTTATGTTTTATCCATGTTGTTTCCACCCTCACATGTAACCCGCTTTCACTTGTTCTCTGTTAATCCGGGTGTAATTATACATTGCCCAATAAACAGTCTCTATTTATAGTGTGCACATTTTGCAGTGGGTGGAAATCTGTCTCTGGGATTAGGAATTACTGACAGGATGGTCTAAACCTGAAGGACCGGAGCGGCAGAACTCAGGAGATGAGAATGATATGGTTATAGATGGGAAGCGTGATGGTAACATTGTATGAGGCTGAAAGATGGCAGCCCTTTGTTAGTGCTCATTGATGTATTTTTTTTCTAATTGCAGCAGATTTGGAACTCCCCAGAGATCGACACAGCAGCTAGAAAGCTACTACGTGCAGGACGGGATGTCCAGTGGAGAGAAGTATTCAGGAGGTGTCACCAACCACGAAATGACAACAGAGAGGCAAAAATCAGGTGAGGAATCTCAAGTGCCCTAATGGAGGAGGTGTCTTTACCCTGACGGTCACATAGGCATAGCCAACCAAAAAACATATTTTCTCAAACGCTGGAACTACTTCTCCCATGATACATGGGTCCAGATCAAGATGATTGCAAAGCTTTACCTGAACCTGGACTGTACCATATTTACACTATAAAAGAGTACCCCTTTGTTTAGAAATGGCAATAAAATCTCTCCTGAAAAAATAAAATCTATAGATAAACGAACACTCTGAGCACCAGAATAACCACATCTGCGGAGACTAGTTTTGTCTGACAATGTAAAACATTGCCATTTATAAACAAATGATTATATTGTGCCAAATGCATGTCACCTTTTATAAATGTCTTCACATACAACATAATGACAATGCTTTCATTGCAATGGGTCTGTGGGCTATGGCAATTGTAGGACAAGGACCACATCTGGTAAGACAGAGATTATGGCTGATCGGGGCTGCAGAGGGGGTACGGTCTCAGCAATGGATTACACATGCTTTTTATTGCTTTGTAATTTTGACAAACAGGGACAGTAAACAAATGTTTCAAGAAACCAGAGGCAGAGAATATGTCTGCATGTGTGTATGCATCTAGTACTATAGCTTTAAGAATCTGCATTAAAGGGATAATACACTGCCCTTATATTAAATACATCACTGTTTAGTAAAAATATCCCAAATGAATACTTGCATGCATTCAACCATGCTTATTTTCATTGGGGTATATCTAAAAACAGTTTGTAAAAGCTGTAGATCTCTTGTCTGCAGCCTTTGCAGGCCCTCCCTTTTTGTGGCTGTCCAATCACAGACTCCCCAATGCAGCTCAACGAGAAGTATTTGCAAGGCAGGTGCTCTGGGTAATGGCTGCCTCTTGAGTTTATCTCAACTGAGCTAACCAAACCAGGAAGTAACAGGACAGAGTGTCTGATTGAAAGCCAGAGGGTGTAACCAGGTTCATTTATAAAAGTGTATTGATTTTCTATTGAAATCTGCACTTTTTATAAAAGGGAAAGAAAAGAACACACTCTTCACACAATGCTTAGGGCTCTCGAGTGTCCCTTTAAATCTATGTATCTGTCAGTGTGTTTGTGTGTGACTGTCTCTGTATCAGTGTGTCACTGTGTGTGTGAGGCTGTACTGGCAGTATGCGTGTGGCAGAGTCACCATTGAATAATACATTGAAAATGAGCGGTAACTCGCCTGTCTTAACCTTTTTTTCATGAAACGTTCTGATTTTCTTTTAAATTGACATCAAATATATAGAAATTTTTATCGTAATTCAGACAAGGCAAAGTCAGAGGACACAAAGCAAACGAAGAGGAGAAATACTGCCAATGTTTTATGCCTTCTCCTCTCTGTATGCTCTCTCTATGCTGACTGACTGGTGTAAAGAGCGGAGCTCATAATTGTTTGTTTAGCTAGTGTTACTTCTTTCACTGATAGTCTTGGAAATTTATGTTCACTGTTTATGACTTTCACCTATCTGATCCTTCATATCTTTTTTTTTTTTAATTCTTTATTTTTCAGTGCTAGAGTGGTACAGGTAGTACTGAGGTGCCCCGAAAGCATTCCTCAGGCAATTCCTCGCTTAACATGCGGGGCATAGAAGTAACAGGCACAGTTTTATATTTTAGGCAAGCTTGGTTAAGTAGATTTACACTGATTATATTAGTAAAGGTAACATGCTAAGATTTAAAGAAGACAGGCTGTCAGCATAGTTTTAAAATATAAGAGTCATGCGAGGCAAACGTTTCAAGACTTTAGATACAGGCTATCTATAACCAGGAAAACTCACTGAGTGTTATTACTGTCAGATTATCTGGAATGAACAGAGAGATATATCGAAGCTGTAGTGAAGCCTACGTGTATACAGACTGTGTAAGCTGTGATATATACCAGTAGCTGCATTAAATGGGTATGCGTATTTTATCTCGTTGAAGTATATAGCTTTTACAACTACAAGTGGTTCTCCTAAGCTAGGCAGCCAGCTTTTTGTATAGTACAAGAAAGTCATATATGCCTTATGATGTGTTGGTCTTGAGGCTGTGGTGTTCCACGGGTTCCAGGGCCCGATGTACATGGTGCCGGTTCCCACGTCTGGTATATGTGTGGTTGCCAGACATGCTCTCCCAAATGCGGAGCTGAGTGATGGCAGGTAAATCTCAGAGTGTCGTAAGTAGCTCAGCACATCTGAAGCTATTCAAGGGGAGCTGCTGGTGTATCCTGACGGGGATCCAGGGATGTTACCTGGGTCTGTTGCACGGGCACCCTGTTGTGGTCGTCTCGCCCCGCCATTACGCACGTGTCTGCGTGTTGTCGGCCATCTTAATACCGCACTTCACTGCTGGGCTAGTGCTTGGGCCTCGCGGTTTGTGTGGCTGTCACCTGTGGGGACTGGGATAACCCCCCCAGTCCAGGGGGGGGGGGAATAGGACCGGGTCCGCCGCAGTTTAAGGTGCCTCTCGAGTCACGTTGGGCAGGATAGTGGGGCAGCGGCCGTCTGCCCCACTCACCGCCGGATAGGGTCCCGTCTGAGTTGGCGGTAATCTCTCCCCCGAGGGACTAGAACTCCCTGAGCAAGCCTCTCCTCGGGTCCGGTGGCTCGTGGTCCGTGGCGGTCGCGGCTGTGGGTCTTAGATTTGGTATCTAAGGGGTTTGTAAGTTTAATATGTGGAGAGTTGTAGGAGCCGTTCTTTTCTGCGACCGTCCATCTTGGCGGTCCGGCCCCGCCCCCCCCTTCATATCTTTTTATCCCAAATGTTATCTCCTATGGTTTTTCATCTCTAAATACCTCAATATCTCCAAGTCTCCCCACCCATAATGGTGTTTTCTTTGGGGGGGAGGGTGGGTTTCGAACCCCAGACCTTATATTTCAGACTGGGCCCCTAATAACAGCATTGATTATCAACACCCAGTACTCACAAGCAACCAAGCACTGCAGAAAGGCCTAAGCAGAGGTATCATCTCTGGAAGGCTGCCCACCCCACCCCATGGTCATTATTATACTTATAGATAGTGCAGATCAGCTGATTGTTAAAACACAACAATCAAGTCACTAAACCTCTCCTCACCTGATATCTCTCTAACAAACTGCATCCTTAACCATGGTTGAAACACTCATAGGTATATCTGTGTATATATATATATATGTCTATGATTATATATGTGCATATGTATAATCTTCATATCTATATAACAAAACACATTTTCTCTAAATAATGTTCTCCCTTCTATTTTTCACTTTCACACTAACTTCTCTCATTACTGAAATATCCCTATCCTTCTGCTCACCTGTCCCTGGCAACACCATCTCCATTACTTCCACTTTACTCCACTCCCCTCTCTATTCATCCCATGCACTCTACATATACCTTTCCAGCCTATCTCCTCCGACTCCTCCCAAATCCAGCCTATCTCTTCCAGCTCCTCTTAAATCCTCTCCTTGATTACCACCTCTCGTTTGCTCTCAAGTACCCCCTCACCCAACAACCCCAGCCTAACCCCCCCTCAACTCAGGAGGAACTTTAATTCTATTGACTTCCAGCAGCTGTTCGCTAATATTGATTCACAACCGCTATCCATCCCTTCCCTCTCCTGTCCCTCACTGGCCATCTCCACAGATAAAACACTACCCTCACCTCTGCCTTGAACGCTGCAGCCCCGCTCCAAACATGCACCTCGAGGAGGACACGCCCCCAACCGTGGCATACTAAATCAACACGCTACCTGCAAAGATGCTCCCATTGTGCTGAACGCTCCTGGAGGAAGTCTCGCACCCAAGCAGACTATCTCTATTATAGATTCATATTGTGTTCTTACAGCACAGCTCTTGCCCTCGCCAAACAGTCCAACTTTTCCTCTCTCATTAGTTCATGCTCCTGCAATCCCAGGCGTCTCTTTTACACCTTTAACTCTCTTCTTCACCCTGCTGTGGCCACCCCCAAAACTAACCTTACAGCCGATAGCTTTGCATGCTACTTTACCGACAAGATTGAACAGCTAAGGAAAGAATTCTCCCCTCCTTACCGTTTTCTTTCTCAACCACACGTAGATCATGCCTTTCCTACCCTTCAGACTTTCTCCCCGGCTACCAAACAAGAGGTGGCTGTGCTCCTCCTTTCCTCTCGCCCCACCAGTTGCCTGCTCGACACTGTCCCATCTCAACTTGTCAGATCTCTCTCTCCTTGTCTTGTGCCTTCCTTAACGCATATCTTTAACTGCTCTCTCTCTTCTGGAGTTGTCCTTGCTGACCTTAAACATGCCACTGTAGTACCGATCCTGAAACAAACATCTCTTGACCCACCCTCTTCCTCTAACTTTGTCCCATATCCCTGCTCCCTTTCTCCTCGGAGCTTACCCATATGTCTCACTTCCTCAATTCCAACTCTCTCCTTGACCCTCTTAAATCTGGCTTCCGCCCTCTCCACTCTACTAAGACTGCTCTTATCAAAGTTACGAACGACCTAATCGCAGCTAAATCCAAAAGCCACTACTCCATACTAATTCTTCTTGACCTCTCTGCTGCCTTTGACACCATTGATCATGCTCTCCTTCTTCAAACTCTTCAACCACTCGGTCTCTGTGACTCTGTTCTCTCGTGGTTTTCCTCTTATCTCTCCCAACGCTCATTCAGTGTCTCCTTTTCTAGTGATTCGGTCTCGGTTGGAGTCCCCCAAGTCTCTGTCCTTGGTCCCCTTCTATTTACTCGTAATACTGCCTCTCTTGGCAAATGTATTACCTCATTTGGATTCCACCACCAGACCCCTGATGACACCTAGATATATCTCTAGTAATTTCCTGCATGGATTATTGTAACCCTCTCCTAATTGGTCTTCCCAAAAGCCGTATTGCCCCACTACAGTCTGTAATAAATGGTGCTGCCAGACTTCCTGTATCCTATAGGAGTCAATTCAAAGTGCTAACCCATACCTATAAAGCACTGAACAATTCTAGCCCCTCTTATATCTCTTCACAGATACATAGGTATGCCCCTACTCAGTCTCTCCGCTCTGCCCATGACCTTGCACCCATACGGCCAACTCACGCTTGCAGGACTTCTCGCGGGCGGCACCCTTCCTATAGAATAGCCAATAGTTTAAGAAGTGCCTTAAAACCCATCTCTTTAGGAAAGCTTATGGCCTCCCAGAGTAACTTAAATAATATTAATATAACCATGACTGACAGGAGGCGCCCAGTTGCAGGATAAAGAGGTGTGGATTTCTACATTTAGGGTTAATATTAAAGATTGTGGGAAGTGAGAGTTCCCCTTTGATTTATATCTGGTTGAGTGTGTGTATGGATACAGCGCTAACCTCAAAGACCGTAGGAATGTAACTTGGTTACCCCAACAATCCCCCCAAAAAATATAGCAAACTGCGCCAAATACATAAATATGAGTATCACATAAATTAGTGGATGTATAATATTTACAGAGAGAGATGTCTTTTTTTTAGTAACCTAGTAAAACCTGCTAAAAATAGTGTATTTTGGCAGTCAGTCTGTTATCCTCCTTGATGGGCAAAAGACCAGGTGTACAATGAGAGGGCAAGCAGTTCTGGTTTTCTTACTTGATGTCTTATATGAAATGTTAACATAGAAAAGAACAACACTAGTGTAACCCGGTACACAGGGGCGTACCTAGAGCATTTGGCACCCGGGGCGGGTCCTATTTTTGGCATCCCCTCTTGCTCCCCCCCTCAACTTTAAATATAAAAACAACTAAAAAATGTTTTAATGTATTTAGCACTAAGCAGTGTTTGTGTGTTTGAATGTATGCATGTTTTTGTATGGAGTATATGTGAGTGAATGTAGCGGTGTATGGAGTATATGTGAGTGAATGTAGTCTTGGCGTTTGAATGCAAGCATGTATTTGAATGCAGTGTATGGTTATATATAATGGTGGGGTTTGTATGTAGTGTTGACGTTGAAATGCAAGAGTGTATTTGTGTGTAGTGTTGGCGAGATTTTTAGATGTCTGCACATATACACATACACGGACATACACACACAAACACAGATACACATTGACACACATGCAGACATCGTGGCGACTCTAGGAACAATATATATGGGGGGGCACATAAGATACCACAGTCAAAACAGGAGGGGGGAGGTGGAGCAGTAAAACTTCTCACTAGGGGATGGGGTAATATGCTGCCATTGGCTGTCTGATGCCAGCATGCTGTGTTCTGCATGCTGGCATCTGATTACACATTTGCATATAATTCACATTAGCCACCCAGATTTCTTGTTGTGGGCTGGCTGACACCTCTTAATTTCAATCGTTGTTTAGCAGATAACTCCTCTATTTGCTATCCTTTGTGGGATTGCCATATTTAAGGACACCAAATAAGGTGCTATCTGCTAAACAGCACCCTCATTTGGTATCTTTAAATATGGAAATCTCACATACGGGCACCAATCCAGGGAATGATCTACTATACAGCTAAAGGATAAAAAAAAGCCCTTTTCTTATTTTCAGTTGTTTAGTAGATAAATCCCTTATTTGTTATCTTTATGTGGGATTGCAATATTTGAGGACAGGAAATAAGGGAGCTATCTACTAAACACATACTTACATTTTTAAGAGCAGTATATGTTTTATGACATCAGCTTGGGTGGCATGATCCCCACCAAGGATATAGGTAGGTGCAGACGCGTCTGTAGAAACTCCTTTGTATAAATAAGATGTCAGGATAAAATGCAGATAAATAAAAATCATATTAAAAAAAAATGTGACCGTAAAAACAATATTATTGTGATATACCATACACAAATAAATAAAGCAAACAAAAAAAATCACTGAGTATGTGTTTGTGTGTCTGGGTTTGTTTCTGTAAGTAGCTGCTGTGTGTGTGCATGGAATCGTAAAGTTAAACTATAGTCACCACAACAACCACAGCTTAATGCAGTTGTTCTGGTGGGTATAATCATTGCCTTCAGGCTTTTTAATGCAAACACTGCATTTTCAAAGAAAAGGCAGTGTTTACATTGCCCCTAGGGACACTTCCAAGTGGTCACTCCTCAGATGGCCACTGAAGGTGCTTCCTGGCTCAGTGCTGCACAGTAGGCAGTAGTCCTTTTCAATGTCGTGGAGACACTGAATTTTCCTCATAGAGATGCATTGATTCAATGGATCTATATGAAGAAGTGCTGATTGGCCAAAATGGCGTTTTGCCTCTGATTTTAGCCAGACCAATGCTTTTCCTATGGGGAGAAAGAGAGGGGGAAGAGAGACATGGGGGTGAGGAGAAAGAGACACGGGGAAGGGAGGGGGGAAAAGAGACACAGAGGGGCTGGGGGAAGAAAGAGGCATACAGAGGGACTGAGACAGAGACACAAAAAAGAGATGTACAGAAGAGAAGGAGAACAAAGTGACACACAAGGTTTGTATTGGGGCAAAGCTGGACTGGGAGGTGAGAAAGAGACACACAGAGGAACTGGAGTTAGAAAGAGACATACAGAAGGAATTCGGAAGTGGAGAAAGAGACAAAGGGGCTGGGGCAAAGAAAAACATAAAAGGGGCTGGGAGAAAAGAGACATACAGAGGGGTGGAGAATAGTAAAAAGAGACACACAGGCTGGGATGAAGTAAAAGATCCACAAGGGGGGTTGTAGGAGACAGAAAGGAGAAAAATTGGAGACAACATACACTAAACAAGGCAAAACATTTATATGTTATATATAAATATATAATGATGCCTATAATATTTAGATATATATTAATATACATTTATATATGCATAATACACACAGCAATGTCATTAATATGCAACATATATGTAATGAGCACGTATTGGCCCAGTCTTGTTGCTAGGTGCACACTCCAGCACGTTAACATATTCAAAGTGAAGAGCGCACCCATAGGACTTCAAAATAAACAAGATAACGTCATTTTTTACAGCTGTGCAACCGCATACATTCACCATTTCAGTCCCATTACCAAACTTTTTTTTAATATGTCTAGGTAGTTGGACTGAAACATTGGTTATATGCAAATGCGAAAATAAAGGCGCTCTTATGTTTATTTTGAAGCCCTATGAGTGCTTTCTTTCGTTGAAGTAATAGTTTTTAATTTTAAGTTATCTTTTCCACCTCTATATCAGCACACTATGCTGCCGCGACGCATAATTGGGCTGGTATAGAATTTTTCCAGGGCTGCTATTGGGGATCGACCAATATTGATTTTTTTTAGAGCCGATAATCTGTGACCTTTCAGGCCGATAGCCGATAACTTGCCGATATTCTGTACATTTACCATTTTGAAAAAATAAACTAATTCTAAAGGTAAATGCACAAAATATACATGCCACATGTAGTGGATGAAGTGTGTTTAGACAGGGGAGCTGTGTGTGTTTGTGTAGTGTGTGTGTAGTGGAGGCAGTGTGTATTTGTGTAGTGTGTGTATATAATGAATGCAGAGTGTGTTTGTGTAGTGTGTATATATAGTGAACGCAAAGTGTGTGTGTTTGTGTAGTGTGTATAGTGATTGCAGAGAGTTTGTGTAGTGTGTGTATAGTGATTGCAGAGAATTTGTGTAGTGTGTATAGTGAATGCAGAGTGGGAGTTTGTGTAGTGTGTATAGTGAATGCAGTGTAGTGTGTATAGTGAATGCAGTGTGTATGTATATAATGCAGTTTGTGTAGTGTGTATAGAATGCAGTGTATGTAGTGTGTATAGAGTGTAGTGTGTAGTGTGTATAGAATGCAGTGTGTGTATAGAATGCAGTGTGTGTGTGTGTAGTGTGTATAGAATGCAGTGTGTGTGTGTGTGTGTAGTGTGTATAGAATGCAGTGTGTAGAGATGCAATTTGTGTAAAATGGGGGGGGGGTTGATTTTGGCTTGTAAAGTACTGGGGGGCCCCGCAGCAAGCTGTTACTTACCTTCCCAGCAGCTCCCTGTGTAAATCTTGTGGTCCTTAGTGCCGCGCGGAGCGTTGCCATGGTAACCCATGGCATCGCTCTGCGGCTGCGGGACTCTCGAGATTTACACTGGGGAGCTGGAGGAGCTGCTGGGAAGGTAAGTAACAGCTTGCTGCAGGACCGCCGGACTTGTAATGGGCCCGGCGGTCCTAGGAGGTATTATCGGCAATATCTGTATCTCTATTGGCCGATACCGATATTGCCGAAAATACCAAATATCGGCCGATAATATCGGTAAAACCGATAATCGGTCGATCCCTTGCTGCTTTTAGTTCCCAGTCCAGCCCTGCTGAGCCTAAAATGTTCCTTTAACTCTGACCATAGGTTACAGTAGAGGTAGGCAACCTTCGGCCCTCCAGTTGCTGTGGACTACATCTCCCTTGATGCTTTGCCAGCATTATGACTGTAAGTGCATTATGGGGACTCACTACAACTGGCGTGCCAAAGATTGTCTACCCCCGGGTACAGTCACAACTTTCTAACGCTTAGCCCAAATTATGCAGATCTGGATTTCAGTTCACCACAATCATTGTTATGTAGTGTTATGTGAATTATTTTAATTTAGAAGATACAGCTGCCTCTTTTTGGTTTTATAATTTGTGTCCTATGGATTGAAATCTTTTCAAAATGGGTTCCTTCACTAAACCGTGAATTAAAAGCATAATTGTGCCATTCAGGACGGAAACAGCCAAACTAATTTTAGACTTTTTCTCAGTTGACTATTTTGACCTGAAGTTTGCATGACTGTTTTCAAATTATTACAATTTACTTTTTAGTGTAAAAAAATGGAAAACATCTCATATTTCAAAATAATTGATTTCATTTTAAAGTTAGAGAGTTTCTTTAGCCCTATGTACTCCATTTTAAGAGATTCTTGTCCAAGTTTTTTACAGACACTTGCTGTATTTGCCTTGTGTTAAGTGAATTAGTGATTGTTTACTTTTCCTGATTTCTAGGAAAATCCCATATTGAATGGGCGTTGGGTGAAATGCGTCTTTGTGATTTGATTGTGAAGTCATGTTTTGTGTAGTTTAATTCCTCCTGTAGGCGTCTCCTTTGTAACGTCCATGTATTTTTACGTCTGTGCAATGTAGGTAGGTTGCATTATCTCACAGAACATCTTTCTGCTCGGTAGTCTGGCATTATAAAACACGTCACGGCAGAGCCCAATGTGTTTAGGCTTATTGTCATTAATCCCATTTTTATCCCCATTATGTTCCCCTTTCCAGTTCAGTGTAGGCTTTGTGTTGTGCTGTTATGCAGATGGAAAGAAATAGTCCCAGCACCATAACCACTACAGCTTGTTGTAATTATGGTGCTAGGAAGCCCCTTCTTTTTTTTTTTTTTTTACCAAAACTGTAGGATTTCCTGAAACCCTATATCCACCACACCTCCAGCCAGTCATTTTTTTACAAACATTTGTATTTTGTGAGCTGGTAGCCTAGCGTACCGAAGAATCCTCTGGGGTTTTCGAATACCTTGAAAATGGTCTTTCCAAAGGCAAAAACTCTGGAATTTAAGCCATAGCCCCTTTGTAACTTTTGCAATGGGAGTTTTCTTGCTGTGGAGCTCTGTGATACTCCTATACATTGTACATTACTGTGAGATTTCTTGCTGTGGAGCTCTGTGATACTCCTATACATTGTACATTACTGTGAGTTTCTTGCTGTGGAGCTCTGTGATACTCCTATACATTGTACATTACTGTGAGTTTCTTTCTGTGGAGCTCTGTGATACTCCTATACATTGTACGTTACTGTGAGTTTCTGGCTGTGGAGCTCTGTGATACTCCCATACATTGTACGTTACTGTGAGTTTCTTGCTGTGGAGCTCTGTGATACTCCCATACATTGTACGTTACTGTGAGTTTCTTGCTGTGGAGCTCTGTGATACTCCTATACATTGTACATTACTGTGTGTCTTGCTGTGGAGCTCTGTGATACTCCTATACGTTGTACATTACTGTGAGTTTCTTGCTGTGGAGCTCTGTGATACTCCTATACATTGTACGTTACTGTGAGTTTCTGGCTGTGGAGCTCTGTGATACTCCTATACATTGTACGTTACTGTGAGTTTCTGGCTGTGGAGCTCTGTGATACTCCTATACATTGTACGTTACTGTGAGTTTCTGGCTGTGGAGCTCTGTGATACTCCTATACATTGTACGTTACTGTGAGTTTTATGGCTGTGGAGCTCTGTGATACGCTCATACACACTTCACATTACTGTGAGTTTCTTGCTGTGGAGCTCTGTGATACTCCTATACATTGTACATTACTGTGAGTTTTATGGCTGTGGAGCTCTGTGATACGCTCATACACACTTCACATTACTGTGAGTTTTATTGCCATGGAGCTCTGTGACACTCATAATGTAAATATGAAGGACGCTAGGCCTGAATTGGACAGTAAAGGTTCCCAATGTACAGTTTGTTTTTCAGAAGACCCTTTGTGCATGAATCCATCTTACAAGAATGCTTTCTCCATCTGCTTTGAATTCTTTATTTTATTTAGTAAATGCCGTAGATTCCTTGTATATATGTGCCTACCATGTGTTTACAGATACTCTTATAGACGGCACGTGTTGGTGGAATGAAACATGCGATTTCATTGGAATTTGTTCTAAATAGTAAACGTCCCAGGGCAGTATTTTATTGTGGTTTAAGAAATTCTTGTATCGCGGTTTGAAGTATACTGCCCCATTCCTTAGGAAAGTGAATTCATCCTTTCTCTTTCAGGGATGTACAGTTAATTTTTAGCCGGTGTCTTAGTAAGTAACTCACAAGTTTGTAATAAATCCAACACTACTAGATTTCTTAAAGGGCCACTATAGTCACCAGAACAAATACTTATTGCATCTGTTCTGGTGAGTATAATCAGTCCCTTCTGGCTTTTTGCTGTAAACACGGTTTGTTTCAGATAAAATGCAGTATTTTCATTACAACCTAGTGATAACTCCACTGGACACTCCTCAGATGTTTGCTAGAGGTGCTTCCTGTGGCAGTGCTGCACAGTGTGACTGTCATTCAGTGTCTCCACCCTCTGCATGGAGACATTGAACTTTCCTCCTAAAGATGCATTGACTCAATAGATCTCTATGAGGAGATGCTGATTGGCCAGGGCTGTGTTTGAATTGTGCTGGCTCTGCCCCGATCTGCCTCTTTGACAGTCTCAGCCAATCCAATCATATGCCTTCCTATAGGGAAGCATTGTGACTGCCTGAGATCACCATTTCTAATAATGTCAGCCAAGCAAGATCAGGGGCAAATGCAGCACCGTGTTCCTGACGCTATAGTGTTCCTTTTAATTAACCTCTTCATGTAGGCCATTTATGTTTAAAGAGGGAGACACGTAGTACTGACTTTGACTAAATAAAATGAGCAAATGCCTAAATGTAATAAATAGTCTGATCTGCCTGTTAATTAAGTAGTTATTTTGGACTTAATCACATGAATAAATTGTGTTTTGAAATAAAGGGACACTATAGTCACCAGAACAACTACAGCTTATTGAATTTGTTCTGGTGAGTAGAATCATTCCCTTCAGGCTTTTTGCTGTAAACACTGTCTTTTCAGAGAAAATGCAGTGTTTACATTACAGCCTAGTGATAACTTCACTGGCCACTCCTCAGATGGCTGTTAGAGATCCTTCCTGGGTCATGGCTGCCTAAAATGCATCCAAACATTCAGTGTCTCCTCCCTCTGCATGCAGACACTGAACTTTCCTTATAGAGATACATTGATTCAATTCATCTCTATGAGGAGATGCTGATTGGCCAGTGCTGTGTTTGAATTGTGTTGGCTCTGTCTTCTTGTCAGTCTCAGCCAATCAGATGGGGATGCATTGTGATTGGATCAGGCTACCACCTCTGCTGATGTCAGCAGGCAGTGGGCAGGTCTACAGGCAACAGGGACAAAGTCCAGACTTGAATACAAGTAAGATTTTACTATTTTAGGGGGAGGCATAAGGGCCGGGAGGCTAGATGGTGGTTTTAACCCTATAGGGTCAGGAATACATGTTTGTGTTCCTGGCCCTATAGTGCTCCTTTAAACACACCTGTTTATTATGCAGTTTGATGGTAGAGATTTGTAAATGCAAGCTATCATGAGAAATAGCCTGATAGCACATAGGCTTTGCTATTTTTACATTTATTGCAGGCTGATGAGACACTATCACATAGTCACATCTATGCATTTCATATTTATTGGATGTGATTGCTTGTTATTCATTTTTGGATTGGTTGACAATACAAATCGGCCAATAAAATGCACCTTTGATACACAGTTTGTCGGTCTCGGTTCATGGCAGACAGTTTAAAATGATATACCGTAGGACACATTGTTCTCAAGATTGTAAGCTCATGGGATCAGGACTCACCTCTGTAACTTTCTCTGTGTTAGTGTATTGTGTATTAAAACATTAGAAGCATTGATTTAAAACCAAAATGTGTAGTGACAGTGCCTCTTTAATAAATACAGATCAGAATAATAGACTATGACCCTGTCACTTAAACCTGCCCATTGAGCTGTCATCTAATCTAAACCGAATTGAATTTAGCAGCTAAAGGCAGAAAGCAGTCAAAGTGTGATAATGCGGAAATCAATAACGTCACTTCATTGAACCGTTTACACGAAACAAACTCCTGTAAAACAAAAAACATAAATTACACCTACCTGATCACCAACTATAAAAACACAACTTATCTTACACTGCCAGGATGGCCGAGCGGGCTAGATCAACTTCTTCCGCAATATGGGTGTTCTGGTCTCCACATGGAGGCGTGGGTTCAAATCCCACTTCTGACAGCTTTTTCATATTCTTTTTGTACGCAGTACTGGAGACCGTATCTTCAGAAGGATATTGATACCTTAGAGAGGGTTCAGAGAAGGGCTACTAAACTGGTTCATGGATTGCGGGATAAAACTTACCAGGAAAGGTTAAAGGATCTTAACATGTATAGCTTGGAGGAAAGACGAGACAGGGGGGATATGATAGAAACATTTAAATATATAAAGGGAATCAACACAGTAAAGGAGGAGGCTATATTTAAAAGAAAAACTACCACAACAAGAGGACATAGTCTTAAATTAGAGGGACAAAGGTTTAAAAATAATATCAGGAAGTATTACTTTACTGAGAGGGTAGTGGATGCATGGAATAGCCTTCCAGCTGAAGTGGTAGAGGTTAACACAGTAAAGGAGTTTAAGCATGCGTGGGATAGGTATAAGGCTATCCTAACTATAAGATAAGACTAGGGACTAATGAAAGTATTTAGAAAATTGGGCAGACTAGATGGGTCGAATGGTTCTCATCTGCCGTCTATGTTTCTATGAATGCCGTAAAAACCTAAGCCTATGATTTTTACTTTGTTTTTTGTAAAATTATAAATTAGTTCAGTTGATAAATACTCCGAATACAATACCAGCCCAAACATCAGTGCCGCAGGTTTTATTTCTGGTATGGGCATCTCAGCCTTTCATATTTCCAAGGGTGTTAGAGCCAGTGCCATTAAATGGGTAATACTAAACACTTCTTGGCAAGGAGAGGCAATACATGTTCATGGTTTTAATAGTTTTAGAGCTATATAGAGGTTTATTTTCTTTATTGGACGAGGGGGTAGTTTTGTTTCCTCTTTTTACATTATGTTTAAATTCTTTACTACAAACGCTCCATGAAATCATATTATTGCTTTAAAGGACCACTATAGTGCCAGGAAAACATACTCGTTTTCCTGGCACTATAGTGCCCTGAGGGTGCCCCCACCCTCAGGGACCCCCTCCCGCTGGGCTCTGGGGAGAGGAAGGGGTTAAAATCTTACCTTTCTCCAGCGCCGGGCGGGGAGCTCTCCTCCTCCTCCATAGCGATGTCATCGTCTGAATGCGCATGCGCGGCAGGAGCTGCGCGCGCATTCAGCCAGTTCATAGAAAAGCATTTACAATGCTTTCCTATGGACGCTGGCGTCTTCTCACTGTGATTTTTCACAGTGAGAAGCACACAAGTGCCTCTAGCGGCTGTCAATGAGACAGCCACTAGAGGCTGGATTAACCATATTATAAACATCTCTGAAACTGCTATGTTTATTTAAAAAAAGGGTTAACCCTAGATGGACCAGGCACCCAGACCAATTCATTAAGCTGAATTGGTCTGGGTGCCTATAATGGTCCTTTAAATAAGGCTACTTGGACTGAATGCTAAATGACGATGAAAGGGAAATATCTGATGGCTGAATCACTTTAAAAAAGGTCATTCGAGTTTCACAGCTCAGGTGGTTTCATTACTAACCGTAAACCCCGAAATTGGGCTTTGTTTTTCATGAAAGCCTCTTACATTACATTTTGATAAATAAGAACTCCTCACATTTCCACGTGCCATTGATATGTTTCTTTTATTAGTTCTGTTGAATAAATTGTCAGTGTTGTGAAATGTTTCCACATTCTACTCGGCCTGGATATTCAATATACAGCACCTCTTTTAATTCATTACAAACATTTGATATTTCTTGCTTTTAAATGCAGTTAAACACATCTATGGTCATCACATAAAATGATCTGCTAAAGGGGGTGTGGATGGTCTTGCAGAGGACCAGGAACATGTTAAATATGTGTATACGCCTAAAGCAGGCTGGCCTGCATTCCCAGATGGTCATGTGTCACGCCGGCCAAAAGTGGGGTCTGACGGGCTCAGATCTCCCATCTTTTTACATGATGCTTGATAAACCCCAATGGGCCTTCCGTTGACCATGTTGCCTGTATCTCGTTTCCTCACTGAGTATTCAGGACAAGGTTCAGTCCACTTTGCATGTCCCCTCTCTCTCTTCTGTTTTGTGAAATAGATCTTTTCCTCCTGGTGTGCGCCCTAGAGAGTTTGGGAATCTGGAGGAGGCAGGGATTCAGTGCTACATCCAGTGGTGTATTTTGGATTTGTGCTGCCCTAGGCACAACTAAATTCGGGCACCCTCAAAATCTAAATTTGACCCCTCAATTCGTGTCAAGGCCACTTTTTTGACTGAAAGACACACACACTTTCACTCACTCAGACACACACTGACAGCTACACTCACTCACTCACAGTAAGGTGGACAGCCCCAGAACACAAGGCAAGCGTCTGGGAGCTTGGGGTGGCATTTTTTGGCTACATCCACACGTGTAGAGAGGGCTCTGAACCTTCTTTTCATTAATTACTTTTTATTTTCTCCCTTGTTCAGTAGAGATTATTTTAGATGCATACAATTTAGGGATTTTGCCTACTTTCTCTTGGATTAGACAGGCTCCTGAGATGGACCTTATATGGTTCATACCAAAAAGACCTTATTTCTTTCATCTCTTAATATATATGTTCCCACTTTGCTGTGTGGGGCACTCCTCGCTGTATTACCCAGTGGGAGGCCGATTGGAGAGGAACCTGGGAGATCATGTGGGAAGTAGCTTCATAGCAGCTGTAACGGACCGTTTCTCTCACAAGGGGATAAAATCGGTTTAGGCGATAATCCCCTTTCCCATAGACCAGCAGCTACTGCAATCACCAACCTCCTGAACTCCAAACTGCACGTATTCACCAACTCTCGAACAGCAGACACAGGAACCCTGGAAGCAGCCGAACAGGAAAAGCAATACAGACGGCTTACACTCCTGGCAGTCAGCACACAATCCAATTCCCCCAATAACGAGACGACACTTCGTTTTGAGGGTTAAGCAGAATCTGAGGTGCTGGCACACCCAGCCTGGTTTTTATTACAGTGTTGCAAATACAGGACCGCCCACAGGGAGGTATAAAACAACCAATCACATCACAGTTACATCCCACATATTCCCTCCCCTTATCCTGAGAGGAAACTCAATTATACATACAGTTAAAACATACTTTCTACCCAACTTTCATAACTCTAAAACCATACATCACATTCACATGAAATTACATATGCACAATCAATCCATTCAGGGGAACAACATATTCAAAAATGGCACAAATCAGACAAGGGGTTCAAAAGTTAGTAAAAAGTCCTTTGTGACTAAATGAAGCATGGCTTTCTGGCCCAAACCAGTTTCAGAGTCTTCTATCCTGGAGATAAGTAATTCAATTATCTCCCAGGACAGACACAAGACTCCATTAAGCACATGGTTGCAAAAAGACACAAAACACTTTAAAATACATAAAGTCACATTTTATACATAAAACACAGACATTTCACATATCCCCAGATAGCTCAGGTCTGAGCGCACATTATTAAGTGAATGGCGCTCAGACCACACGAATACAGTTTAATCGCCATGGAGCCAAAGTCTTTACAGTCAGTTTCATACAAATGGGCTCCATGGGATTCCTATCTGGGGTATAACACATTCAAACACATCTACCGAACCCCAGGCAGAAAAGCACGAATACAGCTTTTCTGCAGGCAAAAATAAAGTCTTTTAAAAGGGGGCCATAGTCAGATGG
>OW240920.1:5655307-5675921 GCA_933207985.1 Pelobates cultripes | reverse complement strand
TAATGTGTCTGAGTGTATAACAAGAGCTCCACAGCAATAATACTCCCAGTAATGTGTCTGAGTGTATAACAGAGCTCCACAGCAATAATACTCCCAGTAATGTGTCTGAGTGTATAACAGAGCTCCACAGCAAAAATACTCCCAGTAATGTTACAGTTAGTTACACTGGGTGGGTTTATATTATTAAAGGTACACTCCAGGCTCCCACACACATTAGATGCACTGTGTAAGTTAGGTTACAGTTATACTGGGTGGGTTTATATTATTAAAGGGACACTCCAGGCTCCCACACACGTTAGATGCACTGTGTAGGTTAGGTTACAGTTAGTTATACTGGGTGGGTTTATATTAATAAAGGGACACTGCAGGCTCCCACATACGTTAGATGCACTGTGTAGGTTAGGCTACAGTTAGTTATACTGGGTGGGTTTATATTATTAAAGGGACACTCCAGGCTCCCACACATGTTAGATGCACAGTGTAGGTTTGGTTACAGTTAGTTACACTGGGTGGGTTTATATTATTAAGGGACACTCCAGGCTCCCACACACGTTAGATGCACTGTGTAGGTTAGGCTACAGTTAGTTATACTGGGTGGGTTTATATTATTAAAGGGACACTCCAGGCTCCCACACACGTTAGATGCACTGTGTAGGTTAGGTTACAGTTAGTTACACTGGGTGGGTTTATATTATTAAGAGACACTCCAGGCTCCCACACACGTTAGATGCACTGTGTAGGTTAGGTTACAGTTATACTAGGTAGGTTTACATTATTAAAGGGACACTCCAGGCTCCCACACACGTTAGATGCACTGTGTAGGTTAGGTTACGGTTATACTGGGTGGGTTTATATTATTAAAGGGACACTCCAGGCTCCCACACACATTAGATGCTCTGTGTAGGTTAGGTTACAGTTAGTTATACTGGGTAGGTTTATATTATTAAAGGGACACTCCAGGCTCCCACACACGTTAGATGCACTGTGTAGGTTAGGTTACAGTTAGTTATACTGGGTAGGTTTATATTATTAAAGGGACACTCCAGGCTCCCACACACGTTAGGTGCACTGTGTAGGTTAGGTTACAGTTAGTTATACCGGGTGGGTTTATATTATTAAAGGGACACTCCAGGCTCCCACACACGTTAGATGCACTGTGTAGGTTAGGTTACAGTTAGTTATACCGGGTGGGTTTATATTATTAAAGGGACACTCCAGGCTCCCACACACATTAGATGCACTGTGTAGGTTAGGTTACAGTTAGTTATACAGGGTGGGTTTATATTATTAAAGGGACACTCCACGCTCCCACACACGTTAGATGCACTTTGTAGGTTAGGTTACAGTTAGTTATACTGGGTGGGTTTATATTATTAAGGGACACTCCAGGCTCCCACACACGTTAGATGCACTGTGTAGGTTAGGTTACAGTTAGTTATACTGGGTGGGTTTATATTATTAAAGGGACACTCCAGGCTCCCACACACGTTAGGTGCACTGTGTAGGTTAGGTTACAGTTAGTTATACTGGGTGGGTTTATATTATTAAAGGGACACTCCAGGTTCCCACACACGTTAGATGCACTGTGTAGGTTAGGTTACAGTTAGTTATACTGGGTGGGTTTATATTATTAAAGGGACACTCCAGGCTCTCACACACGTTAGATGCACTGTGTAGGTTAAGTTACAGTTAGTTATACTGGGTGGATTTATATTATTAAAGGGACACTCCAGGCTCCCACACACGTTAGGTGCACTGTGTAGGTTAGGTTACAGTTAGTTATACTGGGTGGGTTTATATTATTAAAGGGACACTCCAGGCTCCCAAACACGTTAGATGCACTGTGTAGGTTAGGTTACAGTTAGTTATACTGGGTGGGTTTATATTATTAAAGGGACACTCCAGGCTCCCACACACGTTAGATGCCCTGTGTAGGTTAGGTTACAGTTAGTTACACTGGGTGGGTTTATATTATTAAGAGACACTCCACACACGTTAGATGCACTGTGTAGGTTAGGTTACAGTTAGTTATACTGGGTGGGTTTATATAATTAAAGGGACACTCCAGGCTCCCACACGTTAGATGCACTGTGTAGGTTAGGTTACAGTTAGTTATACTGGGTGGGTTTATATAATTAAAGGGCACTCCAGGCTCCCACACGTTAGATGCACTGTGTAGGTTAGGTTACAGTTAGTTATACTGGGTGGGTTTATATTATTAAAGGGACACTCCAGGCTCCCACACACGTTAGATGCACTGTGTAGGTTAGGTTACAGTTAGTTATACTGGGTGGGATTATATTATTAAAGGGACACTCCAGGTTCCCACACATGTTAGATGCACTGTGTAGGTTAGGTTACAGTTAGTTATACTGGGTGAGTTTATATTATTAAAGGGACACTCCAGGTTCCCACACACGTTAGATGCACTGTGTAGGTTAGGTTACAGTTAGTTATACTGGGTGGGTTTATATTAATAAAGGGACACTACAGGCTCCCACACACGTTATATGCACTGTGTAGGTTAGGTTACAGTTAGTTATACTGGGTGGGTTTATATTATTAAAGGGACACTCCAGGCTCCCACACGTTAGGTGCACTGTGTAGGTTAGGTAACAGTTAGTTATACTGGGTGGGTTTATATTATTAAAGGGACACTCCAGGTTCCCACACACGTTAGATGCACTGTGTAGGTTAGGTTACAGTTAGTTATACTGGGTGGGTTTATATTATTAAAAGGACACTCCAGGCTCCCACACACGTTAGGTGCACTGTGTAGGTTAGGTTACAGTTAGTTATACTGGGTGGGTTTATATTATTAAAGGGACACTCCAGGCTCCCACACATGTTAGCTGCACTGTGTAGGTTAGGTACAGTTAGTTATACTGGGTGGGTTTATATTATTAAAGGGACACTCCAGGCTCCCACACACGTTAGATGCACTGTGTAGGTTAGGTTACAGTTAGTTTTACTGGGTGGGTTTATAGTATTAAAGGGAAACTCCAGGCTCCCACACACATTAGGTGCACTGTGTAGGTTAGGTTACAGTTATACTGGGTGGGTTTATATTATTAAAGGGACACTCCAGGCTCCCACACACATTAGATGCACTGTGTAGGTTAGGTTACAGTTAGTTATACTAGGTGGGTTTATATTAAAGGGACGCTCCAGGCTCCCACACACGTTAGGTGCACTGTGTAGGTTAGGTTACAGTTAGTTATACTGGGTGGGTTTATATTATTAAAGGGACACTCCAGGCTCCCACACACGTTAGATGCACTGTGTAGGTTAGGTTACAGTTAGTTATACTGGGTGGGTTTATATTATTAAAGGGACACTCCAGGCTCCCACACACGTTAGATGCACTGTGTAGGTTAGGTTACAGTTAGTTATACTGGGTGGGTTTATATTATTAAAGGGACACTCCAGGCTCCCACACACGTTAGATGCACTGTGTAGGTTAGGTTACAGTTAGTTATACTGGGTGGGTTTATATTATTAAAGGGACACTCCAGGCTCCCACACACGTTAGATGCACTGTGTAGGTTAGGTTACAGTTAGTTATACTGGGTGGGTTTATATTATTAAAGGGACACTCCAGGCTCCCACACACGTTAGATACACTGTGTAGGTTAGGTTACAGTTAGTTATACTGGGTGGGTTTATATTATTAAAGGGACACTCCAGGCTCCCACACACGTTAGATGCACTGTGTAGGTTAGGTTACAGTTAGTTATACTGGGTGGGTTTATATTATTAAAGGAACACTCCAGGCTCCCACACACGTTAGATGCACTGTGTAGGTTAGGTTACAGTTAGTTATACTGGGTGGGTTTATATTATTAAAGGGACACTCCAGGCTCCCACACACGTTAGATGCACTGTGTAGGTTAGGTTACAGTTAGTTATACTGGGTGGGTTTATATTATTAAAGGGACACTCCAGGCTCCCACACACGTTAGATGCACTGTGTAGGTTAGGTTACAGTTAGTTATACTGGGTGGGTTTATATTATTAAAGGGACACTCCAGGCTCCCACACACATTAGATGCACTGTGTAGGTTAGGTTACAGTTAGTTATACTGGGTGGGTTTATATTATTAAAGGGACACTCCAGGCTCCCACACATGTTAGATGCACTGTGTAGGTTTGGTTACAGTTAGTTATACTGGGTGGGTTTATATTATTAAAGGGACACTCCAGGCTCCCATACTCGTTAGATGCACTGTGCAGTTTAGGTTACAGTTAGTTATACTGGGTGGGTTTATATTATTAATTTAAATGAGCTGAGGAAATTCCTGTTTGTTGATAACTCACTGTAAAAGAGGAAAAGTTTGGGGATTTAAATGTTTTATATTGATTATTTGAATCCATTGTATATGTGCTGTGCATTTGATTCATGTAATGCATACAGTATAGTTCAATATTCTCACTTTATACAAACTTTTATCAACTGAAAATTAAATTGCTGAACTATTAGTTTAAACCTTGGAATGGATTTCTGATTCTGTTCCTGTTTTAGTGTTTGCCCTTCAGGAAAGTAATTTGTGGAAACAACCGCAATGTTTAGATTGCATGTCAGCAGAATAATATTGCACAACGAAAGTGTCCGCTTCTGTCCTGGAAAAAGGGGAACAACCCTCCATCCTGTGTTATTGTTATGTAAACAGTATCATTTAGATTATCAGAGGATCTGATTTAAAAAGTCCTATAGATGGTATAAAGTCTGTCTATAGAGTTCACCATGTCAGTTTAGCTGAGGTTAATCCATCCCATGTCTACATACACTAATGACACCGCTTTGTAACAGGTCTCTCCCATACACCTCCCATTGATTCCATCGATCCTTATTCCTGTTCCCAGCACCAACGTTATAAAACCGATTTTTGGCTCTGAGGTCGAGCTATTTGTCTATAGGTTGTAGAACTCTGTAGCTGACCCAAGGGCCATTAGACAGTGTCACTGGGCTCCTGGGAAGGACCACACCGAGGTACTGCTCTGACACGAACTGAAGTCTTTATTTATAAACTGGGACTACCCATTAACAAAAAATAAAAAATATTGAAAAATATTTTAAAAAAATATATCCTTTAACAATGCTTCATTTAACTTATTGTGAAGGATTCAAAATAGTGCATAACTAATAACAAAACATAAACTTATTAACTGTCACACAAGCGAGAATCGGTGGAAAATATCAAATCTAAAGTAGTTAAATTCAAGAGTATTCTGTGCGTATTTTACAACATATGCAAATTTATGCAAATCAGAGTCACTGCACACTCTAACCAGTAGACCAAAAATTTTGTATCGCTGTACAATTGCGTCATATATCTCAGCTCAGCCATTGTCACAACTGGATTTTGCTGTTTAGTGTAAACCCCTACATGTATGGAGAATTGTCAGCCGTTACCATGCATCATAGGTTTGGACACATAGAAACATAGAATGTGACGGCAGATAAGAACCATTCGGCCCATCTAGTCTGCCCAGTTTTCTAAATACTTTCATTAGTCCCTAGCCTTATCTTATAGTTAGGATAGCCTTATGCCTATCCCATGCATGCTTTGCCCCTCTAATTTAAGACTTTGTCTTCTTGTTGTGGTAGTTTTTCTTCTTTTAAATATAGTCTCCTCCTTTACTGTGTTGATTTCTGTAACGGCTACCCAGCTAGAGTGAGGGTATCAGCCGTTGGGGACATCCTTTTCTTCCCGGCAAGTCGCTGTGTAGTGATGGAGCTGCTTATTCCCCTCTGCTGGATCCAAGGTAGAAGTCAGGTACAGCTCTGAAAAGAGCTTAGTGATTATGCTGCAAAATTCCCCTTTCAAGAACGAGACAAGGCTACGTTTTGAAGGGTCAAGAAGAACTAAAGCTTTAATGACAGACACTCTCCTTTATGTGATTCTGCCCATGCAAGGGAGACACCCACATAATTAACAGTACATCCAATATACATAATATACATTCCATAGATAGCTTTGTTCTGGGGGACTAATATATCCAAAATTCCATTTGGTTCAGCCGTTCGGGAGATATGGTGCTTGACAGTTTTGACCGACCGCACGGGCAAAATAGCGGAAAACAGTTCAATGAATCCTGGCTCTGCAGTCGGTCTTAGTTCATGCGTAAAAAGTCCAGAACGGCTGGCCATCCGTATATAATCTCACGTTCGCTGGAATCCCCATAAGCTGTAAAGTCTTTCTACCGAACGCCCTGTCGTTCGGTAGTTGTAGCACGATTTCCCGAAGTTATGGAGGTCTCAGCGGTGTTTGCCTATTCGAGTGTCCGTTTTTAGTTCCAGACACTCGACGGCAAAACACCACTGTTCGGGAGTTAAAACGGCCGCGAACACGTGGAAGTCCCGAAATGGCGGCCACCCATACAGTTCATATAGCGTTCGTGCGTTCCTTTGTACGAAAATCCCCATTGAGCAGGGAGGTATATGAGTCAAGGTGGCCTGTTATTTGGTAGCAAGCATTCTTATGGGGAATGCTCCCAATGTCCCAAACTGAATAGTAATCCACAGTCTCCATATGCAGGTTAAGCTGTCCTTTTTGTTACATGGTTCCCCTTTTATGGGACACCCCGGCAGACCCGGATTGATCCTTTTCGGGTCAACGTGGAGCTGTCTGGACATTGGTTATGGCAGAAGTTCGGTTTGTCCAGACAGGCCATCTGCGTTCCCGTTGAATTTGCCAGGCCGATATTGGATGGAAAAGTTATATGGCTGTAGCGCCAGGCTCCATCTCAATAAACGGCCATTATCTCCGGCCACGCGATTCAACCACATGAGGGGGTTGTGGTCAGTGATGAGGGTGAACTCCTGACCATACAAATACGGGGTAAGTTTCTTTAAGGCCCAGACCAGGGCTAAACACTCCTTTTCCACTGCCGCGTAACTCACTTCTCTAGGCAACAATTTTCTACTTATGTACGCGACAGGGTGTTCTCCTCCATCTTCCCCGATCTGGCTTAAAACTGCCCCCAGTCCGTACATGGATGCATCTGTGTGGACGACAAATCTTTTGTTAGGGACTGGGGCAGATAGCACAGGAGCGTTGATTAGTGCTTTCTGAAATGCTGTTTCACAGGCGGGAGACCACAGGACTATCCTAGGTAGGTTCTTTTTGGTCAAATCTGTCAAGGGCTTGGCGATACTACTATAGTTGGGGACAAATTTTCTGTAGTACCCCGCTGTCCTTAGGAAGGCCAATACCTGGGGACAAATTTTCTGTAATACCCCGCTGTCCCTAGGAAGGCCAATACCTGGGTCTTGGTGTGGGGTGTGGGCCAGTTGGCCACGGCCTCAACCTTGGCTGGCTTTGACCGCTGTTTCCCACATCCTACCCGGTGTCCCAGGTACTGTACTTCGGCCATGCCAAAGTGACATTTTTCTGGTCCAGCACGGCCCTACATGTTGGAGATGCTCTCCCCAGATCGCAATGTCATCCAGGTACGCACAAGCGAAATCCTGGAAGCCATCAAGGAGTCTGTCCACCAAGCGTTGGAAAGTAGCTGGGGCGTTCTTCATCCCGAATGGCATGACCTTGAATTGGTACAAACCAAACGGGGTGACGAAGGCCGACTTGGGGACAGCCTCCTTGGCTAGGGGAATCTGCCAATATCCTTTACACAGATCAATGGTATGCAGATATCTTCCCCTAGCAATGCAATCTAGGAGTTTGTCTACTCGGGGCATGGGATACGCATCTGTCACTGTTTGGTCATTAAGGCGTCTATAGTCGACGCAGAACCTGGTTATCCCATCCTTTTTGAGCACTAGTACTACGGGTGAGGCCCAGGGGCTGTCTGAGGGTTCTATGACTCCCAACCTAAGCATTTCCTGTATTTCTTTTCTCATCTCTTCCTTAACTGCCTCCGGGATCCTGTAGGGGCTCTGTCTAAGGAGGTTTTGTCCCGGGGTCTCCACGTAATGGGTGGCTAACGTGGTATATCCAGTGTGACAGAACCATCTGTCTGCTGGATTTTTGCCCGTTCGTCTGTTTGTCCCCCGTTCGTAGGAATGGCTGGTTTCTATAACCCAGCCATTCGAATGACTCTTTTTTCCCGAACAAATCTGCCGAACGAACGGCCACCCAAGTGAGGAGTGTGCTGCTGGTTAACAAAGTGATCCCAATTAGAACGTTGTGGTTAACCGCAGACACTTCTCAATTAAACCGAACTCAGGGTGGTCGTCGTTCGTATGTCGACCACGAGGCAGCGGCCATTTTAAATCATGCGAACGCTCAGCGGTGTTTGGCTCTATTTCTATGGAACTGAAAACGGACACTTTTTCTGCCGAACACCGCTGAAACAAGGGAACGCCTGGCTGCCTCCACGAAAGCATGCGAACACCGGCCGTTCGGGAGATTGAGAGCATACAAAAGACTTAACCCAGATAGCCCTCCCATGGAGTCATTCGTATACCGAAAGACTGTAAGAACTTTGACTCCATGGCGATTGAACTATGTGTGTGGGATCTGAGCGCTATTCGCTAATAATATGCACTCAGATCCAGGCTATCTGGGGACATGTAATACTAACGGGAAATGTTCAGTTTTCATGTAGTTATGTATTTTTATGTCTTTTATTATTTTATGTTTAAGATGGCGACTGTCCTTGTCCTGGAGTTAATTGAGTTACTTGGTAATTAACTCCAGGGCAGAGGGGAGGGAATCAGAATGCACTGTGGGTAAAATATGTGACTGTGTGTCTGAAATGTCCTTCTATCTGTCTGTAGTTTAAGTCTCCCATTTGGTCCCCTAGGGGAGTGTCCACCAGGTGGGAGACCTGCATAAATACGGGCAGGTAGCCCACAGTAAAACCAGATCTTATTTGACCCTCAATGCGGAGCTTCTGTCTCGTTATTGGGGGGATTTCTTCTTCACGTTTAGAGACTGCTGGATGGAACGAAAGCCGCTTTGGGGATATTATTGTTCGACGGTTACCAGCAGTTCGTATATTGCCGTTCGGGAGTTTGGAGCCGTTCGTGGATTTCGATCGGGAGATTGCCGCTTCCCCTGCATTGGGTTCGTGTGTTACAGAGTAAGCGAACGGAGACTGTACTGCAGCCGGGGAAGGTTTACTAAACGGCGGTTTTGCCTAAAGACACTGGAGGTGTCTTAACAATTGGTGGCAAGCGACGGGATGAATCCTACAGCACTGGAGGTCAGCTACAAGACATGCAGTACGAGGAATTAAGGCGTGCTACACTTAAGGACATATTGGAACGCCGAGGAAGGTCAGCAAGCAATTTAAAGAAACGGGAGATTATTGCTTTGCTAATGGAGATGGATGCAGCAACGGGAATGGAAAGAGTCAACGTGCCCAGTACCTTGGATTTAACACCCGAGGAAATACAATTCAACCGGGCAGTGCAAATAAGGCTGGCACATTTTGGCCCCAACCCCTCAGCTGACATCATGGTTCGTGTGCAGGCAGCAGTTGCAGCACAGCAGGCGCTCCGGGAAAGAGGAGCTGCAGCAGCAGAGGTACCGTATGATAATAATGTGGTTGCTAGAAAGAAGGTACCTTTTGCTGCATTTAAAAATTTTGTGGAAACAGAGGGAGAGATTGATGGATTTTTAGCAGACTTTGAGAGGCAGTGTGCGCTACATCAGGTACCTGCAGATGAATGGGTCACCATCCTCTCTGGGAAATTATCTGGCCGGGCTAGTGAGGCGTTTCGGGCCATCCCAGAGGAGGAGATCACCAGTTACAGGGCCGTGAAAGAGGCGCTCCTAGCCAGGTATGCGGTGACCCCAGAGGCGTACAGGCGGAGGTTTAGAGAAACCAACAAGCTGGTTGGGGACTCTTATGTGGAGTGGGCCTGCAGAGTCCATCATACCGCAGCCCACTGGATGGCTGGATGCCAAGCGGTAACTGGGGAGGAGGTATTACAAGTGTTCCTGCTGGAGCACTGTTTTGATAGACTACCTGCTGGGGTCCGGGAATGGGTCAGAGATAGAAAACCCTCTACCCTACCCGAGGCTGCCCGTCTGGCAGACGAATACACGGATGCCCGCAAGTTGGATGGTACAGCTGCTAAAGCCCCTGCCAGACTGGAGTATCGACCAGCAGTAATACCCGCTCCTTCAGTCTACCAACCCCCAGTACACCGTACCCCAGCCGCACCACCAGCTAACAATTATGTGCAGCCAGCCCGATTTAATGCCCGTGAGTATTCCCAACCCATCCGGTGCTTTGGGTGCAAGCAGTTGGGGCACAAGCGTCCTGAGTGCCCACTGAACAGTGCCAACCAGGCTCAGTCCTGGAGGAGACCAGTCAATGGAAACCAGCGCCCACCTCAGCCTGCTGCTCACTGCCTAGAGCAGGAGGAATTCTGGGGCATCCTACACGAGGCAGACCCAGTACAAGCAGCTCACCAGGATAATCGCCAGCAACATCGGCAAACTGTGAAGCTGAATGGCAGAGTGGTAAATGGGCTGAGAGACACAGGAGCCACGATGACACTGCTCCAAAAGAACTTGGTCTCAGAGCATCAACACACTGGGGACACTGTGGCAGTAAGGGTAGCAGGGGGTGCCGTGTTTCGCTTACCTGTTGCCCGGGTACACTTGGATTGGGGAGTGGGCGCTAGACATGTGGATGTGGGGGTGATGAAAGACTTGCCCGCAGATGTTCTTCTGGGAAACGATTTGGCCCCTTTGGTTTCAGCCTATGCTCCGATGGGCCCTGCAGATGTGAACCCAGTGACCACCCGTGCCCAGACCCGTGCTGCCGGAACCAGCCCACTTGCTGATGAGACCCAGGTAAGATCAGGTCCCCTTAAGCTGGGATTCCCCAGAGGAGTTTGGGAGGGAAACCCGGGCAGATCCGACCCTCCAAAGATACAAAGACAGGGCAGATGCTGGAGAGGAAGGAGTAGATGGGGAACGGTATGAGTGGGTGGGGGACAGGTTATATAGGATCCCTAAACCTTCCCAGAAGAGTGTTGCCTCTCCGCCGAATCGCCAGTTAGTGGTACCTGCTAAGTACCGGCAGGAGATTCTGCGGATAGGGCATGATGTTCCATTAGCTGGACATCTAGGGTCCCGCCGCACAGCCTATAGGATCGCACAGAATTTCTTTTGGCCAAACTTCAACCAGGCTGTGCGGATGTACTGCAGCACGTGTGACACATGTCAACGGGTAGGAAAGTGGGGGGACCACCCTAAGGCTAGGCTATTATCGATGCCTATTATAGGGGAGCCCTTTGCCCGCATAGCCGTTGATATCGTGGGTCCACTGGCCAGGGCTAGTCCATCCGGTAAAAAGTATGCTCTTACCGTGGTGGACTATGCCACCCGCTATCCAGAGGCAGTAGGGCTGTCTAACATAGAGGCAGAGACGGTTGCTGATGCCCTGGTTAGAATTTTTACTAGGGTCGGGTTCCCTAAGGAGATTCTCTCCGACCAGGGAACCCAATTCACCGCTGTGCTCACCCAGCAGCTGTGGAAGGTGTGTGGCATTAAGCCGTTACTTAGCTCACCCTACCACCCACAGACTAACGGTCTCTGCGAGCGCTTTAACGGTACCCTCAAACAGATGCTGAGGACCTTTACAGACACTTGCAGAGACTGGGAGAGATTCCTGCCTCATCTATTATTTTCGTATAGAGAGGTGCCCCAGGAATCTACTGGGTTCTCCCCCTTTGAGTTGCTGTATGGGAGAAGGGTCCGCGGACCCCTAGATCTCATTAGAGGCCACTGGGAGGGGGAGACGGAGCAAGAGGGGACCCCCATTGTGCCATATGTTCTGGAACTCCGGGACCGCATGGAGAAACTGTCCCTGATGGTAAGGGAGAATCTCCAGGCGGCCCAGGGGAGACAGAAGAGATGGTACGATCAGGGTGCCCGACAGCGGGTCTTCCAGGTTGGGCAAAAGGTATTGGTGCTCAAACCTGTGAAGGCCAACAAGATGCAGGCATCTTGGCAGGGCCCGTACAAGGTGGTGGCGCAGATCTGCGACACTACTTACTTGATAGCCAGCTGTGCAGATGAAAGGATCCAGCGGTCCTTTCATGTGAACATGCTGAAAGAGTACCAGGAGAGACCTGAGAATATTGCAGCAGTATGTGCCCCAGCTGCAGATGATTCTGAGAACTTACCCCTTCCAGATCTATTAGAAAGGGATTCCCAGACTGACCTTACTACCTTGGTACAGCTAGGGGACCGGTTGAACCCCACAGAAAGGGTACAGGCGCAGCAGTTGTTATGGGAGAAGCAGGCGACGTTCTCCCAGGAACCAGGTTATACCACCCTAGCTGTGCATAAGGTAGAGACCCCTGGACAGACCCCGTTGCGACAGCCCCCCTACCGTATCCCTGAAGCAGTCCGTGAAGGAATGCGGAAGGAGATACAGGAGATGACCCAACTTGGGGTTATCGAGCACTCCGACAGCCCTTGGGCCTCACCTGTAGTCCTGGTGCCCAAGAAAGATGGGACCACCCGGTTCTGTGTGCCCCGGGTAGACGAATTACTAGATCGTATTGCCAGGGGGCGATATCTGACCACCATAGACCTGTGTAAGGGCTACTGGCATATCCCCCTGGCCGAGGATGCTATCCCCAAGTCGGCATTTGTCACCCCATTTGGCCTGTACCAATTTAAGGTCATGCCTTTTGGGATGAAAAATGCACCAGCTACCTTCCAACGGATGGTGGATAGACTCCTGGATGGCTTCCAAGAATTTGCCTGTGCATACTTGGACGACATTGCGATTTACAGTGGGTCCTGGGAGGAACACCTGGTACATGTAGGGGTAGTGCTGGATAAAATTTGGGCCGCTGGCCTGACATTGAAAGCCAGAAAAGTGCCATCTAGGTATGGCTGAAGTACAGTACCTGGGTCACAGAGTGGGGTGTGGGAGCCAGAGACCAGAGCCAGCCAAGGTAGAGGCAGTGGCTAACTGGCCCACCCCTACTACTAAGACCCAGGTATTGGCCTTCTTGGGGACGGCGGGGTACTATAGACGTTTTGTCCCTGACTACAGCGGTATTGCTAAGCCCCTGACAGATCTGACAAAAAAGAACTTGCCTAAGCAGGTCCTGTGGTCTCCGGCTTGTGAAGCTGCGTTCCAGGCACTGAAGCAGGCTCTTGTGAATGCCCCTGTCTTGGCTGCCCCAGTCCCTAACAAACGCTTTCGCGTCCATACAGATGCTTCCATGTATGGACTGGGGGCTGTGCTGAGCCAAGTTGGGGAAGATGGAGGAGAGCACCCTGTCGCATATCTCAGCAGAAAGTTGTTACCCAGAGAAGTGAGTTATGCGGCAGTGGAGAAGGAGTGTTTGGCCTTGGTCTGGGCATTGAAAAAGTTAAGCCCCTATTTGTATGGGCAAGAGTTTTCCCTGGTGACGGACCATAACCCACTCGTTTGGCTTAACCGGGTCTCAGGAGACAATGGGAGACTGCTGAGATGGAGCTTGGCATTGCAGCCCTACAATTTTACCATCAGCTACAGACCCGGTAAGCTAAACGGAAATGCAGATGGGTTGTCTCGACAAACAGACGTTTCCATCCCCTCGTAGTCCGGTCATCCCCAAGTTGACCCGCCACAGGGTCAAGCCGGGTCTGCCGGAGTGTCCCACAAGGAGGGAGCCGAATTGTTAAGACACCTCCCGTGTCTTTAAGCCAAACCGCCATTTAGTAAACCTTCCCCGGCTGCAGTACAGTCTCCGTTCGCTTACTCTATATCCCACGAACCAAATGCAGGGGAAGCGCCAAACTCCCGATCGAAATCCACGAACGGCTCCAAACTCCCGAACGGCAATATACGAACTGCTATGAACCGTCGAACAATAATATCCCCAAAGCGGCTTAAGTTCCATCCAGCAGTCTCTAACCGTGAAGAAGAAATCCCCCCAATAACGAGACAGAAGCTCCGCATTGAGGGTCAAATAAGATCTGGTTTTACTGTGGGCTACCTGCCCGTATTTATGCAGGTCTCCCACCTGGTGGACACTCCCCTAGGGGACCAAATGGGAGACTTAAACTACAGACAGATAGAAGGACATTTCAGACACACAGTCACATATTTTACCCACAGTGCATTCTGATTCCCTCCCCTCTGCCCTGGAGTTAATTACCAAGTAACTCAATTAACTCCAGGACAAGGACAGTCGCCATCTTAAACATAAAATAATAAAAGACATAAAAATACATAACTACATGAAAACTGAACATTTCCCGTTAGTATTACATGTCCCCAGATAGCCTGGATCTGAGTGCATATTATTAGCGAATAGCGCTCAGATCCCACACACATAGTTCAATCGCCATGGAGTCAAAGTTCTCACAGTCTTTCGGTATACGAATGACTCCATGGGAGGGCTATCTGGGTTAAGTCTTTTGTATGCTCTCAATCTCCCGAACGGCCGGTGTTCGCATGCTTTCGTGGAGGCAGCCAGGCGTTCCCTTGTTTCAGCGGTGTTCGGCAGAAAAAGTGTCCGTTTTCAGTTCCATAGAAATAGAGCAAAACACCGCTGAGCGTTCGCATGATTTAAAATGGCCGCTGCCTCGTGGTCGACATACGAACGACAACCACCCTGAGTTCGGTTTAATTGAGAAGTGTCTGCGGTTAACCACAATGTTCTAATTGGGATCACTTTGTTAACCAGCAGCACACTCCTCACTTGGGTGGCCGTTCGTTCGGCAGATTTGTTCGGGAAAAAAGAGTCATTCGAATGGCTGGGCTATAGAAACCAGCCATTCCTACGAACGGGGGACAAACAGACGAACGGGCAAAAATCCAGCAGACAGATGGTTTTGTCACATCCAGGTTCTTGGGAGAACGTTAATCCCTTTTCTGTCAACAGCTGTCTGATCTGTCCCTTTTCTGCCGTGTTTAATCGCTCCCTTAGTTGGACAGTACTGAGTACATTATTAGGTTCGGGACGTGCTAGCAAGTCGGGGAAAGGCAGACCGTCTGAGTCCTCTGTACCCGGACTACAGATGGCTGCGATATCCTCGGGTCTTTCCTGGTATTCTTTTAACAGGTTCACATGGAAGGATTTCCAAATCCGGTCATCCTTGTTACTGGCAATTACATAGGTGGTGTCACATACTTGGGCCACCACCTTGTAAGGGTCCTGCCAAGAGGTTTGGAGCTTGTTCCCTTTCACTGGTCTAAGCACCCACCTGGAAGGTTCTCTGGCGGGCGCCCCGATTATACCACTTCTTCTGTCGACCCTGGGCGAGGTGGTCTCTTGCCATCCGAGCCAACTGCTCCATGCGGTCCCGCATCTCCAATACATATGGTACAATGGGGACACCCTCATGTTCCATCTCTCCTTCCCAGTGCTCTCAGATGAGATCAAGGGGACCCCGAACTCTCCTTGCATAGAGCAACTCGAACAGAGAGAACCCAGTGGATTCCTGTGGCACCTCTCGGTATGCAAACAAAAGGTGCGGCAAGAATCGCTCCCAGTCTCTGTATTCCGCAGTAAAGGTCTGCAGCAACTGTTTCAGGGTACCATTAAAGCGCTCACAGAGACTGTTAGTCTGGAGTTGGTAGGGCGAGCTGAAGAGGGTCTTAATACCACAAACCTTCCATAATTGTTGGGTCAAGTCTGCGGTAAACTGTGTCCCTCGGTCAGACAAGATCTCTTGGGGAAACCCCACTCTAGTGAAGATCCCGACCAATGCACTGGCAACAGTGTCAGCCTGGATATTCGTCAGAGCGACGGCTTCCGCGTAGCGGGTAGCATAGTCCACTATGGTAAGAATGTATTTCTTACCGGAGGGACTGGGGTTAGGTAGGGGGCCCACCAAATCGACTGCCACCCTACTAAAAGGCTCTTTGATTACCGGCATGGGTGACAGTCTCGCCTTCGGGTGGTCCCCTCATTTCCCTACCTGTTGGCATACGTCACACGTGCTGCTGTAGCGCCGCACATCCTTTGAGATCCCCAGCCAAAAGAAGGTCTGGGTGATCCTGTAGGTAGTGCGGTTACCTCCCAAATGTCCTGCCAAGGGGATATCGTGTCCAATTCGGAGAAGTTCCAACCGGTACTTTCTGGTTACCACTAGTTGGCGCTTCTGCGATGGAATACAACCTCCCTTCCTACCTTCCGTTAGTCTGTACAGCCTGTTGTTATCCCAAACAAAACGTTCCCTCTCATCCCCCCCCACTGTCTGCAAGTTCCCTGTACTTTTGGAGGGTTGGGTCCTCTCTCGTTTCCCTCCCAAATGCTTCTGGGGTATCCCAAGCTAGAGGTCTCACTATAGGGTCTGCCCTACGGGTCGGTTCTTTGCTTACCTGGGTCTCCCGTCCTGGTGTGGGGTCATCTGGGACACGAGCTTGTGAACAAGTGGTCACGGGGCAAGCGGCAGCAGTGGTAGGTAGGTAGGCAAGAGGGCCAATATCGTTGCCCAACATGACTTCAGCAGGCAAGTTGTCCATGATGCCCACGGTGGTCTTCCCAGACCCGACCCCCCAGTCCAAGTGTACCCGGGCAGTGGGTAAACGAAATACAGCTCCTCCTGCGACCCGTACAGCCACAGTGCGGTTGGACAAATGTTCCAGCTTTAAGAGATGGCTCTGCATTAGGGTGATGGTGGCACCTGTGTCCCTCAAGCCTTGTGCCACCTGACCGTTCACTCTCACCTCCTGTCGATGATGCTGCCGATTATCTGGTGATGCTGCCTGTATCGGGTCCGCCTCATATAGAATACCCAGACATTCCTCCGGGCCCACCATGGTCTCCAGGCAATGGGCGGCAGAGGTACGAGGTGCATGGGCAGGGGGGCGAGGCGAAGCGGTTTATGTAGGTGGTGAGGGGCGCCGCCAATTGTTAGCTGCCGACCCCAAAGGACAGTGACGACCAAGGTGCCCGAGGTTGTTGCAGCAATGGCACGCCATTCTGGATACATCTCGAGGGTAATTGTTGGACCCTTGAGGGCGAGGTGGTCCTGGGGGAACAGGAGCACGGAACTCTGGGCGAAAGTTATTAACTGGGGTACGTGGTTCTGTCCTGCTAGCTGGTCGGTGGGTACTTTGGCTAACTTTTCTTGTTTCCGCGTACTTGTCTGCTAGCCGAACCGCCTCGTTCAGGGTGCTGGGTCGCCGATCTCGCACCCAGTCTTGCAAAGCGGCTGACAAATCCTGGAAGAAGTGCTCCATTAAAAACAACTGTAGTACTTCTTCCCCTGTATTGGCATTACATCCTTTAACCCAGTGTGAGGCCACTCGTTGGAGACGGTTGGCCCATTCCATGTGAGAGTCCACGGCCTTTTTCTTGGACTCCCGAAAGCGGCGCCGGTAGGCTTCCAGCGTTACCGCATATCTGGATAACAATGCCTCTTTGACCGCTGATATTGTAGTATATCCTCTGCGGTAAGGGCCCGAAACGCCTTGTTGGCTTTGCCTGACAGCTTCCCGGATAAAATAGTGACCCATTGCTCAGGGGGCACTTGGTGTAGTGAGCAGTGTCTCTCGAAATCTGCCAGGTACCCGTCAATCTCCTCTTCATTCTCCACAAACGCTTTGAATGCAGTAAAGGGTACCTTCTTTGGGGTGGTAAGTGGAGGGGGAGCAGGAACTGCATGTGTAATGGGCTGCTGGGCTCTTACCAGTTCGATTTCGTGCCCCCTCCTTTCTCGAATATCTGCTTTTGCGTTGAGGAACAGCCGCTCAATCAGCTCCACTGATGTCGTAGGGTAGAAGGCTAGTCTCCTCTGCACAATGCGGGTGACCTCGTTGTCCTCGCTGCTTGGCGCCAGGAGTTCCGTCACTTCCATGGACTGATCCATCTCGTCCAGCTCCAGCAGATCTGCTATCAGCTCTCTCCGTGGCTTGTTACTGGCCCTCCTTCCCCAACTCTCCAGTAGATCCTTTAGGGTAGGTCTCTTCAATTTGGCGTATTGAGACTCCATCCAGCACCTGCGCTGTGGATGAAAGGACTATCCCACCCCTGCCACCAATGTAACGGCTACCCAGCTAGAGTGAGGGTATCAGCCATTGGGGACATCCTTTTCTTCCCGGCAAGTCACTGTATAGTGATGGAGCTGCTTATTCTCCTTTGCTGGATCCAAGGTAGAAGTCAGGTACAGCTCTGAAAAGAGCTTAGTGATTATGCTGCAAAATTCCCCTTTCAAGAACGAGACAAGGCTACGTTTTGAAGGGTCAAGAAGAACTAAAGCTTTAATGACAGACACTCTCTTTTATGTGATTCTGCCCATGCAAGGGAGACACCCACATAATTAACAGTACAGCCAATAAACATAATATAGATTACATACATCTCCTCCCCTTAGATAACCACATAACATAATTAAAATGAACATATTCTTCCCCAAAGTTTGGATGTACCCCAAATACTTGGGGTACAGGCATAAATCCTTTGTTCTGGGGGACTAATATATCCAAAATTCAGCCCATTCGGTTCAGCCGTTCGGGAGATATGGGGCTTGAAAGTTTTGACCGACCGCACGGGCAAAATAGCGGAAAACAGTTCATTGAATCCTGGCCCTGCAGTCGGTCTTAGTTCGTGCGTAAAAAGTCCCGAACAGCTGGCCATCCGTATATAATCTCACATTCTCTGGAATCCCCATAAGCTGTAAAGTCTTTCTACCGAACGCCCTGTCGTTCGGTAGTTGTAGCACGATTTCCCGAAGTTATGGAGGTCTCAGCGGTATTCGCCTATTCGAGTGTCCGATTTTAGTTCCAGACACTCGACGGCAAAACACAGCTGTTCGGGAGTTAAAATGGCATTTCCTACTGCTTTATTACATTGTCTGCCTACATTTAAGTCATCAGAAATAATTACCCCTAAATCCCTTTCCTCAGATGTTGAGGTTAGGACTCTATCAAATATTCTGTACTCTGCCCTTTGGTTTTTACGTCCAAGATGCATTATCTTGCAGTTATCCACATTAAATGTCAATTGCCACAACTCTGACCATTTTGCTAGTTTACCTAAATCATTTGCCATTTGGCTTATCCCTCCTGGAACCATCAACCCTGTTACATATCTTAGTATCATCAGCAAAAAGACATATCTTACCATCAAGACCTTCTGCAATATCACTAATAAAAATATTAAAGAGAATGGGTCCAAGTACAGATCCCTGAGGTACCCCACTGGTGACAAGCCCAAGCTTCGAATATATTCCATTAACTACAACCCTCCGTTGCCTGTCACTCAGTCACTGCCTTACCCATTCAACAATATTGGAATTCAAACTTAAAGATTGCAGTTTATTGATAAGCCTTCTATGTGCAACAGTGTCAAAGCCTTACTGAAATCTAGGTAAGCAATGTCTACTGCACCACCCTGATCTATAATTTTAGTTACCCAATCAAAAAAATCAATAAGATTAGTTTGGCATGATCTCCCTGAAGTAAACCCATGTTGTCTCTGATCTTGAAATCCGTGTGTTTTTAGATGTTCAACAATCCTATCCTTTAACATGGTTTCCATCACTTTCCCCACTACTGAAGTAAGGCTTACTGGCCTATAGTTGCCGACTCCTCCCTATTACATTTCTTGTGAATGGGCACAACATTTGCTAACTTCCAATCTTCTGGGACTACTCCTGTTAACAATGATTGGTTAAATAAATCTGTTAATGGTTTTGCTAGTACACCACTAAGCTCTTTTAATAGCTTTGGGTGTATTCCATCAGGTCCCATTGACTTATTTGTCTTTGCTTTTGACAGTTGAAATAGAACCTCTTCCTCTGTAAACTCACGTGTAATAAATGACTCATTTATCCTTTTTCTCAACTGAGGTCCCTTTCCTTCATTTTCTTCTGTAAATACAGAACAAAAATATTCATTGAGGCAGTCAGCCTGACCTTTATCCTCTTCTACATACCTTCCTTCTTTTGTTTTTAATCTAACTAATCCTTGTTTTACTTTTTTTTCTCATTTATGTATCTAAAAAATGTTTTATCCCCCTTTTTTACTGACTGTGCTATTTTCTCTTCTGTGTGTGATTTGGAAGCTCTTATAACTTGCTTAGCCTCTTTCTGCCTAATCTTATAGATCATTTTGTCTTCCTCACGCTGGTTTTTTTTTATAAGTCCTAAATGCTAACATTTTGTTTTTAACTATTTTGGCCACATCTGCGGAGTACCACAGTGGTTTCTTGATTTTTTTGCTTTTACTGACAAGCCTAATGCAATTTTCTGTTACCTTCAATAGTGCAACTTTTAAATAATCCCATTTCTCTTGGACTCCATTTAAATTGCTCCAGTCTGATAATGACTCCTCTACCCATATTCTAATTTTAGAAAAATCTGTTTTTCTAAAGTCTAAAACTTTTGTTTTTGTGTGGTGTGACTCAGTCACTGTTCTTATATTAAACCACACTGACTGATGATCACTGGATCCTAAACTTTCACCTACAGTAATATCTGATACCAAATCTCCATTTTTTAACACCAAATTTAGTATGGCCTCTTTATGAGTTGGCTCCTCAACAACTTGTTTTAGAGACAATCCCAGTAGGGAGTTTAGAATATGTGTGCTCCTGGCACAAGTAGCTAATTTTGTTTTCCAATTTACATCAGGAAGATTAAAGTCACCCATGATGATAACTTCCCCCTTCATTGTCATTTTAACTATTTCCTCAACTAGTAGATTCTTGAGGAGATGCAATATTTCCCCAGGT
>OW240920.1:5599565-5655207 GCA_933207985.1 Pelobates cultripes | reverse complement strand
GTCGGAGTACAAGGAGCTCCGTTACATTGGTGCAGCGGTGGGATGGCGTCCTAGTGCGAGGAGAAGCAGCTCGGAGACACTGGTATCGTATGAGAGGTTATTGAGGGCAACGCTAACTAAAGCAGCATGGAGCAGGGATGGATAGAGCCCTGCGAAGAGCACCTCAACATGATACGTCGCTACGAGGACGACGCTTACATTGAGGAGGTAAAGAGGCGGTTGGTCTGCTATGGCCCAGACCTTTCGAACGAGGTGGTCCACCAAGTAATGCGCCAGTTGAGTGCTGAGAACAGTGCGGCAATGGCCTTTGAGCGACAACTGTGGAGGTCGAGGATATAGACACCTAGTCTCCAGCAGCAGTGCAAGTTACAGGGAGCCGAAGGTGTCGTCCTTCCTCCCCAGCGGCAGTGCAAGTTACAGCGAGCCGAAGGTGTCGTCCTTCCTCCCCAGCGGCAGTGCAAGTTACAGGGAGCCGAAGGTGTCGTCCTAACTCCCCAGCGGCAGTGCGAATTCCAGGGGGCCGAAGGTGTCGTCCTTCCGCCCCAGCGGCAGTGTGTCCTACAGGGAGCAGAGACAGTTGGTCTCTCTCCCCAGCGGCAGTGCGAATTACAGGGAGCCGAAGGTGTCGTCCTTCCTCCCCAGCGGCAGTGCAAGTTACAGGGAGCCGAAGGTGTCGTCCTTCCTCCCCAGCAGCAGTGTGTCCTACAGGGAGCAGAGACAGTTGGTCTCTCTCTCCAGCAGCAGGACAATGTTATGGGAGTGGAGACAGGCGGTCTCCCTCTCCAGCGCAGCCTGTGTTTCAGGGAGAGGAGCACAGCACCCTATCAAGGGGAGACACCAATCTCCCAGATGGCCCAGAGGGGACCGTGGTCTCTGTGCCCGACCTACAGGGATGCTGGACAGCCTGTCCAGATCCCCAACTACCCTCACAGGGACAACAGGAGGAGGGGGTAAGTACGAATTCCCCTCCCCAGCTAACTCCTAACTTGGCCCCAGGGTTAACAGGGGAGATGTTAACCCCACTGACCCCCACGTTCCCCTGGCTACTGAGCCGGACTATGTCCCAAGCCCCCCAGCGGAAGAGCTGGCGGCTGGGCAGAGTGCAGTCGGCCTCTGCCCTCCCTTTGTCCCTTGTCCAGAGCCTGATGTCCTGCAGGCTATACCAGCAGAAGAGCTGGCATCAGGGCAGACCGCCGCTGGCCTCTGCCCTACCGATCCCCTTGTCACAGGACTGGCCTGTACCCCCCTCCTCCCAGCAGAAGCGCTGGCATCAGAGCAGAGCGCCGCTGGCCTCTGCCCCTCAAGTACCCACAGCGTGTTGTTCCATCACCCCAGAGGAATACCCAGGTGCAGTCACTGTTTGCTGTGGGTGGGCTGCTCTAATAACTGTTTGTTGTGGGTGGGCTACTCTGGCACTTGCTTATGGTTGGTGGGTGACTCGACTAACTTAGGCACTGACCGACAGAAAGTCAGGTGCCTGGTTAGTCTTCCCCCCGAAGGGGAGATATGTGACGAAGTGCCCTTCGCCACTTGGTCCTGGAGAGGCCTACTTGCCAGCCTCCTCCCCTGTGACTATGACTCTTTCATGTATCTGGCTTTAAAGCCCCTAGTCTACCTTCAGACAGACTATTTATGTAGGCTGCTTTATTTATCTTATGTTTTAGTCACCTTGTACCCATTATAGGTGCAGGGTGTGTGTTATGTAATTGTTTATAGTGTGTGTGTGTGTACTGTGTAATGTATTGCCTGCTCTCTTGTATTGCTGAGGTTTGCTACCAACTAGGTGGGTTTGGCTATGGAGCTTGTCTAGTGCCCTCTGTTGGTAGCAACAGCAATATGCACTACCTGAATTGCAAAGACTGGTTCATTTGCATATTCGGGTAGATTTGCATATTGCTAATTGTCAGGGTATTTATATCGGCAGACATTTTGTGCTACGATAGAAACTAAAAGTGTATATTCTGAGTCACTCTGAACAGACCAGACTCCATTTTGTTATTTCAAGTTAACAAAGAGACACAGTATTTCTATCTGTAAGCTAACCACTTTCCCAGAGCTGAGGAATGCATAGTATATACAAGCCAAGTGATAAGGAAGGGGGTTGGACAGACTGTCTAATGCTAATGGAATATAATCAAATCTAAACCCAGACAATTGTGACAGAGAAGATTAAATAATTTAATATTTAACTGTCTATATATATAAGGTACCATTGTATGGAAAAGGGTAAACTTAGTTCATGATCTGTCATATCAGAAATTATGGCAGGAATTGCAGACGCTAAGTCTGGACAAAACTTTAAGAAACCCTTTGAAATCTGAATTATAGCCACTATCTAGATAGGCCAAAATGACGTCAAAATAGCCACCAGGAAAAGTTAACTCTTTCCTGGATAGGTATGTTTAGTGGGACAAGACTGCCCTCTACAGACCAAATAACTAATTTGCGATCTGGAAGATAACCACACCTCTAGTGCTTCTATTGGGTTATCAACTGATGACGTACAGAGAGTCTGGCCCTTTAAAAGTTAAGACAAAGGGAAGATAGAGGGACGAGAGGGGAGGCAGATGCAGGACATATGCAAAGGAGAGGAGAGAGGAATTGGAGGTTTGGGGACTCCAACTCGGACAACATCTGAGACTAACAATCTACTCCTAAAACTCTAACACTTAGAATTTACTGACTTTCTAACCAACACCTCCATGCAGAGAGACTACCAATCGGATGAAATATCTACTCAACTGGTAATTATACTGGTTTCATTTAATTAAATTAAATTAATTAAAATGTATTAATAGCATTATATATGACTGGATAAAGCACGGTCAGATTTCCATATTAAGAAATCTTAGTTAACTAAGAATATATAGTTATAAACATTCCATTCTGCAGGTGGAATTAAGAATAATTACATATTGATGTGATATTATCACGTGTTAGCATACCGCTGTTTTTATCCAGGTGTATTGATTTGCTCTAAATTAAGATAGATATCTTTTAGACAAATTAAAAATCTGCTTATATAATGGTAAATTCTCTTATTGGATGATTTTAAGAAAATGACTAATGAACTGGGTTAAATGTTATTTTATTTAAAAATTACATAAGAGTAGATCTTAACTACCTAGGAGATCTAGCCAGCATTGAAAGAGTTATTCTAACTGTCTGCTAAACTTTACGACCTTACGCTGCACTCTGAGGAATTCTGTTCTTCGCTGTGAAAAGTTTCACTTAAGTCTGTGTAAGGATACCTCATAAATCGTCAGAATTCTTGACAGAAAATGCTAGTTAGCCATTGAAACGTAATACCCATTCCTTTGTATTGCATACCATTTTATACTGAATATTCATTGATTATTGTTATGCATGTTACATAATATTATTTGTTAATTATTGGTTATCATAAATAAAATCTATTTTTATACATTGTGATATTAATTATATGAAATACTTTCACTTACGATAAACGTTCTTTGGGATCTGAGAATTGAATTAGTGGGCAATTCTCAACTGTTTACTATTATTATCCCATAAATATCCCCACATATTGGAGGCACGGTGCTGAGATCGTTTAAGTTGAAATTGTATTTCATATATAATAATAATATTGGTGTAATTCATGCAATTTAATCTTGATATAGAAAAGAGTTTTGTATTGAGATTAAATCACTGTATAGAAATATGGCTGAATCCAGTAATACATCTGTAACAGATAATACTGAAATAATTGAAGACCTAAGAAAACATGCTCTAGTTCATATTCATAAACATATGAAAAATGATGCAACCTATGAGGTTTGGTTGAAAAGCATAGAATGGGAAGCTAAACACACCATTCTAACTGATGAACACATCATCATATATCTTAAAGAAATTGCTGAACAAAAGAACATAGAAAGGAAAATGGCGTTCATAATACACTCTTGGCCTTTCTTTATGACAGCACTTCTTAAGGTGTGTGATGAAAACAAGTCACTGAATGCCAAATTGGACACGTACAGTGACGATCTGGGCATTCAAAATGGGAAATACCAAGATTTACTTGCTGAGCATAAAACTCGTCAGGCTGATCATGAAAAAGAAATGAAAGCTTTGACGGATAAATATGCACAGGAAATAAATCAGCTTAAAATGCAATTGGATGAGTATGAAAAGGAGAGTCAGAAATTAGACAGTGAGGTTGGTAGTCATCATTCTGTGCCAAAAAGTTGCACAAAAATGCAAGAAAAGACTATCTGTAAATCCCCTCCTTATTATGATTTTCCCACACCAAACCAGGTTTTCATAAAACAGTCTGTAAGTAAAGGTGTGAGTAATTCTAAAAAATCACCTGTGGAACAAGATTCCCCATCTCATGACATTACCAAGCCACCTTGGCAATCTTGGGCAGAACAGTTTGAAAAAGCTGTCTTGGCCAAACTTGAGAGGGAGAGTCCAATTCAAGGTGATAGGAATGAAAACAGACATGGTTCTGTACACTGGCAGGATTCTGATGCTGATCAGAATTGTGACAGTGAACAAGAAGCTCAGAGTGATGGGAGTGAAAGTGATTGCACTATCCACTCTGAAGGCCATGTAACTGATATGCCATCTGCACTGTTGTACGGGTCTAATTCCTCTTCAGCAGACAGATCGCATAGACGTTTACCCAAACACAGAAACAGAGGTCCTAAATCAACGACGCCTGTTTATGAAACACCAAAGGTCATCAAATTCCTTAGAGAGACTGTCCCACAATTTTCTAGAGGTTCAGGAAACATATCTGAACATCTGGAAAATTATGATAGAGCAATGAATTCATTGGGCATGTATGATGACATTCATAAGAAATGGTTCATTACATGGACCTTTGATTCAATGTGTCGTGTTTATCTAGAAAGTCTTCAAGCTATACAGTTAATGTCCTGGTCCAAGATGAAATATGAAATAATCATGGAATATGGTAAGTATAAAACCATTGCCTCTGCAAAGAGGGCGCTTTATAACTTAAAGTGCCGTCCAGATCAAAGCCCCAGAGAATTTTTAATAATTCTTAAAAATGCATACTCCGTGGCCCAAAGAAAACCCAGGTATGAAAGCACAGACTTCAAAGATCTGTATTTTCATGCCATGCCAGTAAACATACAAATGAATCTCGCAAGAGATTACGATTGTAAGTTACCATTAGAATGGCTAGTCAGTCAGTGCATGAAGTTGTACACTATACACCATGCACATGACGAAAATCAGCCAAAGGTTAAGAAACCTGGTGAAAAATGGTGTCAGAGACTAAAATTCAGTTAGGTTTAGAAACACAACAGAAAAGGAGGACCTATTCTGAAGTTTTGAAAACACCAAAACCTCAGAAACAGGAAAACGCAGGAAGCAATTCTGCAAATTCCTCCAATAACTCTGAAAGATCCAAAGCCAATGGGAATAAACGCTCCTGGGTTAATAAGAACCAAGGCAATTTCCAATGGAGAAGGAATCCTCAGGGAAATAGGAGATATGGAAACAGAAACAACCAATCTGCTTCCAATAACTCCCAACAGTCTCAGCCATCCCAACCAAATTCTAATGGGCAAAGACAAAACGGCAATGGGGGAAATAATTTGCGTCGTCAGGTTGGTCAATTGACAGACCAGATGGGCAAATTAATGGAGGAAATGACAAAGATCAACCAAGTCTTTGCTCTAAATCCTTTTTTAGGGATAGCTCCAATTGCAGAACTACCTGTGCAACCGCAGCAACAACAACAGGTGCCGCAGCAATAATAGCCACTGTGACTAAACAGGCTAGGTTATCAGTAGATGTAATGCCTAACCCTGTTTCCTTTCCAGGTACTAACAGTCAAACAAACAATAGTTGTGTTAGAAAACCTATTGCCTATACCGTCACTTCACTTCCGGGTGAAGGAGGCGCAACGTGTTCCTCTGTTTTTTCATTTCAGCCAAAGGCTAAAGTAGCCCCAGCAGTCACTAGTTTCCAGGATCCAGACCTGAAAGGGTTAACTGATGAGATGCCGACCACTAGTTCCCGCTTGACAGTTCAAGATATTCCTAAAAAGGATGGGCCTGTGGGTAAGACTGAGCATTCCTCAGTACAGGTAGAAACTACTGCTGTGACCGGTAATGTATGGAAAACAAGTAATATGTTGACACATTCTAAATTCTTATGTGAATTAGAAGAACATGAAGGAAGGTACTACATGTCTGTAGAAATACAGGATTCGCTACCCCAGCCTTTTAAAGGGTTAATAGATACTGGTTCACAAGCCACTATCTTATCCAATACCTACTTCCAGCAGGTAATGGACTTAGCAACGGATAAGCCGAAGCTAAGAGATTTCCCCAATGCTCTGTTGAGTGTAGGAGGAAATGCCCTTCATGTTATTGGCAATACCTGGTTAAAGTTTAAAATAGGTAACAAAACCTTTAGACACCCGGTGATAGTGGTAGATCTCCCCTATGACCGACTGATTCTGGGTATAGACATACTCAGAAGACTTAACACAATTATTGACTGTGTGAATGGAATTGTATGGTCACAAGCTAAGGTTCCCATAACCTATGAGAAATCACATGTTCAATCTGATCGTAACTGCCATGTGATAGAAGAAAGACCTGACTCGATAGAGGTACATTTTAGGAATAGTCAGTCACCTGACGTGACTATCCTGCAGGTGAATGATGCAATCGCACCTGTAGATGAGCATTCCATAAGAATTGCTCCAGAGAGGATCCAGAATGTCTCTCTGGAAGGTGATGTTTTAACCATTTCTCTCCACAGGGACTATGTTGAATCTGTAGATCTGGCAGGTCATGCTCAATTCCTTGCCAGAATTGAAAGGGTTAATAACAACTTATTCTTTCCTATGCAAATAAATGACTTAGGAAGGAGTAGGAATGCAAAGCTGGACTTACAGAGTGAGAACAGCTATATTAGCAGAAGTCTGTTAAAGCAGATAGCTAATCCTAAAATGATCAGGTACGCTTCCCCACATGACAGGTGGATCCAGAACCTGGATGGCGAATCAGAGAGTCACAATGTGATAGCAAAATGTTTACTATCTATTTCCATCGGAAATAAAACAGTTAAACATTTATTCTTAGTGATAGACGAACCTCGCTATCAGGTTTACGTTGGCAATGATGTCATACATCGCTTTGCCATACACCTTGATCTGATTAATTCCAACTTGTGGGCAAGGTTAAAAGGTAATCCTTGTGGATACCTTCACGAGGAAAACGCCTTGAAATCAGGACAAATACTCCCATATGCGGTAAGTATCCAAGTTCCTGATGACATAACCATTTCACAGGGGACAAGTAATTTTCTTTTACCCCTACAGGTCAAAGAGGGTCAGAGATTGGAAAACTCTGATGCCCTAATCTGTTTATCCAACAGGATACAACAATTAGGGATGGTGGTAACACATACACCAATGGTAAGTATTGGTAAGAATCCCACCTATATAATGGTCAACAATGTTACACCCAATAGTGTTACTTTACCAAAAGGAACATCATTAGGTCTAGCATTGGATGCTGAGTACTATACATTTGGTTTCCAAAACCAAATTATAGGCCTCATCCCTGAAGAATACTTAACTGAGGACGAAATTGTCGATCAAATATTCCATTCCTCCCCAGAAGGATTATTCACTATCCTATCTGTGTATCCCTTCAATGTTGAAGAAGGCTCGTGTAAAATCGAAGAAGCATCAATCACCTTCGATCATCCGCTCGATGAGCAGGAATCACAAGAGTATCACGACCAAAGAGAAAAGGTAAGTCAACACCGAACTGACCTAACTTCTAGGCTTGAAGAAGCTTATGAGATAGGCCAGCCTGAAATCTTTCCAGGATTTCAGGAAAGGCTAGAAGAGCAAATATCTTTAGCTGACGGTTGCTCCAACGATGCTGAGCGGCAACAGCTAAAGGAAATCCTCTTGGAATTCCAAGATATTTTTGCCAAGGATTCCTACGACTGTGGGTTAACTAACCTCCACGTAGCCAGAATACAAACTGATCCAAATTTACCACCTGTATTTATCAAACAATATAGACTCCCATTAGCGTCATATGATGGTCTACAAGACATCATTCAGAATTTAAAGGAAAGGGGCATTATACGTCCAGTGCACAGTTCGTATAATAATCCAATCTTGGGGATTCTGAAACCTAATGGACAATGGCGTTTATGCGCTGACTTACGACAGCTAAATAAACGCGTCTATATGTCTGGTTGGCCAACGCCATACATAGACCAATGTTTGGTACAAATGCAGGGATCCAAAATATTCACTGCCATTGATTGTGCGCAGGGATATTGGACTGTACCAGTTCATAATGAAGACCAATACAAATTGGCCTTCACATTTGGAAAGCAGCAGTATACCTGGACCCGTATGCCTTTCGGTTATATAAACTCTGGTCATGAATTCGCTGTGTTCATGCATAAAGCTATGCCTGACGCACTCGAGAGAGGAACGTTATCATATGTCGACGATGTCTTGCTGAAAAGCACTTCCTTTGATAAGCATATCTTAGAGATTAGACATGTTCTCACTCAGTTAAGAGAAGCAGGGATTAAACTGTCTTTACAAAAGGCGCAATGGTGTCGCACCCATGTCAATTTCCTCGGACATGAGGTAACTTCTGAAGGATTAAATCCCCAGAGGAAGAAGGTTGAAGCCGTACTAAAGGCTAAAACACCTTCAAACATCAGGGAATTAAGATCGTTCCTTGGTATGACTAACTACTCCCGTAAGTTTATAGATAACTATGCAGAAATAACTAAACCACTCTTACACCTGCTTAAAAAGGAAACTACCTGGAACTGGGGGGAGCCTCAGGACCAAGCGGTAAGTGAACTGAGGAGGAAGCTCACTCAGGCACCCTGTTTAGCATACCCAGAGGGGGGTAAACCCTTCTATCTGGAGACAGGTTATACCGACTTAAGCATAAGTGCTGTTCTGTATCAGAAGCAGGATAGTTTAAACAAAGTTATTGCATATGCTAGCAAGACTTTGTCACCTGTTGAAGTTAAATTCAACACGTGTGAGAAGGCGTTATTGTCGACTGTCTGGGCACTACAAAATTTTCGTAGCTATATCCAAGGTGAGAAAATAATTGTAGAAACAGCTCACCAACCTCTACAGTATCTGCAGAGTGAAAGAATTAGAGACGGTAATCTCTCTAACAGTCGGATTACTGCATGGACTCTATCCTTACAGGGATGGCCGTTAGAAGTCCGTTACAAACATAATAAGAGAAGCCCAGTTGCCCAAGGTTTAGCAGAATTACATGACTGTACTGCTCCATCTCTGGATGATAATGACACCGGAGATGACTTCCTAGAAGAGCAATTGCTATCTCCTTATAAAGTTTATGACGAGGAATACTGTCGACCACTACCGTGGGTATACATTGATGGCTGTTCATATCACCACGTCGCTGGTGCTGAACGGAAGTTAGTTGCAGGTATCGGAATCGCCTGGACAGGTGATTATCCTAATGTATCTATAGGATACAATATTGGTCCCAAAAGCAGTCAGATAGCCGAACTCTATGCAGTATATAAGACCATTCAAATGGCAATAGAATATGGTATCAAAGAATTTGTTATTATAACCGATTCTAACTATGTTCGCAACAGTTTCGTCGAATATCTGCCTAGCTGGAAACGTAACCAAATGCTGAAGAGCAATAACAAACCTGTTAAACATGGGAAATTGTTTTGTAAAATCGATGAACTGGTTAAGGAAAATGGTTTTACCATATATTGGAAGAAAACCAAAGGCCATTCTAAAATAGAAGGTATTGATAAGGATGGTAATGACTTAGCCGATTCACTGGCAAAACAAGCTGCCATCAATGGTGAAACCCTAAACATTGACGATCTTATGGGTTCAATTCATGTTGAAGCCATAACAAGACGACAGGCTAGAGATAATGCCGACTTAAACGTCGTGCAATGGAGTCAAGAAGCTCCTAGTGAGGACCTGATTACTAGTCAAAAGAATGATCCCGTCATAGGCATATTCTATAAACATATAGAAGACCCTACTACCAATCCCATCACAGATGAGGATTGCAAAGATAATGAAGATTTACGAATCTTGACGAGATATAAAGTCCAATTTAGTATCATGGATGGGTTGCTGGTCAGAACTTCTAAACATGGTATACAACAATGGGTAGTCCCAACTGTATACAGAGGGTTAATGCTCCAACACGCACATGATGCACCTACATCTGGGCATCATGGTGATAAGATCACATATGAGATATTGCGTGATTATGCATATTGGCCACACATGTTGAGGGATGTTAAGACATACTGTCAGGGATGCTTGATTTGTCCGCAATATCAACCCCATGGTCCAACCCATCGTGCACCACTTCAGAAGAGGGGGGTGTCATTACCCTGGTCTGATATTCAAATTGACTTTATAGGTCCTGTAACAAGATCTTCAAGAGGTAACAAATACATGTTAACTGTTACATGTATGTACACAAAGTGGATAGAATGTTTGCCTTGTAAAGAGAACACGAGTACCGTGTGCGCCACTTTGTTGATTAACCATGTCTTTTCCAGGTTCGGTCTGCCTCAAAGAATTGAGTCAGACAGAGGTAGTCATTTTACCAGCGAAGTAATGGCTAAGATGTGGAACATTCTAGGTGTTAAACGAAAGCTACATATTGCATACCGCGCTGCGTCTAGCGGGGGGGTAGAGCGATATAACCAGTCTATCGTTAATATTCTGAAGAAATATGTTAAGGAGTCTGGTAAAGACTGGGACATTAAATTGCCCCTAGTTTTAATGGCGATTAGAGCTACACCTAGCACTGCTACCAAATTGTCACCTTTTGAATTGATGACAGGAAGAAAGATGGTTTTACCACAGCATTTACTATATCGTACTTCGGATCATAACTTGATCAATGCTGCCACTACGCATCAGTATATCGAGGATTTGCGCAAACATTTACAGCATGCATTTGCTTTTGCCCAAAAGAATCTAGAAAAAGCAGCGACAGGGGTTAAGACCTATTACGATCTAAGAACCACGAAAAAGGAATACGAGATAACAGATCAAGTCTATCTGTATAACTTTGCGCGAAATCAAGTAAAGGAAAAGAAATTGTTACCTTCTTGGAAAGGGCCATATGTCATTATTGACAAAATTTCCCCAGTAGCGTACAAGATAAAAATTCCTAAGGATGGTGATTTTATTGAAAAGTGGGTTCACATTAACCAGTTGCGTGCTTGTCATCCTAAATCTCAATTAAGGATTATAGGTGTGGATTCAGATGCAGAAGGGTGAACGACTAACCTGGATGAATGCTTGATTCACGTGGTATCGTATGATGTGAAATGTTGTGATGTGCCATGATCTCATGTACGTTCATGTCATTAACCATTTCCTTGCCATCCAATAACTACATTTTATAAGCAGGTTACTAGCTTGTTTAACTGCTATAGGCAAATTGCTGAAGAGTCAGTAATAAATGTAGTGAGGGATGAAGTTATAAAAATAGAATTAGACAGAATACATATGTGATGAATCGTAAAAATGTGTTGTCCTAGGCCAAGTGATGTCACACTGTTATAAGTTTGTATGCTTAACAAACCTTGAATCATTAGTAGATAAGTCTGAAACGAGTTCCTGATCCGTGACTGTCGAAAGATGTCCAAGAAGGATGTGGCGTGTTTCTGGATCGTACTGCTCCTGTGCCAAGAGCTACGGACCGACCCGATCGCAGAGATGGGACCATCCTCCGGCATCCTGATTCAAGAGACACCAGGGTTCATCTTAACGGAGAAGAGGATCCTGACCCGACGTGTGTTCGTCAGCTTGGACCCCAAGATTTCCATCGAGAAGGCATACAACATTTCATCGATGCAGCTTCCTGAGTTACAGACTTGGTACCAGATGCACCTCCAAAGAGCACAGGACCGTGTGCGAAACATCTTGGAGCAAGCCCGGAAACCATTTGTATCCAGTTCTATTCCGATGAGCAACCGACCCAAAAGGTTCCTCACCGCTATAATTGTTGCATTAGTTTGTGCCACTGTCGGTGCAGTTGTCGCAACTGGAATGTCTGCAGCCAACTCTATTACTGTCCAAAAGCTGGATATGGAAATCTATGCGCTAAAGCAACACATTAACGATATTCATCAGGTGATACAACAGCAAAGAACACTTCTCCAAGACGTGTTAACTATTGTGGAAGACACAGTTGTTACAACAAATTTGCATTCAGAGTTAATTGCCAAATCCACTGAGTTGCACCAAAGTCATGACTTATTTAAGCGTGAACTTCTATTTCTGCATGACCCAATATTGTTCCACACACTTGCTTTTCTCGACGAAGTGCAAACTGGAATGATTGAATTGGCAGGGGGACGCATACCTCTGTATTTTGTATCCAAGGATATTGTTCATGCGATGCTTGCCAATGTGGATGGAGAGACAATTGAGCCTATGCAATTAAATCTGGCCTTTGAGATGGGGAGCGCTATACCTCTCTTAATTGATCCGGAACGTATGGAGATTTGCTTTTTATTGACCATACCATATGTAACTCCCAAAGACAATTGTCAAATGAAAATAATGTACTATGTTAGAAATGATGTGATTGCACAATATGTCTAGTAACTTCTATAGTGCTTATTCATAAGCTAAATTAATTTTGGCTATGAAATGCACTAAAGGGGGGTTATGTCAGAGTATTTATATCGGCAGACATTTTGTGCTATGATAGAAACTAAAAGTGTATATTCTGAGTCACTCTGAACAGACCAGACTCCATTTTGTTATTTCAAGTTAACAAAAAGACACTATATTTCTATCTGTAAGCTAACCACTTTCCCAGATCTGAGGAATGCATGGTATATACAAGCCAAGTGATAAGGAAGGGGGTTGGACAGACTGTCTAATGCTAATGGAATATAATCAAATCTAAACCCAGACAATTGTGACAGAGAAGATTAAATAATAAAATTTAACTGTCTATATATATATATATATATATATAAGGTACCATTGTATGGAAAAGGGTAAACTTAGTTCATGATCTGTCATATCAGAAATTATGGCAGGAATTGCAGACGCTAAGTCTGGACAAAATTTAAGAAACCCTTTGAAATTTTAAATTATGGCGCTATAAAGATAACGCAAAATGACGTCAAAATAGTCACCAGGAAAAGTTAACTCTTTCCTGGATAGGTATGTTTAGTGGGACAAGACTGCCCTCTACAGACCAAATAACTAATTTGCGATCTGGAAGATAACCACACCTCTAGTGCTTCTATTGGGTTATCAACTGATGACGTACAGAGAGTCTGGCCCTTTAAAAGTTAAGACAAAGGGAAGATAGAGATTCAAGAGATACAGGAGAGGAGGCAGATGCAAGATATGCAAAAGAGAAAAGAGAGGAATTGGAAGTTTGGGGATTCCAACTCGGACAACATCTGAGAATAACACTCTACTCCTAAAACTCTAACACTTAGAATTTACTGACTTTCTAACCAACACCTCCATGCAGAGAGACTACCAATCGGATGAAATATCTACTCAACTGGTAATTATACTGGTTTCATTAAATTAATTAAATTAATTAAATTATATTAATAGCATTATATATGACTGGATAAAGCACGGTCAGATTTCCATATTAAGAAATCTTAGTTAACTAAAGAATATATAGTTATAAACATTCCATTCTGCAGGTGGAATTAAGAATAATTATATATTGATGTGATATTATCACGTGTTAGCATACCGCTGTTTTTATCCAGGTGTATTGATTTGCTCTAAATTAAGATAGATATCTTTTAGACAAATTAAAAATCTGCTTATATAATGTGGTAAATTCTCTTATGGATGGTTTAAGAAAATGAATTTAAACTGGCTTAAATGTTATTTTATTTAAAATTTACATAAGAATAGATCTTAACTACCTAGGAGATCTAGCCAGCATTGAAAGGGTTATTCTAACTGTCTGCTAAACTTTACGACCTTACGCTGCACTCTGAGGAATTCTGTTCTTCTGTGAAAAGTTTAACTTTCAGTCTGTGAAAGCTAATCATAAATCGTAGAATTCTTGACAGATAATGCCGTTTAGCCATTGAAACGTAATCCCCATTTCTTTGTATTGCATACCATTTTATACTGGATATTCATTGATTATTGTTATGCATGTTACATAATATTATTTGTTAATTATTGATTATCATAAATAAAATCTATTTTTATACATTGTGATATTAATTATATGAAATACATTTCACTTACGATAAACGTTCTTTGGGATCTGAGAATTGAAATAGTGGGCAATTCTCACTGTTTACTATTATTATCCCATAAATATCCCCACAATATGTTGCTCAGCTATGTGGTCTGACTACATCAATACCCCGTATATACCTTTGCCAGGTATATGTGGATGTTGAAGAGCCACATTTGAGACACAGCCATTCAGTTTTTTTCTAACTTTGAAGTTTTACGCTGTGTCCATGTTCCAATTTGGAGTAGTTTAGATGGTTGGTTATTGAAACTTCCCCACAAACACATACTATTTATTAAAGAATACACCCCGGGGTAATTCAAAAGGCATATTTTGAACCTTAGCGTGGGATCATTTGTTCCAGGTGTAGTGGTAATGAGCGTTTTTAAATGTAGTTTTTTACTTTTTTAAACTTTTTAAAACTAGTTTTTAAACTTTTGTTTTGCTTATTAATTTTTGTAACCTTTCCTAAACTTTCTTAAAACTTTTTTTTTACAGATTTAACATTTTTCTAAGCTTTTTTTTTACCGTTAACCCCTAACTAGCAGTAAGCAGAACTAACAGTAAATTCCCCATTTTCCCATAACTCCCACCCACCCCAGCTAGCAAAATATATAATTATAAAATATTTAAATTAGTTAATTAAATAAATTAAACCCCAGAGGGTTAAAAAGTCAGTGATCAATTGGCAGGGAAAGGGTTCATTTTTTATTAAAATGGGTAAAGGGGGGTGGGATTTTAAATTTACTTTATATTTTTTCTAACAGGGACAAGATCAGTGATGATCCGTCTCCCTGAACTTCACAGTGAACCCGGAAGTGCAGGGAGGCGGAAGGTGAGTATACTGAGCGAGCAGCGGTGCTGGGGCAGCCCGATCAGGTGCTCCTGGTTTGCCTCTAATACAGAGGCAGACCGGAGCACCATTAACCCCGCGATCGCGGTGATCTGGGGTTAATTTTCCCGCTTGATGGACAAGGTCCGTCACTCGTCGTTAAGGGTTTCCCCTCTGTGACGGACCTTGTCCGTCACTCGTCATTAGGGGGATAAATAACAAGCATAATACGGCAACATACACACCTCAATTTAAAAAAATAGGACCGGCACGCCAACGGGCTTCAAGATCTTGTTTTGGCACAGTTCTACTAAAAGGTTGCCCTGCATTAGACAAACAGAGATTTAGCAAAAAAAATGGACAATTCTGAAGTGAGGGGGGAATGAGATTGAGAGAAATGAGAAAAAATACAAAGCAATACACAGAGATACACTCAAAAATATAATATACTGAGACATAGGAGGAAATGTATTTATTCGAAAATTCCCTCTGTGGTGCCATACATGTAAATACGCCTCCATGGCACATATAAGTATATTAAAAAAACAGAAAAAAATATAAAGGTCCAAATAGTGTACCTTAGGATAGAGTATAAAACACAGCTATATTAAAAAAACAACCTACATTTTCATTATTTGTCAGTTTGTGCAAAAAGTTCAAAAGTGACAGTTCTGCTTAAAATATGTTCACTTCATCCTCCTTTTCCTAATGGTATATCTGCGTCGCCTATGCATAATGTATGGACATGTATAATCCCATTTATTATTTATGTATAACTACTGCACTGTGCACTTAATGCACCTTCCCTCTACTTCAACGTCTTAAGTACTCTTGTTAACTTTATATACAATGTGCATACATTCATTACACAAAGTAACAAAGTCTTAGACGTAAACATGCTTCAATCACGGCAGAATTATAAATGTAAGTGGGTTAATTATGATGAATAAGCCTTATATCCATCCAACCATCACTATATTCCCTAAAGACAGACAGATGCTAACAAATAATTAGCGGAACATTCCTTCATTCCGTTGAAGCTGTAAAACTGAAATGAAATTGAGAGGATAACTTGGTAGTAGACCTTCATTTGCCATCTCTTTGCATGTAAAGAGTGTGATAGCAGAATAAATGTCTGTGGACTAGCTAAATAGAATTTGGAAATATAAACTGAATTGACTGCAAGTCTTTCCCATAGCAATTTAATGCACGCAGCGTATCACGTAAAGCTAAGCCTAAAATTTAAGTACTGCGTGGTGCTCATATGTGTTCAGATACCCACAATTCAGTCATCCCTTGTGGCAGTATTTGTACTATTGCTGCTGGGTGTTTTTACTCGACATCCAGATGCTTGTTGTACTCCTTGGGGGGGAAGGCGGCCAACCAGACACGAAAAGTCAGTATCTAGCTAGGCATAGAATAAAGAAGAGAGTTTTGGAGATATTATAAATCTAATGAATCTCCTGCAAGATCTTTAATTCAATAGCGGTCTCAATACCAGACTGGCCCTGAAAATAATGGAAAAAGAAGAAATAAAATCAATATAACAAATAACAGATATGATGGAGATAATATTCTTTCCGAATTTGCAGCAGAAATACAAGGAAACTATTAAGCTCTACAGATCTATCTATGACCAAAGAATGTTTCTATCACTGACATTATACTGCTCTGCACAAGAAGTAATATTAATAAACAGGATACAAATAAATAGATTCACTAGTAAATGCTACCAATGATATATCAGGAAATGTCAAAATGTCTCTTTAGCTCCTTCCACTAATTACTACTTACTACCATTAGTAAAGAGTTTAGAGGTAATTGTTTCCTGTTACTTCCATTAATTCCCTATTTAAATCCAACTCTGTAAAACCCTCTCTGCTCTTTTATTGAGTTTCCTTGTTTGCACGTGTATAACACCATTGCCTTTCAGCCTCGGTTTATGACAATACCAAGTATTCTGTTTGAGAACTGGTAACTGATTGGACTAGCTTCTGTCACTGGCTTCTTTTGAATTTGAGCTATAGTAGCTCTTCGGTTTAATTTGACCAGACAGGCAAGCCTTCCCTCCCCATGTGCATCAATGAGCCTTGGGCGCCCATGACCCTGACGCCAGTTATCCAGTTGTCCTTCCTTGCACCACTTTTGGCAGATACCAAACACAGTGAAGAAACACCCCAAAAGACTTGCTGTTTTGGAGATGCCCTGACCAAGCCATCTAGCCATCACTATTTGGCCATGTAATCTTTTGCCCTTGGCAATCTTTTCGCTGGACATTTTTCCCGCTTGCAACACATGAAGTTCAATAACTGACCGTTGACTTGCTGACTAATATATCCCACCCCTTGACAGGTGCCATTGTAATAATATAATCAGTGTTATTCACTTCAGCTATCAGTGTGTTTTACTGCTGTGGTTGATCAGTGTATGTTACTTTTTTTTTAAATGTAATCCTTTTTGGTTACAATTCCAACTACAGAACATAGTGTAAGTGGAGGACAATACATTAGAATGATGTTTTAAGATAGCCTGCATCAATAGGCGTAATATCAAAAGAGCTTAGCTGCTACATTTGAAATTGAATCTGCATGAACAATGCAAATAAGTCGCCTGGTTACCCTGCTGAAAAAACCCCCACTCAGCCTGTATTAAAGCAATACATACACAATTAAACCACAATTAAACCAAAGAAAAGGCAGAATTGTGACAAAGAAATACAAAAGAATAAACAGTCACTCTAGGCACGCTAGTCCATATATAAAATGTCCTGATTGAGACTAGATGATGCCTTCTCAGTTGGGTTGAGTTGGGTGGTTGGTGATATATTCTGGGAGATGAACAGTGAAATGTCGCTATTTTTCACTGGTGCAGAAGAGCAGGTGGCAGAGAATCGGGGGTAAACCCAAGGATTTCATGAAAGTACAAACCTCTGACAAATAATTAATTGTAATGAAATGTCCACCTGTATGAGCTGGTAAATAGTGAGGTCTGCGTTTGTATGATATCTACTTATCTCTCAAGGATTGTGCTGGGATAAATCACACAAAAATAGGGAGTTGTGACCTTTCAAAAGTAAAGAAAGGCAAATTTCTTACTGACCTCATTAGCTCAGCCTTATCAGACACTTTCTGGAACATTAATAAAACATCCCTTGGGTTCTTCCAAGAGTAGAAAGGAGACTTCTGATTTATAAGATTATTCACTATACATCAGATTTTGTCATAATGGACAAAATAAGGTGAACATGACCGAATTCTGACTGCATTGACAAGTTGCCAATTCTGTAACACTGCTTCAGGTAAGTTCATAAAATCAGTGATTTTTCACGTCCAAACCAAAGTAAAGCACAGGAATTTATTTTGCCATCATGGAGGCAATGCATCTCCATATGTCCCCAGCTGCCATGTCTATTAAAGTGCATGTATGTATCTGTGTGTGTGTGTGTGTGTGTGTGTGTGTGTGTTAATGTGTATGTGTGTCTGTATCTGTGTAGGTATGGGTGTGTATCTGTGTGTGCCAGTGTGTTTATGTGTAGGTATGGGTGTGTATCTGTGTGTGCTAGTGTGTGTATGTGTAGGTATGGGTGTGTATGTGTAGCTGTGTGCCAGTTTATGTATGTGTGTATCTTTGTGTGTGTATGTGTGTACCTGTGCCAGTGTGTATGTGGTTTATCTGTGTGTGTGTGTGTATATATATATATATATATATATATATATATATATGTGTGTGTGTGTGTGTGTGCCTGTGTGTGTATGTATAAATATGTGTCAGGGCCGGTGCAAGGATTTTTGCTGCCCTAGGCAAAAAAAAAATTGCCGCCCCCATATGCCCTGCCATATGGGCCAACGCCAGTCTTCACAAAGTGTCTTTTATCTGAAAAGACAGTGTGTTTACATTAAAAAGCCTACAGGCACAGGCTATAGACACCAGAACCACTACATTATGCTGTAGTGCTTCTAGTGACTATAGTATCCATTTAATGTGAGGTAAATTAGAGATTAGTGCCACTAATAATATATTGGATTGCCTACTTACCACCAGATGAGGACAAGAGGCTGATGATGGGCTCTGTCTGGCTCCACAGGTCTGGTGTAGAAGAGGCTCTCAGGAGACTGTTCACAACAATTAACGAACAGGAAGCAGCTCCATTTTTAGGGCCCCTTACACAGCTCAAGGTCTGGGCCCCCGGGGCTTGACCGTGAGTATGCCTACAATGCCCACCCATAAATCCACCTACGTGGCCCACCCGTGAGTTCTCTCACAGGAAGTGGAGTGCATGTGTGTAGGGGATGTTTTATGTGTTATTGTAGAGGATGCAATGTGTGTGTGTTCTTATAGAATGTAGTGTATAGGGATACCAATTTCTGTAAGGTATGTAGTGTGTTTATAGGGGATGCAGTGTGTGTTTGCGTGTAAGGAATGCATTGTATGTTTCTGGGTGTGTGTGTGTAAGGGGTGCAAGGTGTGTTTCTGTGTATTTAATTGAATGCAGTGTGTGTCTGTAAGGGGTGCATTGATTGTGTAAGAGATGCATTTTGTTTCTGTGTGTAAGAGAATGAGTTTGTGTGAACGTAAGGGATGCATTGTGTGTTTTGGGTGTGTCTGTGTGTGAGTAGGAATGCATTGTATGTTTCTGTGTGTGTGTGTGTGTGTGTGTGTGTGTATGTGTGTGTGTGTGGGGGATGCATTGTGTATGTGTGTAGTGTAAAAGAGAGGGTTTGTGGGGTAGGATAGAGACTGAGAGGGGAGCTGCTCTTTATTTTTTTCATAGTGCTCTCCCCCCCTGTCAATTATTGATTTCCCCTTCCCACCTGTCCCTCCGTGTTCTCCCCTTCTGTCCCTTAGTGCTCTCCCTTGGCCCCCTGTAGTCCCCCCTTGGTGGTCTTCTCAGTCCCCCCTTCCCCCTTAGTGGCCCTCCCTCTCCCAAACCCCTTAGTAGACATTCCCCTCCTCCCCCCACCCCCTTAGTGGTAATCCCCCCCCCAGTGGTCATTATCCTCTTTCCCCTCACCCCCCCTTAGTAGTCCTTTCCCCCCTTAGTGGTCCTCCCTCTCCCAAACCCCTTAGTGGACCCCCCCTCCTCCCTCAGTGGTCCTTACTCCCCACCCCCCGTCCCCCTGTGTTCCTTCACCCCCCCTTCCCCAGTGGTTCTTACTCCCCCTCTCCTCCCCCAGTGGTTCTTACTCCCCCCATTCTTCCCCCAGTGGTCCTTACTCCCCCCCTCCTCCCCTAGTGGTCCTTACTACCCCCATCCCTCTCCTCCCCCAGTGGTCCTTACTACCCCCATCCCTCTCCTCCCCCAGTGGTCCTTACTCGCCCCATCTCTCTCCTCCACCTGTGGCCCTTACTCCCCCCCCTCCCTCTCCCGCCTCTGGTCCTTACACCCCCCCTCCCGATTGCCATACCCCTCCTGCCCTCCCTGGTGGTCCTTACCCTCCTCCCTCCCCCTGTGTTCCTTACTCCCCCCCTCCCGGTCCTTACTAGCCCTCCCCCTCCTGGTGTTTGTACTCCCCCTGGTCCTTACTCACTTGCCTCCCCTGGCGGGTCCCTTACTCCCCCCCCTCTCCCTCCCTGGTCCTTACTCACCCTCCCCTCCCCCTCACTGTGAGCACTTCCTGTCAGTCCGCCGGCGGCCGGGAACAGGAAACAGAGGTTCCTGTCCCGCGTTCCGCGCCGCCCGGCCACGCTAGAGTGAGAGACCGGCGGGAGGGAGCGCTCTGCGCTTCCCTCCTGCCGGTCACTCGCGTTCCGCCCCGCCCCACGCTAGATGAGAGACCGGCGGGAGGGAGCGCTCTGCGCTTCCCTCCTGCCGGTCACTCAATCCGGCCGCCCTCCACAGCAGTGCTGCACCGCCTGAGGCTTGTAAAAGCGCTCAGGCGGCGCAGCATGAGGAGCCGCCGGGCGCAGGGATCCGGCGCCCCCTGCTAAGGTGCGCCCTAGGCGGCTGCCTAGGTCGCCTTACAGGTGGCGCTGGCCCTGCCTGTGTCCCATACCCTCTCTCTCTCCCTTCCCTCCCTGTGTCCCTTACCCTCTCTCTCTCCCCTCCCTCCCTGTGTCCCATACCCTCTCTCTCTCTCCTCCCTCCCTGTATCCCATACCCTCTCTCTCTCTCCCCTCCCCGTGTCCTATACTCTCTCTTTTCCCTGGCAGAAAAGGCTTATTCGTGCGTTTCTGCCCGGCGGTCGTTAGGTTCAATCTACCGAACTAACGCACGAATGACTGGACCACCTGGGAGCTGGAGTGTGTCGGCAATTTACCTCCCAGAAGCTGCGGTTAACTGCAGCTTAATTGACAAATGCTGGGTGGCCTTTGTTCGGTTGCCGAACACGTGGCGGGGGCCATTTTAAAGTCCCAAACGGCCAGCGGTGTTCAGCGCCCAAACTATGGAACTGTAAACGGACACGTATTTACGCGAACACTGCTGAGCCATCAGCCTCCTTGCTTCTGCATTCGGTCATTTAACCGGATGCCTGTTCATTCGGTAGTTTAAACCGTATGAACAGCATTACCCCAGATAGCCATCCCGTTTAGTCTATTCGTGTGGAGAACAGAGTTTGTGAACACTCTAACTCCACGGCGATTGGACTGTGTGCATAGGATCTGAGCGCTATTCGGTACTTTTGTGCGCTCAGATCTAAACTATCTGGGGATAGGTAGAATGTATATGTTTTGTGCAACAGTTGTAACTTTATACATTTTTATGTCTTTTATTGTCTTTTACTGCCATCTGGTTAATGGAGTTTTGCCTCTGTCCTGGGAGATAATTGGATTACTTCCCAATTATCTCCAGGACAGAGGGAGGGAAGTTAGGATGCATTGTCGGGATGTTTTACCTCTGTGTGTCTGTCATTGGCTCATGTCTGTCCTTTGTCACAGTCTCCCATTTGGTCCCCTAGGGGAGTGTCCACCAGGTGGGAGACCTGCATAAATACTGGGCAGGTAGCCCTTATTAAACCAGACCACTGCTTGACCCTTCGCCACTTGGTCCTGGAGAGGCCTACTTGGCAGCCTCCTCCCCTGTGACTATGACTCTTTCATGTATCTGGCTTTAAAGCCCCTAGTCTACCTTCAGACAGACTATTTATGAAGGCTGCTTTATTTATCTTATGTTTTAGTCACCCTGTACCCATTATAGGTGCAGGGTGTGTGTAATGTAATTGTTTATAGTGTGTGTGTGTACTGTGAAATGTATTGCCTGCTCTCCTGTACTGCTGAGGTTTGCTACCAACTAGGTGGGTTTGGCTATGGAGCTTGTCTAGTGCCCTCTGTTGGTAGCAACAGTAATATGCACTACCTGAATTGCAAGACTGGTTCATTTGCATATTCGGGTAGATTTGCATATTGCTAATTCTGCAGACACGTGAGATATTTACTGTTAAATATTGTCTCCCCCACCCCTTTAAAAATGTGCCATTGTGTTGTGATAAGTCACTGTGTGTTGCCTGCTATGGTTTGACTGTTTGTGATTTTATTGAGTTTTCACAGCAATGTTAATGTTGTGACCCTATGGGCTGGTCCCAAGGGAAATAAAGGTTTAGACAGTTCTTCATGATCCCGCTAAATGTAGCCTTGTCTTGTTATTGGAGGGAGTTGTTATAATCACACTGGGGATTGCTATGCTCTGCATGCTCCCCTGAGCTTGAAACACTTAGTTCTTTTAAGAGCTTGTTCCTGACATGCTCTCCTTGGAGGAGGGGTCTTCACCACACAGTCCTGGATGCTGGAGGTTCATACAGGGTGGAAGGAAGCGTTCTTTCCCACACAGTCCTGGAGGACAGAAGCTGATCCAGGGTGGAAGGAAGACAGCGAGACTCCAGTCAAGATACAGCGGTTGCGGAGTCTGCGGTGGTTGTGATGTCTGCTGCACTGCTTGGAGTCCTCAGGAAGCGCTACGAGCATCCGTCAACGGAGGGTACTCAGTTGGAGTACAAGGAGCTCCGTTACACCTGCCTTGGACAGCTGAGCATGACAAGCCAGAGGGAGAGGAGTTTGATGGTCCTGGCTTGTTATGGGAGTCTTTTTCAGAGCCCGAGTTTGGGAGCCCTACACAAGCCCGGTTCAGTGATCTCTCTGAGTGGAGGGAGAGCAAGTATGACTGGGACAACACTCATGAGATTGAGCAAGACCTGGTCCACCTTGTGACCTGAGAGATGGAGCTGGAGCAGGGAGGGAAGTTATGATGCATTGTGGGGATGTTTTACCTCTGTGTGTCTGTCATTGGTTCATGTCTGTCCTTTGTCACAGTCTCCCATTTGGTCCTGTAGGGGAGTGTCCACCAGGTGGGAGACCTGCATAAATGCTGGGCAGGTAGCCCTCATTAAACCAGACCACTGCTTGACCCTCAACACGGAGCCTTGTCTCGTCTTTGGGGGGACTTACTGTATGCTGATAGAGACTGATTGCTAGGAGTGTAAGCCACTTGGGTGCTTTTCCTATTCGTCTGCTAGCAGCTATTCGTGAGGTTCCAGTTCGGGAGTTTGGAGTGCTATTTTGTATGCAGTTCGGGAGTTTAGAGCATTACCTTATATGCGGTTCGGGAGTTTGGTGTTTTACTGAAGCTGCCTTTATATGTGAAAGGGGAATATCGCCTAAACGGATTTTAACCACTTGTGTGCTGAAACGGTCCGTTACATCCTCCCTGTATCCCATACCCTCCCTCTCCCCCCCTCCCTTCCATGTGTCCCATACCCTCTCTCTCTCCCCTCCCTTCCATGTGTCCCATACCCTGTCTCTCCCCCCTCCCCTCCTTGTGTACCATACCCTCCCTCCCCCTCCCTTCCATGTGTCCCATACCCTCTTTCTCTTTCCCTCCCTTCCATGTGTCCCATACCTTCTCTCTCTCCCCCTCCCTTCCATGTGTCCCATACCCTTTATAGGGTTATTGCATGTTTTGGGGTCCCTGTGATATGTTTTATAATACTGTATTTTCCTGCCTGTGATAATTAAGTTAGTCTATTGTGTTGCGATAATTGTATCACAGGCAGAGGGGAGGATTTCTGATGTAATGAATGGGAGTGTTAGCTTTGTTGTAATGTGTTGATTGGTTGTTCTTCAAAACCCTGTGGGCAGTACTATGTTTGTAGAATGTGAATAAAAGAGGCTGTATGTGCCAGTACAGACAGTTCTACTTCACCCTCAATCTGTCTCTTATTGGGGGAATTGCTATATCACTACAAGGAATTGCTATGCTCTGCATACTCCCTTAGCTAATCACAACTAAGCTCTTTTAAGAGCTTGTTCCTGCTTCACTCTCTTGGAGGAGAGGTTCACCCACTGGAGCCTTGTCGTAGGTCCAGGGTGGGTAGGAGACGGCGAGACCCCAACCAAGCTGCGGTGGTTAGTGGGGTCTGCGGTGGTTGTGGTGTCTGCGGAGCGCTTGGAGCCCTCTGTAAGCGCTAGGAGCATCCTTCAACGGAGGTACCCAGTCGGGGTGCCAGGTGATCCATTACATTGGTGGCAAGCGGTGGGTTGGCATCCTAGTGCGAGGAGAAGCAGCTCAGAGACACCGGTAATGTGTGGAGTTACAAATAGAGGAATAGAGCTAGCTACCGTGCAGCTTCCCTATCTACAGCAATTGGAGGAAGAGTTCCACTGGAGATTGCAGGAGTTCCATGGAGCCGAAGGTATCATCCTTCCTCCCCAGCGGCAGAGTGAGTTCCTGGGAGAGGAGACAACCGGTCTCTCTCCCCAGTGGCATTGTGCCCCCCAGGGAGCCACTTATGTATTCGTGACTTTTATGATGAATGTATGTTAAAGTATATTTCGTGCGGCGTTCGGCTGATTGTGTGAGGATCTAAACGGTACTTTCACGAAGTGTGCGCTCAGACCCCAGCTATCTGCCGAACGGTCATTCGGTACAATGGTACGAATAAAGTATAAGTTACATATTTTTGTGTGAAAAGCCGGTTCTGCTGTACGGAGGGATAATTCACTTAACAGGATATTCTTGTGGGAGTATCCCTCTCGTACAGCAGTGCATGGTGGGAGAAATGTCCTGCATGTTCAGTTCCCTATGTAGTCCCCTACTGTACAACCCCTGTAAAGTGACTAAGGAAACCCCTTGCATGGGGAATCACATAAATACTGGAGCTTGTGAATAAAATCGTCAGTTGACTCCCAGAACTGTGTTTCGTCCGGTTACTGGGGGATTTGTGATATTGCCTTCATTTTCAGCGCTTTAATTGGATTACTTTCTGTACTAGCAGAGATATTGGGATTTAATATTGCAGCTCCGCTACATGTACAATACAGAGTCTGATCTCCCACATACTGTACAATACAGAGTCTGATCTCCCACATACTGTACAATACGGGTCTGATCTCCCCCATACTGTACAATACAGGGTATGATCTCCCCCACACTGTACAATACAGAGTCCGATCTCCCACATACTGTACAATACAGGATCTGATCTCCCCCACACTGTACAATACAGAGTATGATCTCCCACATACTGTACAATACAGATACTGATCTTCCCCACACTGTACAATACAGAGTCTGATCTCCCCCATACTGTACAATACAGGGTCTGATCGTATTGGGAAACGTCTGATCTCCCCCATACTGTACAATACAGAGTCTGATCTCCCCCACACTGTACAACACAGGGTCTGATCTCCCCCCACACTGTACAATACAGAGTCTGATCTCCCCCACACTGTACAATACAGAGTCTGATCTCCCCATATTGTACAATACAGAGTCTGATCTCCCCCCACACGGTACAATACAGGGTCTGATTTCCCCATACTGTACAATACAGGGTCTGATCTCCCCATACTGTACAATACAGAGTCTTATCTCCCAATACTGTACAATACAGAGTCTGATCTCCCACATACTGTACAATACAGAGTCTGATCTCCCCCCACACTGTACAATACAGAGTCTGATCTCCCCATACTGTACAATACGGGGTCTGATCTCCCCCATACTGTACAATACAGAGTCCAATCTCCCCCATACTGTACAATACAGAGTCTGATCTCCCCTACACTGTACAATACAGAGTCTGATCTCCCCCATACTGTACAATACAGGGTCTGATCTCCCCCACACTGTACAATACAGGGTCTGATCTCCCCCATACTGTACAATACAGGGTCTGATCTCCCCCATACTGTACAATACAGAGTCTGATCTACCCCACACTGTACAATACAGGGTCTGATCTCCCCCATACTGTACAATACAGAGTCTGACACCCCCACCCCCCCCCCCACACTGTACAATACAGAGTCTGATCTCCCCCACACTGTACAATACAGAGTCTGATCTCCCCATATTGTACAATACAGAGTCTGATCTCCCCCCACACGGTACAATACAGGGTCTGATTTCCCCATACTGTACAATACAGGGTCTGATCTCCCCATACTGTACAATACAGAGTCTTATCTCCCAATACTGTACAATACAGAGTCTGATCTCCCACATACTGTACAATACAGAGTCTGATCTCCCCCCACACTGTACAATACAGAGTCTGATCTCCCCATACTGTACAATACGGGGTCTGATCTCCCCCATACTGTACAATACAGAGTCCAATCTCCCCCATACTGTACAATACAGAGTCTGATCTCCCCTACACTGTACAATACAGAGTCTGATCTCCCCCATACTGTACAATACAGGGTCTGATCTCCCCCACACTGTACAATACAGGGTCTGATCTCCCCCATACTGTACAATACAGGGTCTGATCTCCCCCATACTGTACAATACAGAGTCTGATCTACCCCACACTGTACAATACAGGGTCTGATCTCCCCCATACTGTACAATACAGAGTCTGACACCCCCCCCCCCACCCCCTTACTGTACAATACAGGAGCAATTGCCCTGCCCACTTGACACTTTGGCATAAAAGTAGTTGTGAAGGATTTTCCTGCACGGGAATGCTAGTAATGCATTAACTGCATAAACCTTGTATTTTAAACCAGTTTGCAGGGTAACGGAGCTCTGTAGTCTGATTATGTTTATTAATATCCCTCCTTTTCCAGCAGGACAACTTCATTGATTATAGCAGCTCACCTAAACATCAGCGGAGACTTGATGAAAGGTGAAAACAAACACACTTTATTTGGTCCAAATTTACATATTTATACACAGACGCTGGCAGGAGGTAACTATCTGAAACCCGTGCCCCTCTGTGTCTGGGAGATAATTAGATCCAGTACCGCTAATTTAATCAACTTCCAGACTACATGGCGTCTTTACACAATATCCCCAAAAACTACTTAGAAACATCACAAAACCCCACTTTGTACAATACTTAAATCTCTCACTATAAATAAATTATATAGGAGTTTCACTGTTCTTGGTGTCTGTAGTAAACTTTGTATTTTTGGAATCGAAGGTCCGACTTGTTTCTTCGGCCAAGACATTCCTTAGAACTGCTTTGATGGACTTCCTGAATTTGCTCTTGAAGTCTTGTCCCATCAGAACATAAATGATTGGGTTTACACAACTGTTAATAAAAGCTATGGCAATTAAAAGAGGGTCCACGACTAGAACGGACGCATATAAACCTGATTTAATGTTATGGGCTGCTAAAATGAGCCCTGCCACGTGATATGGAAACCAGCAGATAAAAAATGCAGTTATCACCACGAGGACCACTTTCAAGGTCTTACTCGACTCGGTAAATCGTCCTCTGACCTTTGACACTAGCACACTATAAGTGATTGTAATGACAAAAAATGGAATTACAAATCCCATGAGAAAACGGAAAATGGCTATGAAGTTTTCAACCTTTTGTTGGTGTTCACCAAGATATGTGTAATCCATAATACATTTTGTTGTACTGTTTCGCAGAATTGTTTGCCTGAATATAAAGGATGGACTGGTCAGAACAAAGGCAAATATCCAAACCACCCCACATGCCACATAGGCTTTGTGCACGGTCCTTTTGTTTTGACACCATACTGGCTTGACGACCAAGGCACAGCGGTCTATACTAATTAAGGTGAGGAGGAGAACGCTGGCATACATATTCACCAACAGAACGGAAGGAAGAGTCTTGCAAGCGAAGAGGCCGAGCAGCCATTTTTTCTGTAGAATTATTTCCATAATCGAAAATGGGACAACGAAGCAGCATAAGAGGTCCGCCACGGCCAGATTCAGAAACCACACTGTGTTCACTGTTCTCTTCATTTCGAAGGCTGTCATCCACACTACCAAGCCATTACCAGGCACGCCAATGACAAACACTAAACTGAAGATGCCCAAGGCTGCCCATTCATACGGCGTTGTCAGAGTTTCTTGTACTGGAGTGTTTGTAGGCAGTAAGGAATTAATATCAAATGTGTAATTGTCATTGTCGTAATAATCACCAGTAAAACTGTAATAGCCTGCCATTGCAGATCAGGAGATGAAATCTTTTGGAACCTTTAAAAACAAAAATAAAAATGATATTGTAGAGTTAGTGCTTGTATGAGCACCATAAACACGTTCAGAGTTATTTACAAAACACAGAAATGCAAACTTGACACTGAAGATGATTTGGAGAATTTTTACAAATTCGGTATTTTACGCTACATTTTGCCGCTTAGTTTGTAATTCACTAAAAACCCTTGATAACTAGGAAAAAATTTAATATGTTGTCCCAGCAGAAAAAAGATCACATGATTAACTATTAAACAACTACCAAACTATTGTACCAGGGTATGTGGTGTCTGATAAACCAAAAAGGAAGACGGTTACTCAAATTCATATCAAAATGTTTTCTGATTGTTTTGTATAGCTACTATCTAATATCCGAACAGTTATCAACTGTCTTTTTTTTTTTTAATCAACTGATTTTTGGTTTTGTCTGCACACATGCTGCTATCTTACATCTTCTCATCCAAATTAATAGAGAAGAATTGTGGACCTTCCTCTTACAATCAATGCTTTCTATGAGACGCATTAGACAAGGTTACATGAAAGAACTGAGTCTAACTTGGGTCTCACAGGCGAAGCACCCTCTAATGACTGCCACGAAGGCACTAAAGGTGTGCTTACCCTGCAATTTAAACATTGCTGTACCTACAAAACAATAGTGTTTAACATTGCATGCCTAGACTGTCAGGACACTGCACCCAGACCACATGGATGAAATGGTCTGGGTGTCTATAGTGATTCCATACACAGGTAGGCAGACAGGTAACAGCAGTTTCATTCATTGGAAAAAAGCCATATTCATTTTATAAAACAATCTTCTCATTGTAATTCCAAACAGAGAGAAAAACCAATTCTTTCTCAATGTATTTAGCATGATCTTTAATGTTGTAACACTGTATGCTTGTAATCAATAGCAAAGGAGTCAGCTCCTTTTTTTGGGAACTGAAAGGGGAATTTAACATTTTAGGCCAAAATAAGGTTAAAAAAGGAGAAAAACCTACTCCCCCTCCCCCCCAGACATTGGAAAGCCTTGACAGACAACCAACGAGACTCCCCAAACATAATATGTGCAACAATGTCACCAACTTTTTATTCTGTATTCATACACTGTGAAAATGGACACTAAAGACAATGCGTTATGTGACGGCCTTGTTTTTGTTTATAATGATGCCTTCTGTTATCACAAAAATAATTTAAAAAACCCCCACAGTTATAGAATTGTTTTAAATTGAGCTATTGAGAAAAATGTGGCTTCAAATAAACTTTATTTCTTTAATCATAGTTCATAGCAGCCCAGAGAACACGGCTACTGTGATCTTTCTTTAGGTTTTTTAATGTGTTTTATCAAATTATTGTAAGTAACTAAAAAAGAAAAAAGGAGAGCCTGGATATGAATATAGGCACGAATATGGGTAGAAACAAAATGGGGGGTAACCCCTAAATGGTGAATTTATATGAATACAAAAATGAAAAGAAAAAACTACCATAAAGTGTCTCAACATTTTGGTAAATATAGTCACAATGAAATGGGCATAAAAAATAACTTTTAATGGATATATTAAAATGTAAAATAGAAAAGATAAAAGCAAAACAAAAAGCACAAGGCTACAAAATAATAATATGTCCTATAAACTAGTTAGGGTATTAAACCTCCAATAGAACCAATAGCAAGAGAAGTGTTACTTCAAAGAAATACTTATTGGTGTAAAGTAAAACTACTTACTATGAACAATGTGACTGAATGCTAAATAGAGAAGTGGGATACTAGTATCTTGTAAACTCCTCCCGCAGAACAGGGTCGGTGGAATATAGATGGAATGCCTCTAGTGCACAAGGGGTTAAACAGCACACCAGTTGGTTGCAATGGTTAATAGAAAGAGGCAGGGAATACCTGTAAAATAAAGAGGTATAGGAGACAGTTGCAAGCTAGGTTAGATATAATGGTCAGTAGAAATATAGAGACTATAGGTAATCCTGACGCTTGCTAGCAAGAGAGGTGGAAATACAAAGAGATACTTTAATAGTAAAAAGTTAAGCCACTTTCTATAAACAATGTCACTGAATTCAAGATGGGAGGGTGGGGTATTAGTATCCTCTGAACTCCTCCTGCAAAACAGGGTCTGCTGTATATAGATAAAGTACCTCTAATACATCAAATTATTGTATGTTCACGTACAGAGAGGGCATTAGAAGTTGCTAAACATTTAAAAATAAAATGCATATCAGGATAATTGTAACATAATATAAATATTCATTCTTTTATTGTAGTCATTATGGTTGTAGGAGTACCCTGGCAGCATAAATCCAAATGTAGGATATAGGAAAGCTCCCTAAATTCCTGTATCTATTTCGCACGATAGCTCTGCCTTTCCTGATTCCATGTTTGAAGGGAATTCAGAGGTTTCTTAACTCCTTCGTAAATGTATTTAAAAGATCTAGTGTAGCAGGGACAGAGTTATACAGACATAAAATGAGAGTAGGTTTGGGCGTCCCGGAACTAATGACATGCTATAGCAGTATCAGCGATATCTCAAACCACACTACTCTGCTCAGCCCAAAGAACCGAGCTGGATAGATGTAGAATATGCAGTAATGTCCGATGTCCCCCCAAAGAATAGCACATTGTGGACCCCTGAAACGTTGTCATTGTAAGTTGTACTATATACAGTGATCACACTGTCCAGCCAGGACTTTACGTTATCTTTATGGTTCTTAATTAAATATTGTGAAACCGGTTTAATAATATTTCTACCCAGTCTTTTCACTTAAAATATATACCTCGTGCCAGTATACTAATATTCTATTATATACGTTTTCTGTATCGAGTCCTTATTGAAGGTGAATCAAAAATAAAGACACAAAAAATGAGTGAGTCCGTTTTACCAGTTTGAACTCTTACTTTGGACCGCACCAGACGCAAAGTATCTTCTCCTGTTGGCTTACAACATCCAGCTCCTGCAGCAAAGCCAGACGTCAATCCCGCAAGCCTTCCCCTGGCTGAGAGCCTCAGATAATCACTCTCAGCCAATTAATGACACTCTGTTCATAGAAATGTGCTAAAAACTAACTTTTATCAGCCTGTACCTCTTGTTGTAGTCTTGCCAATGACACCAAAGGAGTTAAACTCAGAATGTGCAGCATTTCATAACGAAACACTGAACAAACAGGCTCCAGGCACCATGACCACTTCAAAACACTGACGTGGTTAAAGTGCTTGAAGTAATGCTTTAAAATATTACCGTAAACAAGTTTGTAAACCAGAATTTCGTTTGGAGACAATTACCTAGTGACATAAATGATTAATCTTAATTATTAAATGAGACAGGTTATTAATGAGTAAATATATAAAACGTGCAGATTTGGAAAGATTGGGAATCCAGCTGCTGTGATACTCACGGTGATCAGATTCTGCTCCCACGACAGAAAGACGCTGTATGATCTGTTCCAGATTGGGATCTGCTCAGCAACAAGGACAGTTCTTCTTTTATTGCCGCTCTGTATGATCGTCACTGACTTACACCACATTCTGAATTAAGAAATAGTAAGATTGGCATCGTGGCAGGAAATCTCTTAAGGGGATCCTGTCCCTTTCTTACTTACAGTAACTTACTTACTTACAGTAACATGTCTACACTTCCATTCATTGACATTTCAATGGAGCGCAATTTCATTGATGTTTTCTACTGCCAAGGACTAAATAGCTGAGAGAGGTGGGATGGCTGAGAGGTTGGGTGGCCAGGATTGGCTGAGAGGTGGGATGGCTGGGATTGGCTGAGAGGTTGAATAACTGGGATTGGCTGAGAGGGGGATGGCTGAGATTGACTGAGAGGTGGGATGGCTAGGATTGGCTGAGAGGGGGCATGGTTAGGATTGGCTGAGAGGTGGGATTGCTAGAATTGTCTGAGAGGTGGGATGGCTAGGATTGGCTGAGATGTGGGATGGCTAGGATTGGCTGAGAGGTTGGATAACTGGGATTGGTTGAGAGGGGGATGGCTGAGATTGACTGAGAGGTGGGATGGCTAGGATTGGCTGAGAGGGGGCATGGTTAGGATTGGCTGAGAGGTGGAATTGCTAAAATTGTCTGAGAGGTTGGATGGCTAGGATTGGCTGATATGTGGGATGGCTAGGATTGGCTGAGAGGTTGGATAACTGGGATTGGTTGAGAGAGGGATGGCTGGGATTGGCTGAGAGGTGGGATGGCTAGGATTGGCTGAGAGGTGGGATGGCTGGGATTGGCTTAGAGGTGGGATTGTTAGGATTGGCTGGGAGGTGGGATGGCTGGGATTGGCTGAGAGGGGGCATGGCTAGGATTGGCTGAGAGGTACGATGGCTGGGATTGGCTGAGAGGTGGGATGGTTTTGATTGGCTGAGAGGTGGGACGGTTAGGATTGGCTCAGAGATATGTTGGCTAGGATTGGCTTAGAGGTGGGATGGCTAAGATTGACTGAGACGTGGGATTGGCTGAGAGGTGGGATGGTTAGGATTGGCTGAGAGGTGTGATGGCTGGGATTGACTGAGAGGTGGGATGGTTTTGATTGACTGAGAGGTGGGATGGCTGGGATTGGCTGAGAGGTGTAATGGTTTTGATTGGCTGAGAGGTGTAATGGTTAGGATTGGCTGAGAGGTGGGATGGCTGGGATTGGCTGAGAGGGGGCATGGCTATTATTGGCAGAGAGGTACGATGGCTGGGATTGGCTGAGAGGGGGATGGCTGAGATTGACTGAGAGGTGGGATTGGCTGAGAGGTGGGATGGCTAAGATTGACTGAGAGGTAGGATTGGCTGAGAGGTGGGATGGCTGGGATTGGCCAACAAACTGGAAATTCACTGTTGGAAAATGTTTTTACTTTAGATATAAACACCTTGTTGCAGTCATTCATACAGCCATGGAGCTTTCTTCCACTTCCATTTGCTCCACAGAGGTTTGTTGGGCCAGTCGCTCCTTTCCTCGCCCCCCTTCTCAATGAGCTTTACTACAGCAATCGCATGCTCACGGCTCTAGCATTGAGGCTTTTCATGTGGATAACGGGGGGAGGAGGGGGCTTTCACAAGCTGTTTTTTTTGTTTGTGATTATATAGCCCCAAAGAAGACATACATGGAAAAAATACATGCATGTTTTCTTTGGGACTATCTACTAAATATTTAAAAGAGGAAAAAGCTCTAAAAACCATTAGAATGTTATATTAATCTTCCTGCTTTACCAATTTACCTGATTCTGAAAGAATCCACGTTTTTATTTTTTTATTCTTGAGTCTGTGTGCGTGCGTCTCGCCTGTTTTCTTTGCTTTAATTTTTTCTTTATTTATTGTATGTCTCTCTGTTTTTTTTTCTGGGGAAAACGCATTAGTTTTCGATTCCTCGTGTTGTTTCCCCTGGGGATATATTTGTGTACAATTTGTTTAAATGTATTCCATTGGTTTCCTGAGTTTTTCCTCTCAAGCACAATTCATCAACATTAATGATCAGACAACCCACAATGTGTCCTTTCTTCATTGTTTAACAGTCACTCTACATCATTAGTAGTTACCTGATTCAAGTTGGTGCATCTACTAACTGAGATATCATATAGCGATTCCCACACTCGTTTCCCTTAATCCACGTGCCTGAAGTGTAAATGATTTTGTAGTTAAAATATCCAATCTTTAATATAGTCACCTTGTTTAAACTGTCCTATTCACACCTCCCTGCAAGTAACGTGCACAGCCGTCCTAAACACTTCATGTAAAGCAAAATGTTTAAACTTCCTTTATTACAAATTCTGTTTAATTTAGAATTTCTTATCTCCTCCTTTGTTAATAGTTTGCTAGACCCTGCATCATCCTGTGTGTGAAAGAACTCTGATTTCAAACCAACCAATCAGAGTGCTGTGACAGGTAAATGTAGAGACTTACCTGTCAGAGCACTTTGATTGGATGGCTTAAACCAACCAATCAGAGTGCTCTAAACCTAATTGCAGGGCGGGGCAAAGCTTTATAAGCCTTCTTCCGCCCTGCAGAGCTCAGTCTGCACGGAGCCCTCCATGGGTGAAGATGGATTATTTTTTCAGCGTCTGGGGGTTTTTGTCTGATTTTTGTTTTCAAAGTGTGACAGGTATTATGTTTTTTTTATTTGGCCGTTTTGGGGGCTGAAAAAAGAAGATTTTAGAAAAAATAAGACATCATGTGTCGGGAGGGAGGTCACTTGGGGGTGTTTTTGAGGGGGGTTTTAACAGTGAGCAGCCACAGGCTATAACGCAAGTAGGAGCAGAATTTACTAATACTAAGTCATTTTTAGGTCTTTCAGCCTTTTGGTAGATAGCTCCGTCATACCTTTCCAATTACTAATTCCCATCCATTGACAGGCTAAGTAACTTACATTTTATATGAATGTATGTTACTTGATTGTTGTAAGTGTTGCAAATGCTTACAGCTGAATCCTGGCTACGTTTGTATACTTTTTATTTAAAATTGTATACAGTGTAACATTCTTCATTCTTCCACTGTGTATATTAGTACTTCGGCTGATCGGCTATTTGGCAAATCCGAAATTTGGCACTTCGGCTATTCTGTGTTTCGGGACTTCGGCACTTTGGTTTGGCACTTCAGGACTTTGGCGGTTCGGAATTGACATTCGGAACGAAACGAATTACACATATCTATCAGAAACAGATTCTTCTGACGAGTCTGACAGCTCAATAGTAATGTAAAGACAAGGGTCAAAATAAACTATTGAAATGAATGTGTGTGCTCGTAGCAAAAAATAGAAGTACACAAAAACAGAGTAAAGGGGAAGCTCATACGACAAAAGGTAGCAAAACACAACATGGTAAAACTAAAATTGCTGTTACATATGATTCATACTCATGCATAGTACACTCACTTCATGCACATCCAAAGACTAAAGTGGGGAGAAAGATTAACTTGGGCAAATGTGTAAAAATATTTGAGTTGTCAAGAGAGATACAGGGCCAGGGAAATGGCAGAGGATGGCACAGGGGACAAGACACCAAAAATACCAGAAACATATAAGGAATGGGTGAGATGTTTTAGAGTATACGCCTCCTGTTACATAGATGGACCTCTACAAGAGGCCATTAATATTTTAAAATACACGGATATCATGGACAAAATACACAATAAGTACAAGGGTATAGCATGGAGAACGTATGATTCTGAATTCAGGAGGAGAATAGAGGCTAATTCCCTACTAAATTTCGGAATGCAAGAGATGGACCTATAAACTAGACTAGGAACATGGGAAGCCCCACAACTACAATTTGGGGGGAGGAACTGGCAAAGAAGACCCAACTTGTACTTTCGGAGAATAGGGGGTAGAGAATGCTGGAATTTTCAAGAAAAGCAATGCGATAAAGGTTAGAAGTGTCTGTTACAATACGCATGCATACATTGCAGGGAGGACCACCAAGGGTGCGAATGTACTAGGAAATGGGACACAGGTTATGGGAGGCAAGGATACATACATCCAATGGCTCCAAAGACCACCAACGCCGCTAAAATTAGAACCCCTATTTGAGTCATTAAATAATTTCGCAGCTAAAACAGGAAAATTCTTGCAGGAAGGTTTAAAATTTGGTTTTAAAATATCAGTTAAGGGAACAGTAACGGGAAATAAAATTACAAGGATCTTAAAACAAGCATATGACTTCCCAAACATTTTAAAAGAAAAAATGCAAAAAAAATTAGACCTGGGAAGAACGACAGGCCCGTTTAAAAAACAGCCCATTAATAATCTCATTGTATCACCATTGGCTAGAATTCCTAAATAAGAAAAAGGAAAGTTTAGGATGACATGACACCTGTCACATCCAAAAGGGAAGTCAGTAAACGACACGCTGGACCCCACAGAAACGTCAGTAATTTATCAAATCATTTGAGACAGAACTAAAATTAGAACAGGAAGTTGTCCCAGGGACATTAAGGGCAAAGGTAGATATCGAATCAGCATTTCGATTACTACCAATCCATCCAGAAAGTTTTTATTTAATGGGATGCCAAATTAATGGTCATTATTACATTGACCGTTGTTTACCCATGGGTTGTGCGATATGGATAATATAGATCACCATTTGTAAGCCTATGAACAAGCAGCCATTGCCGCAATTTGTAGATACTATTGGATTTAAAGACTTTAACTTTATGAGCTCCTTCCCAATCTAAAAATGGCTACAGCAACTGTATGGTGAATGCGGTTGTGGGGAATATCATGTGACGATTTCAAGACGGCATTATGTCACTGGTGTCACGATGCGCGTGATGACGCCGCACAAAAGACTGCCAATTTGGAGGATGTAAACGGCGCTGAAATCGATGAGAAAATCTTTTTTTTGTTTGCCCAGATAAAAAGAAGTACATGGAGACTGGACTGTATGCACCTAGAAGAAGACCTTTGAGGTTGAAACGCGTTGTGCCTGTATTGTATGCAAAATATTTGTATTATTTTATTTGTTTTCATTGTAATTTGCAAGTAAAATCTTTTAATACTCTATTACTCTGGAGATTTCTTTCCATCAAAAAGTAGGATTGGACCAGGAGTGGGGCAGATCGCGTAAGTAGTATATCAAACCCCCACCTTTACAGCCAGAGCCTGCTATACGTGGCTCTGAGAATTGTGAGTGACCCATTACCTCTGATCTTAAATCTGATATTTTAAAACAATATTATGCTATGTGCTTTTAGGTTTTTTTACAGATTTACTTACAGAAAATGTCTAATGTATAAAAAACTTTTACTCACTATTCATACTTGTAGATTTGCACCCCCTATTTGTTTCAATTTATCTACTGTTTTATCTTTGTGTCCTGTTTGTGGGTAAGGCCACTAGGGGTTGTTGCAATTTACTAATATCACTGCCAATTGTGGCAATATTACACTATTACTGAACTAAGTAAAAGCTGAAACTCCATCTGGTTTTGTATAGATTCTTTCCAGTAGGTAACTCACAGGATTTGGAATTGTCTGTTTATCAGTATATGTAGCTAGAGTGAGGTTCTACCTTTGCAGATCACTAATGACAGAATCCACCCAAAACTCCAGAAATGAACTAAGGAAGTTAGTTTAATATGAATCATCCATTGTGAGAAATAGTGACCTTCATAATTACCAGAACACATTCTAAGTGGGGGAGTTGTACAGGGAGTGCAGAATTATTAGGCAAGTTGTATTTTTGAGGATTAATTTTATTATTGAACAACAACCATGTTCTCAATGAACCCAAAAAACTCATTAATATCAAAGCTGAATATTTTTGGAAGTAGTTTTTAGTTTGTTTTTAGTTTTAGCTATGTTAGGGGGATATCTGTGTGTGCAGGTGACTATTACTGTGCATAATTATTAGGCAACTTAACAAAAAACAAATATATACCCATTTCAATTATTTATTATTACCAGTGAAACCAATATAACATCTCAACATTCACAAATATACATTTCTGACATTCAAAAACAAAACAAAAACAAATCAGTGACCAATATAGCCACCTTTCTTTGCAAGGACACTCAAAAGCCTGCCATCCATGGATTCTGTCAGTGTTTTGATCTGTTCACCATCAACATTGCGTGCAGCAGCAACCACAGCCTCCCAGACACTGTTCAGAGAGGTGTACTGTTTTCCTCCTTGTAAATCTCACATTTGATGATGGACCACAGGTTCTCAATGGGGTTCAGATCAGGTGAACAAGGAGGCCATGTCATTAGATTTTCTTCTTTTATACCCTTTCTTGCCAGCCACGCTGTGGAGTACTTGGACGCGTGTGATGGAGCATTGTCCTGCATGAAAATCATGTTTTTCTTGAAGGATGCAGACTTCTTCCTGTACCACTGCTTGAAGAAGGTGTCTCCCAGGAACTGGCAGTAGGACTGGGAGTTGAGCTTGACTCCATCCTCAACCCGAAAAGGCCCCACAAGCTCATCTTTGATGATACCAGCCCAAACCAGTACTCCACCTCCACCTTGCTGGCGTCTGAGTCGGACTGGAGCTCTCTGCCCTTTACCAATCCAGCCACGGGCCCATCCATCTGGCCCATCAAGACTCACTCTCATTTCATCAGTCCATAAAACCTTAGAAAAATCAGTCTTGAGATATTTCTTGGCCCAGTCTTGATGTTTCAGCTTGTGTGTCTTGTTCAGTGGTGGTCGTCTTTCAGCCTTTCTTACCTTGGCCATGTCTCTGAGTATTGCACACCTTGTGCTTTTGGGCACTCCAGTGATGTTGCAGCTCTGAAATATGGCCAAACTGGTGGCAAGTGGCATCGTGGCAGCTGCACGCTTGACTTTTCTCAGTTCATGGGCAGTTATTTTGCGCCTTGGTTTTTCCACACACTTCTTGCGACCCTGTTGACTATTTTGAATGAAACGCTTGATTGTTCGATGATCACGCTTCAGAAGCTTTGCAATTTTAAGAGTGCTGCATCCCTCTGCAAGATATCTCACTATTTTTGACTTTTCTGAGCCTGTCAAGTCCTTCTTTTGACCCATTTTGCCAAAGGAAAGGAAGTTGCCTAATAATTATGCACACCTGATATAGGGTGTTGATGTCATTAGACCACACCCCTTCTCATTACAGAGATGCACATCACCTAATATGCTTAATTTGTAGTAGGCTTTCGAGCCTATACAGCTTGGAGTAAGACAACATGCATAAAGAGGATGATGTGGTCAAAATACTAATTTGCCTAATAATTCTGCACTCCCTGTATGTATTTTAATGGTTCCATGCCTTTTTACGATGTATTCTGTCTATCTATCTATCTATCTATCTATCTGTCTGTCTGTCTGTCTGTCTATCTATTTGTCTATCTATCTATCTATATATCAATATCTATCTATCTATCTATCTATCTGTCTATCTATCTATCTATCTATCTATCTGTCTATCTATCTATCGATTTGTCTATCTATCTATCTATCTATCTGTCTGTCTGTCTGTCTATCTATCTATTTGTCTATCTATCTATCTATATATCTATATCTATCTATCTATCTATCTGTCTATCTATCTATCTATCTATCTATCGATTTGTCTATCTATCTATCTATCTATCTATCTATCGATTTGTCTATCTATCTATCTATCTATCTATGTATCTATCTGTCTGTCTGTCTATCTATTTATCTATCTGTCTATCTATCTATCTATCTATCGATTTGTCTATCTATCTATCTATCTATCGATTTGTCTATCTATCTATCTATCTATTTGTCTATCTATCTATCTATCTGTCTATCTATCTATCTATCTGTCTATCTATCTATCTATCTATCTATCTATCTATCTATCTATCTGTCTGTCTATCTATCTATCTATCTGTCTATCTATCTATCTATATGTCTATCTATCTATCTATCTATCCACCCGTCCGTCTGTCTGTCTATCTATCCAATATCTTCTATCTATCCGTCCGTCCGTCTGTCCGTTTGTCTCTCTATCTATCTGTGACACAATATGTTCTGCAGTGGGTTTATACTTTGAGGTCGAAATTATATTCTCTCAGTCGACCTAGCCGGAAAAGTGAATAATAAATCCACTGGAGCCTACTTACTAATCGCAATGGTCCTCAGGCGCTAGTGAGATTTTCCTGAAGAGGTACATATACAAATTTGACCTATTAAAATGGATTGTAATTACAGCTGATATCCCTGGCATTGCTTCAAAAACTATCTTTATGATGTGATATCTAAAATCCTCTGTTTTGTTCTATAACCTGGATTTGAATATAAATTCCTATTTTTATTACCCGATATCTTGTTATTTAGATTTGCAATTTTATCTTTCATGTCTTCTGTACTTATTTTTTCATTTTTCAATGAATCCTAGTAAATTTCACTGTGAGTTATTGTATTGCTAATTGTGTGTGTGTATTGATCATCACTTTCTAAAGTTATTTAGTTTTTTTTAAAAAAACAGTATCCCATGATTTTGCAATATTCTTGGCATACAACCAAAAGTTGCCCAAAGTTCCAGAATCTTCCAGACAAAATGCAGGTGTCTTATCACATGACTCAGGACACGCTGGGTGTCTGGCCAGGGGTGGGCTAATGTCTTGTAAGCTGCACTCTCACGTGTATGAAATGCACATGTCTCTGTTATGGTTTTGATGGGCGGTGCCCAGAAGGCAGCAGTAAGCCAAATGCGAGGTACCAAATAGGGATGAGACAATCTTGTAGTCAGGGAAAGCCGAGGTCAGGGGCAGGCAGCGCAGGTTCAGAAACGGTATAACAGGCCGAGGTCAAGGATCAGATAACAGCAGGATTCACAGAAGCGTACACACTGAGGAGCACAGTCTAACTGAGCATTGAGATAAGGGTAGACTGTGATTATATATGGGAGAGGTATTCATCTTTCACATATTATTGGATAAACGCATTAGTCCCTATTGCTCTGCTCCTTTAAGAGCCTGTTTTCCAGCGTGCAAATTTTCACCCTCTACACATGGGTCCGGCAGAAGAGGAGCTTTCTGTGGGGCGCCGCGTGAGTGTCCTTGTACCGCAGGGACGATGCTTACATGTCCCTCTGGATAAGCACGCTGGAGTAAGAGGGAGTCACATCAACCACGTCAGAGACACAGCGAGGGACCCATAGGTAAGTGCACTCCTGACAGTCACTTGCAGAAACCAGTTAAATATAAGTCAATTTTCATACAATTATTCAAAGCTGGACTTACGTTTTCTTTTTGGTCAGCAGTTGTGAGTGAACGTGCTCTGCAAGAAATAGCCCGATTATTTTACTCCTTCCCAAAAGCTGACCAGAGCTTCCCAGTCTAAAGTGTGGACCTTGATGTTGCTTATTAATCGGCTATTAATTCTTCCTTAACTTTTGCAAATATTCTTTAATGATACTATTGATCTATGTTATAAAATTGATTATATTCATATAAGTGTGATTCTTGGCATCCCAGAACAGTATTTTACAAATCCAGAAACTGTCAGTCAAAATAGCCACGTCTGTGAGGCTATGTTCTTTGATAAGCTTCAGAGACTTTGTATTAATTCCTGTGTAATAATGTTATTATTTCAGCAAGCTGTGTTATATGTAGCTAAATCTAATGAGTCTCACTGATCAGTCACAGATACATATTTTAGGGTAATTTTAAAAAAAGTACTTTTTTGGCTAAAATACATAACAAATTTCAGACAATCATAGAACAGTGATACCAGTGATACACTTGTTTTTATTTGATAAAATAAAGTGTGTTTAATTCAAACGTCAGTACTCTCTGTGTGGTGATTGCCATTGTTTCTTCTTATTTCCCTTTTTTTATATATAATTATCAAGGCGATACAAGGAAATGAAACATGACACACAGACTGAGGGACTCCAAGACTCACCCAAAACTACAAGTACATTTTAAGTTTGTGAATATTTTATTGCTTTGGTTTTTAAAACGTACAGAGATTTGTACTGATCGAGTCTGATCCTAATACTTGGATTATTTAAATTTTAGGTTTTGTGTAATTTAAGCGTAGCCTCTATTGTTGCAATAATGGTACATTTGTTTTTTTGATAGCTTAGCGAGTTGGCCACTGCGGCCGTCCTACCTGTATATGTTTGTTACTGCTACCTTTCTTGTGATTTTGTCTATAGTCTTTGTGATTGATATTCTCTTTATATTCTGTGGGTAACGCTCCGTGTGACAGTGGAAATAAAAGCTGGTCTGATGATATGATCCCGTCAGGGGAGAGACTATCTAAAGAGTGACATTGTGCCATTTCAATGTTACAGTTTACAATGAGCACTATTCTCTATAACGATGGAGTTTGTTAGGCTCGCTAAGCATCATGTGAAATGTAGTCTAATGCCAGCATTCTCTGCGGGTTTAGGGATGCCGTGAGAGGTTTCGGTGGTTTAATCTTTGCAGTTTGTTACTTGATTTCTCTTATCTTTCGGTTATATAATTTCGAGACTGGAGAAGTCATAATAAGTAGCATTTTCAGTTGAATTTGGGGAAAACACTTGAAGCGTTTGTTGTGTTGAGATATTATTTTTGTCTGATTTGGTCATTGCAAACAGCTGAAAGTCTGTAAATTTTGACAATAAACCGGATTTTCAATGGGGAGTTGAATCATTTTAAAACGATAAAAAGAAAACAGAGCCTCATGTGGAGTACAAGATCCAGGTGATTTCCAGGATTTTGGTCAATGGTATAATTTCCAGAGAAGTCAGACTTTATATCCAGAAAGCTGTGCATTTCCTCTGAACCCTGGTTCGCCATAGGTCAGTGTGTGTTCAACACGTCAGCATTTTATTTACTGGTATTAAGAAAAGAATGAACTACCAGTCATGGCATTATAATGGATGCTATACGACATGTGATGTCATACCCTCCTGTCTGATCATTAATCCGTCTATTCAGATAAACGAGAGACCACGGATCATGTTCATTTTTTTTAACAATTTTAAAAATGAAGATTTATTTAATACATTATATATCCCGCCACGTATAGTATTAAACATGCCTGTTTATGTGCAGTATTGTGGGTTATTATTTATGCTATTTGCTCTCTTGGTCCCTGATCAAGGACACCAGAGATCTGCTTACTGTCATCATGACCCCAGCCTTTGTCATCGATGCTGCATCTATTGTGGTCAAAGTGTGAATGCAGTTTATTGTGAAACTCACACAATTACTTGTCATCTCATTTTCAGTGAATATTCAATCTCTTATTGTTATGATTGCCATTAGCTATATTGGGCTAGTTGAACATTGAGTGGAAGTGCCATGAGCTATATTGGGCTAGTTGAACATTGAGTGGACGTGCCATGAGCTATATTGGGCTAGCTGAGCATTGAGTAGAAGTGCCATGGGCTATATCAGGCTAGCTGAGCATTGAGTGGAAGTGCCATGAGCTATATTGGGCTAGCTGAGCATTGAGTGGAAGTGTAGTTCACACACATTTGGGGTGCTACTGTTGGCCGTCACTGATCTAGGTGTGATTTATCGTTCTAGCTCCTAGAACAAGGCTAGGCGACCTTCTCATTCCAGATGTTGTGGACATCTCTTTTGATGTTTTGCCAGAATTATGGCTGTAAGGGCATTGGTGGAAATGTATTGAAACATCTCCCTCACCACCCGGCCCAGTCTTCTGCCGGTGATCTGAAGAACCAACATAGAGGGATCAAAGATCCCCCACATCGGCCAAGCAGCCCTGATACTTATACTATCGCAGATTGTTGTCACAGGTAACCATGGCAATGCTCTGATACATTCTCCCTGTACCAGCCAGAAGGACGACTGGGTACCCGCACCACCAGGGATCAGGATTTGCACTCATTAGCACAAGACAAGCTTCAGGAAGAGGGAATAAACTGTAGTTTTTTTTTTTTTTTTTTATTTAAAATGTTTGGTATTTCATACAGCACATAAGCCAATTTAATATACACATAGTGTAAAAGTCGCCATGGTGATAGCGATGCTAGCACATCCTGGTTTCTCTGGGGACGTGACTTGACACATGCATGTGCATGGACTCCACGGGCACGCTGGTAATGGTAAGTCTCTCTCTTTATCTTAACTTATAAATGTAGAAAAAGTTCCATTCTATAGCAGCATATGAAAAAACACAAAGCAGAGAAACTAATAGTGCAATATGATAATAAAATATAGTGAGCACCACAGAAGTGTAAAAATGTCAACTCACATGTTATAGAGCTATAACCAGCTCTAGGTAAAACCACATGCAGTGTTATTGTATCCCCACTTGCTGGATATTAAAGTAGTACCAAAGGGCTGATCCAGTCAGTGACTGCCAGTCATGGTAACACAACCTAAGCAACAGAAGGTGATCACTTCCGGATTGAGGTCAATCTCACTTTCAATCAGGCAGCATGCTGGATCAGCTGTTTGGCAATAATTGAATATCCTGAACGTAGGGATACAATATCACTGCACTATTGGTTTCTCTGTCTGCTGCAATTGAATGGAACTGTCCCTTAAGCATTTTATGAATATTTGAAGACGGATTTTACGAATATTTGAAGACGTATTGCTTTCTGTATTAAGACTGTATCGTACCATCTGGTATTATTTGTTGGACTTTACTATAGACTAAATGTCATTGTACTTATAGAGATTTTATTTTTTTACCTCTCTATTTACTGTTTAATTGTCCTCCTGTTTAACTGCTCTATATCTATATATACGGGTGTTGGGTGGTGAATAGTGATGCACCGAACGGTTCGCTGGTGAATAGTTCCTGGCGAACATAGCATGTTCGCGTTCGCCACGGTGGGCGAACATATGCGCGGTTTCGATCCGCCCCCTATTCGTCATCATTGAGTAAACTTTGACCCTGTACCTCACAGTCAGCAGACACTTTCCAGCCAATTTGCAGCACACCCTCCCTAGCAGACCCTCCTACCTACTGGACAGCATCCATTTTACATTCATTCTCAAGCTGCATGCTTAGTGAGAGGAGGGAAAGTGTAGCTGCTGTTGATTAGATAGGGAAATGCATAGCTAGGTTAGGGTATACAGTGTCCACTACAGTCCTGAAGGACTCATCTGATCTCTGCTGTAAGGACAGCACCCCAAAAAGCCCTTTTTAGGGCTAGAACATCAGTCTGCTTTTTTTTTTTGTGTAATGTAATTGCAGTTGCCTGCCTGCCAGCTTCTGTGTCAGGCTCACAGTGGATATTGTGTGCCCAGTGCCACCACTCACTCACTGGTGTCACAATAGCTTGCATTTAAAAAAAATAAAAAATTTTTCGCTATAATAGATTGAATAGCAGTTAGTTGTCTGCCAGATTCTGTGTCAGGCTCACAGTGGATACTGTGCCCAGTGCCACCACTCACTCACTGGTGTCACAATAGCTTGCATTTAAAAAAAATAATTTTTTTTTCACTATAATAGATTGAATAGCAGTTAGTTGTCTGCCAGATTCTGTGTCAGGCTCACAGTGGATACTGTGCCCAGTGCCACCACTCACTCACTGGTGTCACAATAGCTTGCATTTAAAAACCAAAAAACTTTTTCCACTGTTATAGATTGAATAGCAGTTAGTTGTCTCAAAGAGGGTGTGTCAGGCTCACAGTGGATACTGTGCCCAGTGCCAACACTCACTCACTGGTGTCACAATAGCTTGCATTTAAAAACAAAAAACTTTTTCACTGTTATAGATTGAATAGCAGTCAGTTGTCTCAAAGCGGGTGTGTCAGGCTCACAGTGGATACTGTGCCCAGTGCCACCACTCACTCACTGGTGTCACAATAGCTTGGATTTAAAAACAAAAAACTTTTTTCACTGTTATAGATTGAATAGCAGTTAGTTAACTTCAAGCAGGTGTGTCAGCCAGGCTCACAGTGGATACTAAAACAGTGCCACCCACCTCACCACTGGTGTCACAATAGCGCGGTATTTAAAAACCCAAAACTTTTTCACTGTTATAGATTGAATAGCAGTTATTACCCCAAAGCGGGTGTGTCAGGCTCACAGTGGAAACTGTGCCCAGTGCCACCACTCACTCACTGGTGTCACAATAGCGTGCATTTAAAAACCAAAAAACTTTTTTTCACTGTTATAGATTGAATAACAGTTAGTTGTCTCAAAGCGGGTGTGTCAGGCCCTACAGCGTGTACTCTGCCAACCTCTGCCAGTTCACAGTGCCACTCATATCTGGTGTCACAGTAGCTTGCATTTAAAAACAAAAAACTTTTCACTGTTATAGATTGAATAGCAGTTAGTTGTCTCAAAGCGGGTCTGTCAGGCTCACAGTGGATACTGTGCCCAGTGCCACCACTCACTCACTGGTGTCACAATAGCTTGCATTTAAAAACAAAAAACTTTTTTCACTGTTATAGATTGAATAGCAGTTAGTTGTCTGAAAGCGTCTGTGTCAGGCTCACAGTGGATACTGTGCCCAGTGCCACCACTCACTCACTGGTGTCACAATAGCTTGCATTTAAAAACAAAAAACTTTTTTCACTGTTATAGATTGAATATAAAAGTGGCCTCTTTGAGAGAAATATTTCCCACAATCAGAACAAAAATAAGGTTTCTCTCCTGTATGGCTCCTCAAATGATGCTTAAGATTGGAAGCGGCTGAAAAGCATTTCTCACACTCAGAACAAAAATATATATTTTTTAACATTCTCTCCACTTTGAACGAAATGACGTTTGGGAAGAGATTTTGTATGAGTAGGTTTTTCATGTACGATATGGGAACATGATTTAGATCCTTGGTAAGTTTTGCGAGATCCAATAGTGTGTATGTAGGGGGAACAGTCAATCCATATCTGCCAAGTGACCCTATGTAGGGGTAACAGTCTCTATTCTGCTCTGTGTCAATGTGTATCAGGGGCTCTGAGGACAGGTGTCAATCCATATCTGCCAAGTGACCCTATGTAGGAGGAACAGTCTCTATTCTGCTCTGTGTCAGTGTGTATCAGGGGCTCTGAGGACAGGTGTCAATCCATATCTGCCAAGTGACCCTATGTAGGAAGAACAGTCTCTATTCTGTTCTGTGTCAGTGTGTATCAGGGGCTCTGAGGACAGGTGTCAATCCATATCTGCCAAGTGACCCTATGTAGGAGGAACAGTCTCTATTCTGCTCTGTGTCAGTGTGTATCATGATCTCTGAGGACAGGTGTCAATCCATATCTGCCAAGTGACCCTATGTAGGGGGGACAGTCTCTATTCTGCTCTGTGTCAGTGTGTATCAGGGGCTCTGAGGACAGGTGTCAATCCATATCTGCCAAGTGACCCTATGTAAGAGGAACAGTCTCTATTCTGCTCTGTGTCAGTGTGTATCATGATCTCTGAGGACAGGTGTCAATCCATATCTGCCAAGTGACCCTATGTAGGGAGAACAGTCTCTATTCTGCTCTGTGTCAGTGTGTATCAGGGGCTCTGAGGACAGGTGTCAATCCATATCTGCCAAGTGACCCTATGTAGGGGGAACAGTCTCTATTCTGCTCTATGTCAGTGTGTATCATGGTCTCTGAGGACAGGTGTCAATCCATATCTGCCAAGTGACCCTATGTAGGGGGAACAGTCTCTTTTCTGCTCTGTGTCAGTGTGTATCAGGGGCTCTGAGGACAGGTGTCAATCCATATCTGCCAAGTGACCCTATGTAGGAGGAACAGTCTCTATTCTGCTCTGTGTCAGTGTGTATCATGGTCTCTGAGGACAGGTGTCAATCCATATCTGCCAAGTGACCCTATGTAGGAGGAACAGTCTCTATTCTGCTCTGTGTCAGTGTGTATCAGGGGCTCTGAGGACAGGTGTCAATCCATATCTGCCAAGTGACCCTATGTAGGAGGAACAGTCTCTATTCTGCTCTGTGTCAGTGTGTATCAGGGGCTCTGAGGACAGGTGTCAATCCATATGTCAAGGTGTCAATATGTCATATGTCAGGTGTCAATCCATATCCATTGTGATTTAGGAATGTTAGGTGATTTCTGCCTTTATGGATTAAAACCAGACTCTGCATCAACTGTGTAATTTTCCATAGGAGTTTTGCCATGGATCCCCCTCCGGCATGCCACAGTCCAGGTGTTAGTCCCCTTGAAACAACTTTTCCATCACTATTGTGGCCAGAAAGAGTCCCTGTGTGTTTTAAAATTTGCCTGCCCATTGAAGTCTATGGCGGTTCGCCCGGTTTGCCGGTTCGCCAACATTTGCGGAAGTTCGCGTTCGCCATTCGCGAACCAAAAATTTCGGGTTTGCGACATCACTTGTGGTGAATTGGGGAATTGAGGAAACTGGCTTTGGGACACTAAGGAGGGTGAATCCAGCCTTGAGCAACAATGCCCGTTTTGTGCTAGTTATAATATCATGTTGTTGTTTTACCATCATATTTTAATTACTCATTCTATGATCCGCATTCTAGTTTATTTTATTTTGCAAGTTTTGCAGAATGTGGAAGATACTTATTTTAATCTCTAAAAATACCCACATCACCCACAACACATGAAGCCTTCATTTATTTTTAGACAATAAGTAGTTATTTCCTCCAAAAAAAACAAAAAAACCTCCTGAATGCTGATAACAGCTGAGTACGTGCTGAGTGGACATTTAATAACTACTTACCTGACAATATCCAGGAATGTCCACAGAAATGACTTGATTTTTGGAATTTGTCCATCAGGCGTTTTCAATTGTCACAAACTCAATGGGAATTAAATTCAGCTGTTTCCAGTTTGGAAATGTTGGTCTAAAATGTGAATTTCTATTTTAATTAACTTAGATTTTAACATTTGTGAATTGTGAACTCACATCTTATTGAATAACTACTAATCTGCACCAACCAGTACACGCGCTGCATCCACTACACGCGCTGCATCCACCACACGTGCGCTGCATCCACTACACACACGCTGCATCCACTACACGGCCAGATATATATTTGGTCAGAGGATAGGGCAGCCAGATATGTATTTGGTCTGAGGATAGGGCGGCCAGATATGTATTTGGTCTTAGGATAGGGTGGCCAGATATGTATTTGGTTAGAGGATAGGGCAGCCCAGTGACTGAGGGATCCATCTCTGTGTCCGTAATAATACACATATGTAGTATATAAGTTATAATAACCCACATGTCTAATACCATCCCCAGAAGACAGGCAATAGGGAAGAGAATTAAAAACAAAAGACTTGTTTTGCTTTCTGTTATAATGGACCTGCATCACAAGACTTTCTTTACATAAATTGGTTTAAAACAATTAACGCAACACATAATTAATGATTGTGGGGGGGGGCAAAAGGGTGAGGGAGGGGTAAAAACATCAATCCAATTGCCCCCCAAAACAAGGACAGAAGGTGCCTGTAGCAAGTGTGTTAAAAAATGATAAGCTTAGAGTCATGTCTACAAATGCTCGCAGTTTAGGGAATAAGATCCATGAACTTGTGGCAATAATGGCAACTGATAGTGTAGATTTAGTCGCTGTTACTGAGACATGGTACAATGAGAAAAATGACTGGGACATAGCAATACCAGGGTACTCTTTATATAGGAAAGATAGGGAAGGCAAGAAAGGGGGAGGGGTGGCCTTGTATGTGAAGGATAGCATAAAATCTAGCCTAATAAAAGTTAGTGAGGCAAACATAGAGTCCGTTTGGGCTACGTTAGAATTTGGTAATCACACAGTAACTCGTGTAGGTGTGATTTATAGGCCCCCAGGACAAATTGAAGAGTTAGATAATCAGTGTAGCGGATGGCACTGGGCTGTCCTGCAAATGTCTTGTGAATAACTGCATTTGTGTGATCTGCTGGTTTTATATGTGTTTAAAAGAATTGTATTCCTCTGATTGTTCGGTAGAATCATTCGAATAAACTAAGGGAATGAAACTACCGAACAATCAGACCTCCCCTGTGTTAAGTGTGTCCTCAATTACCCGTTGCAACATTGTTGCGAACGGGTAATTGACAAGTGAAGTAGCCGTCCTTTGTTCTCGGGGTGGCCGCCATTCGACAAACGAACACGTGGCGGCGGCCATTTTAAAACTCCCGAACAGCGGTGTTTTGCCGTCGAGTGTCTGGAACTCAAATCGGACACTCGACTAGGCGAACACCGCTGAAACCTCCACAAGCCCGGTCCGTTCAGTTCCAAACTACCGAACGGCCCCTCGTTCGGTAGATAGAAAGAACCGAACAAGGGGATTCAGGCGAACCCTCCCTAGTCTCTATAGCTAGAGGCTTTCGTGCAGTTTGTTCCCTTATTCCAGGACGGACCGCAGGGCCCATTCGCATGGAACCGCATTCGGCTATTTCAGTCAGTGCGGTCGGTCATTTTATTCCCTCCATACATTTCCCGAACCCCTGGTCTGATCTGGGTGATTTTTGGATATGTTGTTCACCCAGATCACGGCTATCAGGGGATGTAGGATTTAAAGGGGTACCCCTACGTTTAGGGGTACATCCAGAAACGGGGGGAATTGCTAGACTGGATAAGGGGATTATGATGCTGGCTGAGGGGAGGGGATGTGTGGGAGGTTACCAGGACAGGATTGGCTACTGTACTAATGATTGTAAATCCCTCCCTTGCATGGGAGCATGCTTTAAAAGGACAGTGTGGATTAAAAGATTTCTGTTCTGCTCCTGAAACTGTGTGTCGTCCAGTTATTGGGATTGCTGTTGGGATATTGCTGTTATTTTACCTGCTGGAAACCTTGCCTGTGGATTTACTATTTACTTGTTCCTGAGCCTCTCTTGGATTATAAGCGGAGATAACCTGGGGAATATTGCATCTCCGCTACAATCTACTAGTTGAGGAAATAGCTAAAATGACAATGCAGGGTGAAGTTATCATCATGGGTGACTTTAATCTTCCTGATGTGAATTGGAAAACCAAAATAGCTGCTTGTGCCGGGAGTATACATATTCTAAACTCACTACTGGGATTGTCTCTAAAACAAGTCGTTGAGGAGCCAACTCGTAAAGAGGCCATACTAGATTTAATGTTAACAAATGGAGATTTGGTATCAGATATTACTGTAGGTGAAAGTTTAGGATCCAGTGATCATCAGTCAGTGTAGTTTAATATAAGAACAGTGACTGAGTCACACCACACAAAAACAAAAGTTTTAGACTTTAGAAAAACAGACTTTTCTAAAATTAAAATATGTGTAAAGGAGTCATTATCAGACTGGAGCAATTTAAATGGAGTCCAAGAGAAATGGAATTATTTACAAATTGCACTATTGAAGGCAACAGAAAATTGCATTAGGCTTGTCAGTAAAAGCAAAAAATTCAAGAAACCACTGTGGTACTCCGCAGATGTGGCCAAAATAGTAAAAAAACAAAAAGTTAGCATTTAGTAATTATAAAAAAACCCAGAGTGAGGAAGATAGACAGATCTATAAGATTAGGCAGAAAGAGGCTAAGCAAGTTATAAGAGCTTCCAAATCACACACAGAAGAGAAAATAGCAGAGTCAGTAAAAAAAACATTTTTTAGATACATAAATGAGAAAAAAAAAGTAAAACAAGGATTAGTTAGATTAAAAACAAAAGAAGGAAGGTATGTAGAAGAGGATAAAGGTCTAGCTGACTACCTCAATGAATATTTTTGTTCTCTATTTACAGATGAAAATGAAGGAAAGAGACCTCAGTTAAAAAAAAGGATAAATGAGTCATTTATTACACGTGAGTTTACAGAGGAAGAGGTTCTATTTTAACTGTCAAAAGTAAAGACAAATAAGTCAATGGGACCTGATGGAATACACCCAAAGTTATTAAAAGAGCTTAGTGGTGTACTAGCAAAACCATTAACAGATTTATTTAACCAATCATTGTTAACAGGCGTAGTCCCAGAAGATTGGAAGTTAGCAAATGTTGTGCCCTTTCACAAGAAAGGTAATAGGGAGGAGTCGGGCAACTATAGGCCAAAAAGCCTTACTTCAGTAGTGGGGAAAGTAATGGAAACCATGTTAAAGGATAGGATTGTTGAACATCTAAAATCACGTGGATTTCAAGATCAGAGACAACATGGGTTTACTTCAGGGAGATCATGCCAAACTAATCTTATTGATTTTTTTGATTGGGTAACTAAAATTATAGATCAGGGTGGTGCAGCAGACATTGCTTACCTAGATTTCAGTAAGGCTTTTGACACTGTTGCACATAGAAGGCTTATCAATAAACTGCAATCTTTAAGTTTGAATTCCAATATTGTTGAATGGGTAAGGCAGTGACTGAGTGACAGGCAACGGAGGGTTGTAGTTAATGGAATATATTCGAAGCTTGGGCTTGTCACCAGTGGGGTACCTCAGGGATCTGTACTTGGACCCATTCTCTTTAATATTTTTATTAGTGATATTGCAGAAGGTCTTGATGGTAAGATATGTCTTTTTGCTGATGATACTAAGATATGTAACAGGGTTGATGGTTCCAGGAGGGATAAGCCAAATGGCAAATGATTTAGGTAAACTAGCAAAATGGTCAGAGTTGTGGCAATTGACATTTAATGTGGATAACTGCAAGATAATGCATCTTGGACGTAAAAACCAAAGGGCAGAGTACAGAATATTTGATAGAGTCCTAACCTCAACATCTGAGGAAAGGGATTTAGGGGTAATTATTTCTGATGACTTAAATGTAGGCAGACAATGTAATAAAGCAGTAGGAAATGCCATTTTAACTCCCGAACAGCTGTGTTTTGCCGTCGAGTGTCTGGAACTAAAATCGGACACTCGAATAGGCGAATACCGCTGAGACCTCCATAACTTCGGGAAATCGTGCTACAACTACCGAACGACAGGGCGTTCGGTAGAAAGACTTTACAGCTTATGGGGATTCCAGAGAATGTGAGATTATATACGGATGGCCAGCTGTTCGGGACTTTTTATGCACGAACTAAGACCGACTGCAGGGCCAGGATTCAATGAACTGTTTTCCGCTATTTTGCCCGTGCGGTCGGTCAAAACTTTCAAGCCCCATATCTCCCGAACGGCTGAACCGAATGGGCTGAATTTTGGATATATTAGTCCCCCAGAACAAAGGATTTATGCCTGTACCCCAAGTATTTGGGGTACATCCAAACTTTGGGGAAGAATATGTTCATTTTAATTATGTTATGTGGTTATCTAAGGGGAGGAGATGTATGTAATCTATATTATGTTTATTGGCTGTACTGTTAATTATGTGGGTGTCTCCCTTGCATGGGCAGAATCACATAAAGGAGAGTGTCTGTCATTAAAGCTTTAGTTCTTCTTGACCCTTCAAAACGTAGCCTTGTCTCGTTCTTGAAAGGGGAATTTTGCAGCATAATCACTAAGCTCTTTTCAGAGCTGTACCTGACTTCTACTTCGGATCCAGCAGAGGGAAATAAGCAGCTCCATCACTACACAGCGACTTGCCGGGAAGAAAAGGATGTCCCCAACGGCTGATACCCTCACTCTAGCTGGTGCCCGTTACAGAAATCAACACAGTAAAGGGAGGAGACTATATTTAAAAGAGAAAAGCACAACAAAGAGGAACAAAAGTCTTAAATTAGAGGGAGCAAAAGGTTTAAAAATAATTTCAGGAAGTATTACTTTACGAGAGGGTAGTGGATGCATGGAATAGCCTTCCAGCTGAAGTGGTAGAGGTTAACACAGTAAAGGAGTTTAAGCATGCGTGGGATAGGCATAAGGCTATCCTAACTATAAGATAAGGCCAGGCACTAATGAAAGTATTTAGAAAACTGGGCAGACTAGATGGGCCGAATGGTTCTTATCTGCCGTCACATTCTATGTTTCTATGTGTCCAAACCTATGATGCATGGTAACGGCTGACAATTCTCCATACATGTAGGGGTTTACACTAAACAGCAAAATCCAGTTGTGACAATGGCTGAGCTGAGATATATGACGCCATTGTACAGCGATACAAAATTTTTGGTCTACTGGTTAGAGTGTGCAGTGACTCTGATTTGCATAAATTTGCATAGGTTGTAAAATAAGCACAGAATACTCTTGAATTTAACTACTTTAGATTTGATATTTTCCACCGATTCTCGCTTGTGTGACAGTTAAAGGACCACTATAGGCACCCAGACCACTTCAGCTTAATGAAGTGGTCTGGGTGCCAGGTCCTTCTAGGGTTAACCCATTTTTTTATAAACATAGCAGTAGTTTCAGGCTGCTATGTTTAATAATGAGTTAAGCCTTCTAACCTACTCTGGCTATATAATTTGACAGCCACTGGCGCTTGCGTCTTCTCACTGTGATTTTCACAGTGAGAACGCATAGCATCACAGAAAGCTTGCATGCTTGAAATACCTTTCTCTATCGCGACGAGCTGAATACTTGTAGCGGCTCTTGCCAGCAGCGTCGCGCATTCAGCAGGAGGAGTTAGAGGAGGGAGAGCTCCCGCCCAGGCGCTGGAAAAGAGAGGCGGAGTTTTTTTTTTTTTTTTTTTTTTTACCCTTTCCCCTTTCCAGAGCCGGGCGGGAGGGGGTCCCTGAGGGTGGGGGCACCCTCAGGGCACTATAGTGCCAGGAAAACGAGTATGTTTTCCTGGCACTATAGTGGTCCTTTAATAAGTTTATGTTTTGTTATTAGTTATGCACTATTTTGAATCCTTCACAATAAGTTAAATGAAGCATTGTTAAAGGATATATTTTTTTAAATATTTTTCAATATTTTTTATTTTTTGTTAATGGGTAGTCCCAGTTTATAAATAAAGACTTCAGTTCGTGTCAGAGCAGTACCTCGGTGTGGTCCTTCCCAGGAGCCCAGTGACACTGTCTAATGGCCCTTGGGTCAGCTACAGAGTTCTACAACCTATAGACAAATAGCTCGACCTCAGAGCCAAAAATCGGTTTTATAACGTTGGTGCTGGGAACAGGAATAAGGATCGATGGAATCAATGGGAGGTGTATGGGAGAGACCTGTTACAAAGCGGTGTCATTAGTGTATGTAGACATGGGATGGATTAACCTCAGCTAAACTGACATGGTGAACTCTATAGACAGACTTTATACCATCTATAGGACTTTTTAAATCAGATCCTCTGATAATCTAAATGATACTGTTTACATAACAATAACACAGGATGGAGGGTTGTTCCCCTTTTTCCAGGACAGAAGCGGACACTTTCGTTGTGCAATATTATTCTGCTGACATGCAATCTAAACATTGCGGTTGTTTCCACAAATTACTTTCCTGAAGGGCAAACACTAAAACAGGAACAGAATCAGAAATCCATTCCAAGGTTTAAACTAATAGTTCAGCAATTTAATTTTCAGTTGATAAAAGTTTGTATAAAGTGAGAATATTGAACTATACTGTCTATGCATTCCATGAATCAAATGCACAGCACATATACAATGGATTCAAATAATCAATATAAAACATTTAAATCCCCAAACTTTGCCTCTTTTACAGTGAGTTATCAACAAACAGGAATTTCCTCAGCTCATTTAAATTAATAATATAAACCCACCCAGTATAACTAACTGTAACCTAAACTGCACAGTGCATCTAACGAGTTTGGGAGCCTGGAGTGTCCCTTTAATAATATAAACCCACCCAGTATAACTAACTGTAACCAAACCTACACAGTGCATCTAACATGTGTGGGAGCCTGGAGTGTCCCTTTAATAATATAAACCCACCCGGTATAACTAACTGTAACCTAACCTACACAGTGCATCTAACATGTGTGGGAGCCTGGAGTGTCCCTTTAATAATATAAACCCACCCAGTATAACTAACTGTAAACTAACCTACACAGT
>OW240920.1:5579830-5599465 GCA_933207985.1 Pelobates cultripes | reverse complement strand
CCTTTCTTCAGAGCCCAAACCTGCTGTAACGGATCGCCTGGCACCCCGACTGGGTACCTCCGTTGAAAGATGCTCCTAGCGCTTCCTGAGGTCTCCAAGCACTCTGGCAGACACCACAATCACCGAACCGGAGAAACAAATAAATTCTCCCAAGCATATGAATGCTGTAGACAGTTGAATAGGAACCATACGAATAGGTTTACTCTCCTAGCAGTCAAACTGGAACAGCATACAATGAATCCTTCCCCCAATAATGAGACGACACTTCACTTTGAGGGTTAAAACAGGAACTCCCTGTACTGTCACATACAGTCTCTTTTATTCCCAATCCACAAACATAGTACAGCCCACAGGGCGTTACAAAACAACCAATCACATCACAGTTACATCCCACATATTCCCTCCCCTTATCCTGAGAGGAAACTCAATTATACATACAGTTAAAACATACTTTCTACCCAACTTTCATAACTCCAAAACCATACATCACATTCACATAAAATTACATATTCACAATCAATCCATTCAGGGGAACAACATATTCAAAAATGGCACAAATCAGACAAGGGGTTCAAAAGTTAGTAAAAAGTCCTTTGTGACTAAATGAAGCATGGCTTTCTGGCCCAAACCAGTTTCAGAGTCTTCTATCCTGGAGATAAGTAATTCAATTATCTCCCAGGACAGACACAAGACTCCATTAAGCACATGGTTGCAAAAAGACACAAAACACTTTAAAATACATAAAGTCACATTTACACATAACACACAGACATTTCACATATCCCCAGATAGCTGGGATCTGAGTGCACATTATTAGATGAATGGCACTCAGATCACACAAATAAGCCTTTCTGCAGGGGAAATAAGCGGTTTAACCTGCAGGGCCATAGTCCAAAGGGAGCAGGCGAGCAACCAGGCTTCTCCAGTTCACAGTGGCGAGGTTGGTTTCGCCACACTTCTCCCCTTTACCAGCTAGACTAACAGGGTATCTGACCTCCTGCCGGTCAGTGCCCTGGTTAGTCCAGCAACCCACCCACAAAACAGAAACAGCAGTACAGCCCACCCACAATAACTGGTTACTACACCCGGGTAGAGGAGAACTTTGTCCATGTCCAGGTGCCTCACCACGACTGTGTGGGCAACTGTTAGGCTGCCTTGGTGGGTTGCTGAGTGGGCAGAGACCAGCGGTACTCTGCCCTGATGCCGCTGCTACCTCGGAAGTAGCCTGGTGGGAGCCTGGTTGTGGGAGGGAGAGACCGACTGTCTCCCCTCTGGATACACCGCTCTGTGGCTGGGGAACAGGACCGACTGTCCCTATCCCTTGTGTTGTAAGTGCAGAGACTACAGTCCCATCTGCACTGTTGGGGGGTGTAACATCTCCCCTCGCTGGGTTAGGCTGCCGCTGGAGAGAGGGTGTAACAAGCTCCTCTCTCTGAACTGTAAACTGCCGCTGGGGAGAGGGGGTATCAGGCTCCTCTCCCTGACACCCTCTCTGCTGGTGGAGAGGGGGACCAGCTGTCTCCCCTTTCATTATTTTGCGTACCATGGTTGGGGTCGCGAGACTGGCCGGTCTCTGCTCCCTGCAGGACGCTCTCTGCCCGCTGGGGAGGAAGGGCGGCACCTTCCGTCACAGATTTTTACACTGCGGCACAGGGGAGGAAGGGCGGCACCTTCAGCTCCCTGGGGTACACACTGCCGCTGGGGAGGAAGGACTGCACCTTCAGCTCCCTGGGGTACACACTGCCGCTGGGGAGGAAGGACTGCACCTTCAGCTCCCTGGGGTACACACTGCCGCTGGGGAGGAAGGACTGCGCCTTCAGCTCCCTGGGATACACACTGCAGCTGGGGAGGAAGGACGGCACCTTCAGCTCCCTGGGGTACACACTGCTGCTGGGGAGGAAGGACTGCACCTTCAGCTCCCTGGGATATACACTGCCGCTGGGGAGGAAGGACGGCACCTTCAGCTCCCTGGGGTACACACTGCTGCTGGGGAGGAAGGACGGCACCTTCAGCTCCCTGGGACACACACTGCCGCTGGGGAGGAAGTACAGCACCTTCAGCTCCCTGGGATACATACTGCCGCTGGGGATCTGGGCTGACTGCCCAGCATCCCTGTAGGGCCTGTAGAGAGACCTCGGTCCCATCCCCACCTGCCAGCTGGGTGTCTTCCCAGGACAAGTCAATAAGGTCTTCCATCTCTGGGGCTGGTTGGGACATATGTGGTACAGTACCAAAGTCTCCTGATAACAGGCTTGGTTGCTGGGGAGGAGGAACTAAACTCAATGCTTGCGGTGGTATACAGTCAATAAGCCCCATCATGTCAAAGACAGGCGGCGTTATACGTTGGAATAGGCAAACATAATCCTGTTCTAGTTCCCACTCTCGGTTGGCAAGAAAAGATAAATCTGGCTGAATGGCATCGATCTCTGTAAGGTCCCAGTTGTCTGCCCGCTCAGCTCGGATGGACCAGAAGCGAGCAATGTCGGTGTCTCCGAACCAGAGACTAGTTTCAATAGTATCCCCCAACAAACCAGGGCCGTCGTAGTCTTCCCCCTCAATACACTTGTACTCAATCAGCCATGGGTAGAGGTGGTAAACATGCCACCGCAGGGCCCGATAGGAATCATCCAGCCACACCTCAGTCTCAACTAGCGTCTCCAGTTCGCTTACCCATTCCTCTGAGGGCTGGTTTCCCAATAACGGCATCCGCAGCTCTAGTTGTTCTGCTTGGCGCTGGTTAGTGGTCAGGATTTCCTCGCACCGGAAGGGTCGAATTTCGTCGATGTCCTCCTTCCAGAGATCGGTACGAAGCGCCACCCTCCACTCTGTCTCTCTTTCCTCTGGGATAGGATACTCCATACTGCGCATCACATCCTGTAGTCGCTGCTGGAGCCTGGCGTCAAAGTGAGATACTGCACGGCCTTCCATCTCTGAAGTAGTGCTGGTTTTCCCAAATCTTTATGTAGACAGGGACGCTGTATGAACACTAGCGTCACCTTCAATTTGTAAATCCACGAACTGTGTCTCTGAGCTGCTTTACCTCGCACTAGGACGCCATCCCACCGCTGCCACCAATGTAACGGATCGCCTGGCACCCCGACTGGGTACCTCCGTTGAAGGATGCTCCTAGCGCTTCCTGAGGACTCCAAGCACTCTGGTAGACACCACAATCACCGAACCGGAGAAACAAATAAATTCTCCCAAGCATATGAATGCTGTAGACCGTTGAATAGGAACCATACGAATAGGTTTACTCTCCTAGCAGTCAAACTGGAACAGCATACAGTAAATCCTTCCCCCAATAATGAGACGACACTTCACTTTGAGGGTTAAAACAGGAACTCCTGTACTGTCACATACAGTCTCTTTTATTCCCAATCCACAAACATAGTACAGCCCACAGGGCGTTACAAAACAACCAATCAATCCGTACAATACACCCAGACACTCCCACACAAAATCCTCCCCTCTGCAGGTGATATGATTACTGAACACAATGGGTAATCTCATTATCACCGGCAGAGGAATACAGTTTTTACACAATATTTATAACTTCTAAAATATACATGTCACAAACATAAAACATACATTTTCATAATCAATCCATTCAGGGGAACAACATATTAAAAAATGGCACGAATCAGACCAGGGGTTCAAAAGTTAAGGGAAAGTCCTTTGTGACTAAATGAAGCATGGCTTTCTGGCCCAAACCAGTTTCAGAGTCTTCTATCCTGGAGAGTAATTCAATTATCTCCCAGGACAGACACAAGACTCCATTAAGCACATGGTTGCAAAAAGACACAAAACACTTTAAAATACATAAAGTCACATTTACACATAACACACAGACATTTCACATATCCCCAGATAGCTGGGATCTGAGTGCACATTATTAGATGAATGGCACTCAGATCACACAAATAAGCCTTTCTGCAGGGGAAATAAACGGTTTAACCTGAAGGGCCATAGTCCAAAGGGAGCAGGCGAGCAACCAGGCTTCTCCAGTTCACAGTGGCGAGGTTGGTTTCGCCACACTCATAGTAACAAAGTCTGATACTCAGAGTAACAAAGTCTGATACTCATAGTAACACAGTCTGATACTCAGAGTAACAAAGTCTGATACTCATAGTAACAAAGTCTGATACTCATAGTGACAAAGTCTGATACTCAGAGTAACAAAGTCTGATACTCATAGTAACAAAGTCTGATACTAATAGTAATAAAGACTAATACTCAGAGTAACAAAGTCTGATACTCATAGTAACACAGTCTGATACTCAGAGTAACAAAGTCTGATACTCATAGTAACACAGTCTGATACTCAGAGTAACAAAGTCTGATACTCCTATTAACAAAGTCTGATACTCATAGTGACAAAGTCTGATACTCATAGTAACAAAGTCTGATACTAATAGTAATAAAGACTAATACACAGAGTAACAAAGTCTGATACTCATAGTAACAAAATCTGATACTCAGAGTAACAAAGTCTGATACTCATAGTAACAAAGTCTGATACTAATAGTAATAAAGTCTAATACACAGAGTAACAAAGTCTGATACTCATAGTAACAAAGTCTGATACTCAGAGTAACAAAGTCTGATACTCATAGTAACAAAGTCTGATACTCAGAGTAACAAAGTCTGATACTCATAGTAACACAGTCTGATACTCAGAGTAACACAGTCTGATACTCAGAGTAACAAAGTCTGATACTAATAGTAATAAAGACTAATACTCAGAGTAACAAAGTCTGATACTCAGGTAATCACCAAACCTAACAAACCCCCACAGAGGATAACACAAAATCAGTTACAAAAGAATCTAGAAATGAATTGAATTACAAAGCAGATAATAAACATACAATAGTGTAATAACAGAGTAGGGGATCCTGATACCCTAAGATTTCCGCCTTTGGCCGAGTTGCCGTGGTAAAGGCGGGGTCGGGGGGGGGGGGGTATAATTATTTTGGTATCAGAATCCTCTGCTCTCGATAACACTATTGTATGTTTATCCTCTGATATGCAATCCAATTCATTCCTAGATTCTTTGTAATTGTTTTTGGGGGCAGCAATGACTATAATGCACAAAATTCAAACAAAAGAAAAAGTTACTATCCAAAGTTCCTAGCGCAATGTGGCGAAACCGACCTCGCCACTGGGCATTGGAGAAGACTGATTGCCAGCCTCCTGCCATGTGACTAGGGCCCCTGGTATGTATTGCCCTTTAAAGACATGATTTGGGCTTATTGGATTTTGAAACACTTTTTCTGCCCCTTTGAATACATGAGAAGGTGTGTCCCTCCCCCGTTTCCTGTCTATTGTTCTCCAGCAGGGCCTTGTCCCAGGGACACTGCCAGACCAGTTGGAACTTGTTGCTATGGTTTAACCCCATGGCGATTTGATTGAGTTCGTGGGATCTGAGCGCTGTTCGCATATAGTGAGCCCTCAGATCCAAGCTATCTGGGGACAGGTTGAATGTGGGGGTTCTGTTAAGTATGATAGGAATTATGTATTTTTATGTGTTTTTACTGTCGTTGTGAATAGAGCTATTTTCTGTATGCTGGAGGTAATTGGCTTACCACACCCAAGCCATGCTTGCGGGCGGTCACAAAGAGATTTCCAACTAACTTTTGATAGTAATTTTTGATAGTAATTATATCACAGGCAGAGGGGAGGATTTTGTGTGGGAGTGTCTGAGTGTATTGTACGTATTGATTGGTTGTTCTGCAAAACCCTGTGGGCAGTACTATGTGTGTAAAATGTGCATAAAAGCAGAGTGTTTAATTAAAAGCTGTCTCTTATTGGGGGAATCTGCTACAAGGGATTGCTATGCTAGTCATACTCCCTTGCTAAATCATTACTAAGCTCTTGTAAGAGCTTGTTCCAGTCTTGCTCTCTGGAGGAGTCTACGGTGGTTATGGTGTCTGCTGCAGTGCTTGGAGTCCTCAGGAAGCGTTAGGAGCATCCTTCAACGGAGGTACCCAGTTGGGGTGCCCGTCGATCCGTTACACGCGCAAATAACTCTTTCTTTGTTTTTTATTGTATATATTGGGGCTGATGTGAACTCTCCTGCCCAGGAGTAGTGGGACTTGTTTTTGTATATTTGGAACAGACAATTATTACCAAAATTAAAAGGAAATTTACAAAGGGAGAGGACTGATTATGAAACATCATTTGGCTTGGCCGTGGAGAACAAATCAGGCCAGTTGGAGAAAACCAATTCTGAAAACGAACATGCAATTTATCGGAAGGTTGTAGGAGGGGGTCAATTTACATTTAGGACAGTGACGTGGGCGAGCAGAAAGAAGACTCTTAGCAGGTGGTTTATTTTTTTTGTTCACAACTTTTGTTCAGTTTTTATTTATTCAATATTTTAATGGATGGAAATCGTGTTTGGATCTTGGTAGTTCTTGGGTAACATTTTTCTCTGGTGACACCTGTGGAGTCAAAGTGCGCTGTTTATATCTGCGGCAGAGAAGACTTTATTGTTTTGGGAGGTTTGTGTTTTGGAGGATTAGAGAGAGAGGAAGGATGGCACCCTGCCTGTAGAGGAGAAGATTATTATGTTTGCCACTTGCCAGCACGCTGTGCGTGAAAATCTGCAGAGAATGACATTAGGCCGTCCATTCTGTCATGTATTCCAGGGTTGTAACTAGCCCCCATAAATAAAAATAACTCTGGCTGTGCAATGTCTCACGCTGAAACACTGCACAGCCAGGCAAATACCACCATAACCACTTCAAATCACTTAGAAGGGCCATATTTGTACATGTTGGACCATAATTCAGGGCAGGTATTGAGGAGTCAATAACATTTTTATTAATAAACCAATTTCCATGATTTAACACACAATTAATTCTTTCTCATTTACCTCTTCATTCCCTCTATACTCTACCAATAGCTGCAACTCTGTTTATTTATTTAGCCATCACTTCCAAACTTCCACTGCTACCTCTTGTCTCAAATCCCCACGGTATATTTTAGATTGTAAGCTCATGGGTTATCTAGCTAAGCACTTTGTATAAAAGAGCTTAAATGGCTAGATATTAGTTTATGGGCAGGGCCCTCTCTACCTTTTGTATTTGTCTGTATATATTGTATGTTCTCTACTAATTGTACAGCACTGAGGAATCTGTTGGCGCTTTGTAAATACAAGTAATAATAATAATAATAATGAATGACGTATGGAGATTTGTTTGACGAGGTACGGAAGATGACATATTTTAAATGAGCTCCATTTGCCGCCTCGCGTGTCAGGCTCTTTGGATTGCATCGTTCATAACATTAGTTAATGTTTGAGACTCTATTGATCGTATTTCTGTACTGATATTCTCTTTGAGCTGTTAAAGTGAACGCTGTTTGTTCTCGTACACCCGCTCCTTCTGATAATCGGGAGCTGAAAGGTTGGGTGAACATGGTGACTAATTACTAAATTCTGAATCTGTTAATTACTTGAAATGATTCCCTTGAATAACAGTAATCTCAGGAGGTACATTGTGGCCCTGGCTGTGTGGGCAGTAGCCCCATCCTGTTGAAACCACATTCCACGACAATTTTCCACTAATGGACATAAAACATTTTTATTATATCCGATATCTCACACCAATAAAATTACACTATTTTTACTTGTTGTTCCTTTGTGACATTACCCATGATGAATTTCCTAAGACTCAGTTATAGTATGCTTCTGCAAGAAAAAAAATGGATCTACGAACAAATATGTTGTTTACCTGTCAAATCCTACTCTGAATTTTGGGCCACCCTGCAGTAACCCTTTGATCTTCTCATAGATTCATGTCACACACAGGAGATATGAGATCAAGAGATATGTTTGTAGGCAAATTGCAAAGAGAAGTTGTGACGAAGTCCCCTTCGCCACTTGGTCCTGGAGAGGCCTACTTGCCAGCCTCCTCCCCTGTGACTATGACTCTTTGATGTATTTGGCTTTAAAGCCCCTAGTCTACCTTCAGACAGACTATTTATGTAGGCTGCTTTATTTCTCTATGTTTTAGTCACCCTGTACCCATTATAGGTGCAGGGTGTGTGTAATGTAATTGTTTATAGTGTGTGTGTGTGTGTACTGTGTAATGTATTGCCTGCTCTCCTGTACTGCTGAGGTTTGCTACCAACTAGGTGGGTTTGGCTATGGAGCTTGTCTAGTGCCCTCTGTTGATAGCAACAGCAATATGCACTACCTAAATTGCAAGACTGGTTCATTTGCATATTCGGGTAGATTTGCATATTGCTAATTCTGCAGACACGTGAGATATTTTCTGTTAAATATTGTCTCCCCCACCCCTTTAAAAATGTGCCATTGTGTTGTGATAAGTCACTGTATGTTGCCTGCTATGGTTTGACTGTTTGTGATTATATTGAGTTTTCACAGCAATGTTAATGTTGTGACCCTATGGGCTGGTCCCAAGGGAAATAAAGGTTTAGACAGTTTTTCTTGACCCTTCAAAATGTAGCCTCGTCTTGCTCTTGAAAGGGGAATTTCTGCTGCTTAATCACTTAGCTCTTTTCAGAGTTGCACCTGGATTCCACTCCTGAACCAGCAGAAGGGAATAGGCGACTCCATCTACACAGCGACTGCCAGGGAGAAAAGGACGTCCCTAACGGCTGGTACCCTCTCTACACCAGGGTAGCCGTTACAGAAGTGAAAATAGATTTAACAGTTAGCCAAACAAATGTAAATGTAATTAAATAAGAACCAGTGGATAGGTCTTAATTAATGCATGATAATCAGACTCAACAATATCAATATACTATCATAATATTATACATAATACTATCATAATACTTCCAAAAATGCTGTCAGTCTTAAAGGGACAGTCTAGGCACAAGCAGGGGGGATCCAGACCCCAATCTTGGAAGGGACATTATAAGATTATTAAATCACAGTACTGCAGATTAAAAGACATCTTTAAACAATGCATGTTACGGTGTGTTTATTGTTGTAAAAGTCATTGTACAGGAGAGGATGCAAGAGTTTGGAAGCATTAAAACTCGCCCTGGGATAAGAGGGGCATATCGGTATATTATTGTGTGTCACTGTGCATGATGTGTGTGATTGTATGCACATTGTATGTTAATATACATGATCTGTATATTATGTTACAGTTATATAAAATATATTATTAATTAATGATATAGTTATAATAGGGTTTGGTATGTAATGTACATAACTGGTTAATGGTTGTGAAAAAAATCTGGGTTCACAATGAAAGGTCAGCGCTGCGGAATATGTTGGCGCTTTATAAATGCCAGTAATAAAAAATAAAAAAAATCATATTCCAAACCGGCTCTGGGGGTTAACCTAATTAAATATGAAAAGGAACTTGACACATGTAAAGAGGACTTGGATGAGGACAATAGGGGTTGTAGATCCTCCAGACTCCCTGTCTCTGTACAGTGAGGAAGGGGGGGGGGGGGGTTTGTTTTACCTGATGCCCCCAGATCTGTTAAACTGAACTTAACGTGTGACTCTTTTGTAAGTACCATTCCTCCCAACCATACCGATCTTGGCAGGACAGTCCCTCCATCCTGACTTTGTTCCCCAAAAAGTGTAGCACAAACACATGATTAGACTCGCACACACTTATATGATGGGGACATGAGACAGTGGGGATCTGGAGAAATCTGGGCAGCTATTGAGAGCATTTGCACAGACTTTCAAGATGTGATATGATTGAGGGTGTTATTAGAGAAGATGCCGAAATGCCTGAGAAAAGCCCAGGGGTTAAACAGGGCCCCTGGAAACATGAATTTAGTGGACTCCATTCGCCATCCTTATATGAAGAATGAAGTGTGGGCCTAGGGCCCTGGGAGATTGCAATCTGTCTCTGGACTCACATAGACACATGCACAAGAGCAGCCTCAGAAACAAACACATATGGTATATAGACAATGCTCCCTCTAATTGTAGTAGTTGGTGTGCGCAGAAATATTTTGTTATTTCCTGTTATGAAAGTATGTCTTATTATTATTTTATTATTTATATAGTGCCATCAGATTCCGTAGCGCTGTACGCAGTGAAAGCTTGTGCGTAAACCTAAAACCTTTTAAGTAAATTTTCTCACGACCTCTCTCTCACGGCTAAAAAACTGTATTGTCATGTTTTGATATAATACAGATATGGTTAGGGAAAGTGAGTCAGGTTGGGAGAGGAATAACGGGGGATTACCCCGGGAATGTATTACAATTCTGAATAAATTAGGGAAAAGCACAAACACACAACCAGAAAAATCCCAAGACATAATCTTTATTAGTAATTTTAACACAAAAAAACAAAAACAAATAACAAACATGCATAAAATAGTGAAATTCAGCCATGAACGGGACTAGATAGGCCTTGCAATCATAACTAGGGTGCCCCTAATAAAATGAAACGGAGACTGACTTATTCAGGAATGTCTGCGTAGATATAAATATCGTGAAAATAAAATAAGTGTATAACCCTTTAAGAGAGGAAACTAAGTATTCACTGGTATCCCCATATAGTTAGTTAATGCAGATACCTATATTCCTACCATATAATAAATAACTAAAAACAGCCGGTGCTGATGGTGATGAAAGAAACAAGCTGTAATGTCCAGAGGAGCGAGGACTCAAAAGTAAAGTCAATGTGTATCTAGATGGCTCAATGGATACAGAATGTCAGCAGGGAATATATAACAAAGTATCCAGAGCCCAATGAGCTGTGTGTTCAGAGACAGGAGATATTCAATGATACATGGGACATTATACATTGTAACCGGACATGATGGGACATTATACATTGTAACCGGACATGGTGGGACATTATACATTGTAACCGGACATGGTGGGACATTATACATTGTAACCGGACATGGTGGAACATTATACATTGTAACCAAACATGGTGGGACATTATACATTGTAACCGGATACATTGTAACCGGACATGGTGGGACATTATACATTGTAACCGGACATGGTGGGACATTATACATTGTAACCGGACATGGTGGGACATTATATATTCTAACTGGACATGGTGGGACATTAAATATTCTAACAAGACATGGTGGGACATTATACATTGTAACCGGACATGGTGGGACATTATACATTGTAACCAGACATGGTGGGACATTATACATTGTAACCGGACATGGTGGGACATTATACATTGTAACCAGACATGGTGGGACATTATACATTGTAACCAGACATGGTGGGACATTATACATTGTAACCGGACATGGTGGGACATTATACATTGTAACCAGACATGGTGGGACATTATACATTGTAACCGGACATGGTGGGACATTATACATTGTAACCGGACATGGTGGGACATTATACATTGTAACTGGACATAACCTCTGCTGCACAGAGGGATAATCCACTTAACGGTATATTCTAGTGGGAGTATCCCTCTCGTCCAGCAGTGCATGGTGGGAGAAATGTATGTGTTGATCAGTTCCCCATGTAGTCCCCTACTGTAAAACCCCTGGAATGTCAGTAGGGAAACCCCTTGCATGGGGAATCCCATAAATACAGTGACCTGTGATTAAAACCTCAGTTGACTCCCAGCCTATGTGTCGTCTAGTTCTTGGGAAGGAAGGATTCTTATAATGCTACCAGTGGGGGGGTACAACTAGTATATATATATATCTAAACAGCAAAAGATAACAAAAACCTACCAGTAGGTGTCACCAGAGGTTAGGAAAAAATATCGAACTTGAGTCTTAATGTCTATTAATAAAACCTAACTTTTAATATGTTAATGCATAAAATAAGACAGGTGTGACAAGCAATATTAAAATAGAAAATAGGAAGAAAAAAAAATCAGCGCTAGATTGCCACACAAACAGTAGTGATAATAATAAGGCTGCACTCCTTAAAATCTAGCTCTGATATTGCGCACGTGAAGTGGAATAATCCCCACTCAAGGATATACAGAGTAATATTTGATTGGCGAATATCTGGCTCAAATTCAGCGTCCGAATTAGTGTTGTTCGACCCAGAAAAAAAGAATAAAATATAGTGCTCTCTGTAAAGTAATTAAAAGTTGTAAAAGAGTATAAAATATACTACTCACATTATTTAGAGCAGGCTTGTACTGCTCGGTGTAAGCGCTTGGGTGGTATAATCCCCACCTATGGATTCTTTAGACGTCTTGTAAAATATGCTGTATGTGTATGGTCAGGTGAAAAAAGAAAGAAAATGGCAATAAAGTATTTTATGCCAAAATAATTTCTTTATTATAAAGTAATAAAAATAATATCTAAACGCGTTTCACCTCAAGGGCTTCTTCAAGTAGATAATAGTAAAAAGGGAACACACCTGACAAACAAAGGTTTATATAAGATACAATAATGCTATGGAATTTTGAAATTCCTGCCAAAATGACGTCATAGGAACCTTAATATTATAGTGCACATCAAAACAGTGATTAAAACATAAATTTCTGTAAAAATAAATAACATACTCGTTTTCCTGGCACTATAGTGCCCTGAGGGTGCCCCCACCTTCAGGGTCCCCCTCCCGCCCGGCTCTGGGGAGAGGAAAGGGGTTAAAACTTACCTTTTTCCAGCGCCGGGCGGGGAGCTCTCCGCCTCCGATCCTCCTCCTCTCCTCCTCTCCTCCCATTCGGCTGAATGCGCACACGTGGCAAGAGCTGCGCGCGCATTCAGCTGGTCTCATAGGAAAGCATTCATAACGCTTTCCTATGGACGCTTGTGTGTTCTCACTGTGACTTTCACAGTGAGAATCACGCAAGTGCCTCTAGCGGCTGTCAATGAGACAGCCTCTAGAGGAATTGAAGGCTGGATTACTGCTATGTTTATTAAAAAAATTGGTTAACCCTAGCTGGACCTAGCACCCAGACCACTTCATTAAGCTGAAGTGGTCTGGGTGCCTAGAGTGGTCCTTTAACATGGCAGATCATATGGGTGGGGCGGCAAACTTTACTCTTGCCTAGGGCGGCAAAAATCCTTGCACCGGCCCTGCAGACACTGCATCCCTGTGGGCAGACTCGGGAGGGGGGGGGGGCAGCACTTTGGGCGGACTCGGGTGCAGGCACCGGGGGGCCCAGACCTTGAGCTGTGTCAGGGGCCCCAAAATTTCTGATGGCAGCCCTGGCCCGCCTCTGCACTTTTTCTAGTGCCATAATATCCTTCTTTAGAAAAGGTGCCCAAAATTGCACAGCATATTCATTATGTGGTCTTACCATTGATTTATAAAGAGGCAAAATGATATTCTTGTCCCGAGAATGAATGCCCTTTTTCATGCATGACAATACCTTACTAGCCTTGGCCACTGCTGATTGACATTGCACATTGTAGCATAGTTTGTTTTCTATAACAATTCCCTAGTCCTTTTCGTGTGTTGTTATCCCTAATTCGCTTCCATTAAGGGTATACGTTGCTTGTGCATTCTTTACGCCGAAGTGCATAACTTTGCATTTTTCAACATTAAATTTCATCTGCCATTTGAGTGGCCAGTCCCCAGTCTATCTAAATCCCTCTGCAGCAAAGTAATATCTTGCTCACAATGTATTATTTTACAAAGTTTTGTGTCATCTGCAAACACTGAAACATGACTTTCAATGCTGTCTTCAAGATCATTTTTTAAACATGTTAAATAGAAGGTGTTCTCTTTTGGGCAAAACCGTCCGTTACAGAAGGGGTCCCAGAACAGACCCCCGAGGGACACCACTTGCCACCTCTGTCCAGCTTGAAAATTTACCATTAATGACAACTCTTTGTACTCTGTTTTTAAGCCAATGTTCTACCCAAGAACAAACATTTTCATCTAGACTGATTTCCTTGAGTTAGAACACTAATCTATTGTGTGGAACTGTATCAAATGCCTTGGCAAAATCCAAATAGATCACATCCACGGCAACACCCTGATCTATACTTCTACTTACTTCTTCGTAGAACGCAATCAAGTTAGTTTGACATGACCTGTGCTTCATAAAACCGTGCTGATTTTTGCTGATAACCATGTTCTTCTCAAGGAATTCTTGAATATTATCTCTTAATAAGCTTTCAAATATTTTCCCAGCCACAGAAGTTAAGCTCACAGGTCTATAATTTCCAGGCAAGGATTTTGAGCCCTTTTTGAATATAGGAACCAAATCTGCCTTCCTCCAATCCTCCGGAACACTTCCTGAAAGAAAAGAATCTTGAAAGATTAAAAACAGAGGTTCACTTATTTCTACACTTAGTTCCTTAAGTACTCGTGGATGGATTCCGTCAGGCCCTGGAGCTTTGTTTATATTAACTTTCTTTAGTTGATGCAGCACCTTGTCTTGAGTTAACCAATTACAATTATTCTGCAAGTTTTTAGTAGCAATCATTTGCACATCTATTGCCATGGGTTCTTCCTTAATATATACGGAGGAGAAATAGTTATTTAAAATTCCTGCCTTTTACTGGTCTTCATTAACTAACACCCCCGTTTCAGTTTTTAGTGTTCCTACACTTTCATTTTTTTTTTTTTTTTTTAGAATTTATGTACTTAAAGAATGCTTTGGGGTTGGTTTTGCTCTCTTCAGCTATTATTATTTCATTTTGAAGTTTAGCAAGTCTAATTGCCTTTTTGCACGCATTATTTGCATCATTATATCTTTTATAAGATACATCCGATTTGTTCGATTTAAATGCCCTTTTCTTATTTTTAATCTCTTGTTTTACTTCTCTACTAAGCCACGTTGGATTTAATTTGTTTCTTTTATATTTATTTCCCAATGGTACATACTGAGAAATGTACCTTTCTAATATTGGTTGGAAGATGATCCATTTATCCTCAGTGCTCTTTTCACTAAAGAGTTTATGCCAGTCAATATATTGTAAAGCTGCCCTTAACTTATTGGAATTGTCCTTTTAAAAATTATACAGGGAGTGCAGAATTATTAGGCAAGTTGTATTTTTGAGGATTAATTTTATTATTGAACAACAACCATGTTCTCAATGAACCCAAAAAAACTCATTAATATCAAAGCTGAATATTTTTGGAAGTAGTTTTTAGTTTGTTTTTAGTTTTAGCTATGTTAGGGGGATATCTGTGTGTGCAGGTGACTATTACTGTGCATAATTATTAGGCAACTTAACAAAAAACAAATATATACCCATTTCAATTATTTATTATTACCAGTGAAACCAATATAACATCTCAACATTCACAAATATACATTTCTGACATTCAAAAACAAAACAAAAACAAATCAGTGACCAATATAGCCACCTTTCTTTGCAAGGACACTCAAAAGCCTGCCATCCATGGATTCTGTCAGTGTTTTGATCTGTTCACCATCAACATTGCGTGCAGCAGCAACCACAGCCTCCCAGACACTGTTCAGAGAGGTGTACTGTTTTCCCTCCTTGTAAATCTCACATTTGATGATGGACCACAGGTTCTCAATGGGGTTCAGATCAGGTGAACAAGGAGGCCATGTCATTAGATTTTCTTCTTTTATACCCTTTCTTGCCAGCCACGCTGTGGAGTACTTGGACGCGTGTGATGGAGCATTGTCCTGCATGAAAATCATGTTTTTCTTGAAGGATGCAGACTTCTTCCTGTACCACTGCTTGAAGAAGGTGTCTTCCAGGAACTGGCAGTAGGACTGGGAGTTGAGCTTGACTCCATCCTCAACCCGAAAAGGCCCCACAAGCTCATCTTTGATGATACCAGCCCAAACCAGTACTCCACCTCCACCTTGCTGGCGTCTGAGTCGGACTGGAGCTCTCTGCCCTTTACCAATCCAGCCACGGGCCCATCCATCTGGCCCATCAAGACTCACTCTCATTTCATCAGTCCATAAAACCTTAGAAAAATCAGTCTTGAGATATTTCTTGGCCCAGTCTTGACGTTTCAGCTTGTGTGTCTTGTTCAGTGGTGGTCGTCTTTCAGCCTTTCTTACCTTGGCCATGTCTCTGAGTATTGCACACCTTGTGCTTTTGGGCACTCCAGTGATGTTGCAGCTCTGAAATATGGCCAAACTGGTGGCAAGTGGCATCGTGGCAGCTGCACGCTTGACTTTTCTCAGTTCATGGGCAGTTATTTTGCGCCTTGGTTTTTCCACACGCTTCTTGCGACCCTGTTGACTATTTTGAATGAAACGCTTGATTGTTCGATGATCACGCTTCAGAAGCTTTGCAATTTTAAGAGTGCTGCATCCCTCTGCAAGATATCTCACTATTTTTGACTTTTCTGAGCCTGTCAAGTCCTTCTTTTGACCCATTTTGCCAAAGGAAAGGAAGTTGCCTAATAATTATGCACACCTGATATAGGGTGTTGATGTCATTAGACCACACCCCTTCTCATTACAGAGATGCACATCACCTAATATGCTTAATTGGTAGTAGGCTTTCGAGCCTATACAGCTTGGAGTAAGACAACATGCATAAAGAGGATGATGTGGTCAAAATACTCATTTGCCTAATAATTCTGCACTCCCTGTATGTTTTAGTATTCCCCATGTGCTTTTGTTTTTTTGAGTTTATTTCAAAGGACACTATATTGTGATCACTATTTCCCAAGTGCTCACCCACTTGAATGTTGGTCAAAAGATCAACGTTGTTTGTTAAAACCAGGTCCAGACAAGCGTCCATTCTAGTTGGTGCTTGTACAAGTTGTGACATGAAGGTGTCATTTAACAAGTTTAAGAACCTAATTCCCTTTGCTGAGCTACTAGTCCCTCTGTCCCAATTTATGTCCAGGTAATTAAAATCTCCAATAATTAAAGTAAATAATAAATAAAGTAAATAATCAGTAAAAGAAAAGACGGGTTTTATTCTTTAGAACAGACCTGCTGTATTTCTGAGCTCCTATTGTATAGTTAACGTTGTAAGAAGCAACACAAGGTACTTCAATCAGTAAGCTAATGCTTATCTTTTAGCTGGTCTGTAGTTCTTAGAATGGAACCTTCAAGGTAAAAGATTCTTATCTCATGTGCCTTCGAGGGCCCCCCTTAATAAAAAAACCTGTCTATTCTGTCTTATGCCCACCGCTTGAAATTAGTAATAAGTAAAGGTAAATAGTCGATCTTAGGACTGCTAGATCCCTAAAAATGTATACACCAGGTCAGTATTCTGTCAGTGCAGATCTGGGCAATTACCGATTAGATGTCCTGAGCCCCTGACTCACGCGTTTCGCCAGGATCGCTCATCAGAGGGGAACTGAAGACAAGCAAGTGTCTGATTTTTAAACTAGCAACTCATCGATGGTTGGCTGAGCACTTTGTACAGCCTGCCAATCATGAGAGAGGAGGGCATCCTCTTATTTGCAAACTATTTAACCCTTACGTTGCTTACCTAATACATGAAAAGAAATCTCTTATGGAGTAAATGTTAATAATTCATATCTCATCCGTATGTTATGTTGTAATGGCAGATATGCAAGTGTATCTAAACTACAGTAAAAAAAATGTTTAACCAATTCAAACCCAGTTTCTATTTAAACAACATTAGCAAAGGATTCGGCAGTTACCAAGTTTTAGTTCTCCTAAAGGATGATTAGTGTCTCTATATTGATTCATTACAAAAATACATAGAGTGTGCCACAATTGTACTGAAAGGGAGCTTTAATCTCCCTAAATCGTATACTGTGAATGCTTCTGCCTGAATAGATAAAGCTGTAGCTATTTTATGGATTTTATTCAAACTTATTCTCTGGACCTTCAGACCAACTTATATATTGTTATAAAGATGTGGAACTTTTATATTATTATAAAAACGAGGAATATACCAGATGTGAGAATTGTTCTATTTAAATTCAATTATGTGGAGATACCATATTTTGAATAATACATCACTTGTTACCAGTAAAATATCCAGTGTAATGAATTTTTTTTTTTTTTTAAATGAAAATAGGGTAATTCATTTTTTTCAACCGTTAGTAAAGGAAATTAATTATGTATAAAGAGGGTAAAATTGAACTCCTCATTAAAGGATCACTATAGTGCCAGGAAAACATACTCATTTTCCTGGCACTATAGTGCCCTGAGGGTGCCCCCACCCTCAGGGTTCCCCTCCGCTCTAGGGGGAGGAAGGGGTTAAACTTACCTCTTTCTCCGGCACCGGGCGGGGAGCTCTCCTCCTCCTCAGCTGAATGCGCATGCGCGGCAAGAGCCGTGTGCGCATTCAGCCGCGCGCGCATTCAGCTGGTCTCATAGGAAAGCATTCACAATGCTTTCCTATGGACGCTGGCGTCTTCTCACTGTGAAAATCACAGTGAGAAGCGTGGAAGCGCCTCTAGCGGCTCTCAGTGAGACAGCCACTAGAGGCTAGATTTACCCTAACATAAACATAGCCGTTTCTCTGAAACTGCTATGTTTATAGAAAAAAGGGTTAATCATAGATGGACCTGGCACCCAGACCACTTCCTTGAGCTGAAGTGGTCTTGGTGCCTATAGTGGTGCTTTAAGGCCCTGAGGAGACAGAGTCTTAAATTGATGAATCCATCTGGATTCTTTTTTGAGTAAAGTTAAATTAAAATTCCCTTTCCTGGTATTTACATGAACTCGTTCTAGTATTTGAAAAGTAAGTGTAACGGATCACCTGGCACCCCGACTGGGTACCTCCGTTGAAGGATGCTCCTAGCGCTTCCTGAGGGCTCCAAGCACTGCAGCCGACACCATAACCACCGTAGACTCCTTCAGAGAGCAAGGCAGGAACAAGCTCTTACAAGAGCTTAGCAGTGAATATAGCAAGAGAGTATGCAGAGCATAGCAATCCCTTGTAGCAGATTCCCCCAATAAGAGACGGAACTCCAAATTGAGGGTGAAGTAGAACTGTCTAAAACTTTATTTTACTTGGGACTAGCCCATATGGTCATTACATTAATGTAGCAGAGCTGCAATGTTAAATCCCCAAATCTCCGCTGGTACAGACAATAATCCAAGTGAAGCGCTGGAAATGAAGGCAATATCACAAATCCCCCAGTAACCGGACGAAACAACGTTCTGGGAGTCAACTGACGATTTTATTCACAGCTCCAGTATTTATGTGATTCCCCATGCAAGGGGTTTCCTTAATCCCTTTACTGGGGTTATACAGTAGTGGACTACAGGGGGAACTGAATATGCAGGACATTTCTCCCACCATGCACTGCTGTACGAGAGGGATACTCCCACTACAATATGCTGTTAAGTGGATTATCCCTCCGTACAGCAGAACCGGCTTTTCACACAAAAATACATAACTTTAATATTATTCATAGGATTATACCGAATGACCGTTTAGTAGATAGCTGGGGTCTGAGCGCACACTCTGTGAAAGTACCGCTCAGATCCCAGAATAAATAACCGAACGCCGCACGAAACCCACTTTACTATACCTTCATCTTAAAACTACCGAATACATAATTGAGAATAAAATACCGAAGGACCCGTACTCCCGAACAGCCTGGAAGTCCAGCGGTGTTCGTGCCATCGAGTAGCTGATTTTGGTTCAGTGTTATTATTATATTATTATTATTATTATTATTAATAATAATAATTATTATTATTATTTATTATTATTATTGTTATTATTATATTAATATATATCATTAATTATTATTATATATTATTATTAATTATTATTATTTATTATTATATATTATTATTTATTATTATTATTAATTATTATTATTTATTATTATTATATATTATTA
>OW240920.1:5530057-5579730 GCA_933207985.1 Pelobates cultripes | reverse complement strand
AGAGAGAGAGAGAGAGAGAAGAGACCGGGCTGGGAGAGAGATAGAGGAGACTGTCTGTCTGATTTTATATTTGTTTTTCTTACAGGAAAACTGGTTCCTAGTTGAATTGAACAGTATCGAATATGGTAAATGCGACGGTTTATATAAATCTGTTTCTAGGGAGGTCACAGTTAAATTAAACAATATAAATAAATGTGACGGCGAATCTGTCCTGTCAAAGTTTAAAAAATTACTTTTCATTTCTCTTATTTTAATAAAATAAAAAATGGAAAACACTTCTGAACTTTTGCAGAGTTTCTCCCTTTATTTGACTTTCATATCTGGAGATCTGGTTGCGACCATCGTACTGCTTCTGCATTTTAATTTTGAAATTTTCCTTTTAAGAAGATATTTATTAGATTATTTTTTTTTTTTTTTTGCACTGATTGGGAGTTTAAAAACTGTGACTGCATTCAAAAACTGCATTGTTTTCTGTAATTGCAAATACCCATCAATTTTGGCCTTCAGTAAAGAATTTAACATTTTTCTTTTTAAATAATTGATGGATTTTAAAATACTATACCTCTCACCTGGGTTTTCATATTAACAATTACGGTTATTGTAATAATATAGTTATACCTCTCACCTGGATTTTCATATTAACGGTTACGGTTATTGTAATAATATAGTTATACCTCTCACCTGGATTTTCTAAATAACTGTTATTGTGGTATATAGTTATAGGCTTTGTGTTCTGTTGTCCCTAGGCTTCTATAGTAGACATAAAATCGAAGGAGGAGAAGGATGCAGAGCTGGACCGTAAGATTGAAGCTTTACGGAAGAAGAATGAAGCTTTGGTCCTGAGGCACAAGGTATGTACTCTAATCCGTGCGTGTATATCAGTATGTAGTGGGCGGAATCTGAGCTGATTTAATTATATTCAGATTAGTCATTGCTGAATTTGACACTCCACCAAAAGTAGCGCTTTCTGAGGTGGTCACCCCCCTTAAATAAATGTTAAAACTCCCATCCGTTCCATCTCTGCTGAGTCAAAGCCCTGTAGCCCTATTTCCCTGAATTAGTCACATCCTCTCGCTGGAGGTGGCAGAGGGCAGGGAGGACAGACTGAGGGCTAGGTAGGGGTGGCACAGAATGGGGAAGGGGGTGCAGATGCCAGTCTGGCGCATGCATGCATATAATTGACTTCTTGGCTGGCTAATGATACTGCTGGAAGTGGAGTTACACCTATAGTACCTAAAGGGTTAACCTCTGGAATGTGCAGAGTTTCAATGCAAAACCTGCAAATACCTGCACCATGACCACTTCAAATCACTGAAATAATGCGTGGTGCTGGAGTAAGCCTTTTTAGACTATAGGCTACATTTTCTGTGATACCTGGCCAGGCTTTAAACTAGTTAATCGTGTTGGGAAGTGTATGCCTATTTAAAACTAAGGTTTACCATCACTGGCGCACTGGATAAAATGTGCGTGCTCCGTTGAATTAGTCCCTCATATATCCCTTGGATAAAAGCGTCCTTTGTTTTGCTGTATCGGTTTACCATGTGCTTGTCTTTAAATCACAGTTGATTGAGGAGGATAGAAGGAGAGCAGAGCAAGAGGGAATTGCAGTCACCACACCGCGAAAGGGGAAGAATACGGACGCTGAGCCGGACAAGGCCAGGAAAGAAAAAGAAAACTTCTCAATCACTCTTGATGTAAATGCCGGGGTAAGCAATTGTAGCGGAGAGCTGATTTCCCACAGCTTAACTCCACTGATGTATTAGAATAATTCAGGAACAAGTAGTAAATCCAAATAGGGTAACAGGCACAATCAGCAATACAATCCAATAATATCCCATCACCTTTCCCAATCACTGGACGACACACAGGATCAGGAGTAGAATTGACTTTTAATGACACAATTCCTGCTTTTATGAGATTCTCCCATGCAAGGGAGGGACTGATCATAATTACTACATTAACCAATCACATAGACGTTACCTCCCACACATCTCCTCCTCTTAGCTTAACAGTTAACATAATTATAAAGTACATACTTTTCCCCAATTCATGGATGTACCCCAAATATGGTAGGTACACCTTTAAATGATCTGGGTGAGAAACCTATTAGAAAATAGTTCCATGAGATCTGGCCCTGCAGTCGGTCTTTGTTCGTGCCTCAAAAGTCCCGAAAGTCTATGTCATCCATGGTTAAGTCTGCATTCAGATTAATCCCCTAGTTCGTGGGATGCATCCTACCAAACGACGGGCTGTTCGTGCGTTTTGATCGGCACTTTCTGAAGTCCTGGAGGTCTTAGCGGTGTTCGGTTAGTCGAGTGTCCGATTTGAGTTCCAGACACTCGACGATCAAACACCGCTGTTCGTGCGTTTAAGATGGCCACCGCCACGTGTTCGGCTGCCGAAATGGCGGCCACCCAGGAGATCCAGCAGAGCGTTCGTGTGTTTCAACCAAGGGAATGGAACAGACATATAGGGAGGTAAATTACAGCCACACTTCACACCAGGGTGGTCCGGTTGTTCTGTACTTTAGTTCGGATGGTGGATATACCGTGTTTCCCCGAAAATAAGACCAACCCCGAAAATAAGCCCTAGCTGGATTATCAGGGTTGGCCTCCAATATAAGCCCTAACCCGAAAATAAGACCTAGGCAGGGCCGGTGGCCGGTCCTTTAAATGCCTCAGCCGCCTGAGCGCTCTATAGAGAGCGCTCAGACGGCTGCCGCACTGCCTCACCTCCCCTCCCCTGTAGCGTGGCCGAGCTCCTCTCCGGTCCGCGACCCGGCCGGACTGACAGGAAGTGCACACTGGGTGTGCACTTCCTGTCAGTCCAGCCGGGTCGTGGACCGGAGAGGAGCTCGGCCACGCTACAGGGGGCGGGGGAGTATTACAGGGAGAGGGGGGGGGAGTATTACAGGAGAGGGGGGAGTAATACAGGAGAGGGGGGAGCATTACAGGAGAGGGGAGCATTACAGGGGAGTAATACAGGGGAGACACAGGAGAGGGAGTATTACAGGAGAGGGGAGCATACAGGGAGAGGGGAGACACAGGAGAGGGGAGCATTACAGGAGAGGGGGGGGGGGAGCATTACAGGAGAGAGGGGGGAGCATTACAGTGTGAGAGAGGAGGGGACAATATTGCGGGAGAGAGGAGGGGGATAATATTACAGGAGAGAGGGAGGGGGGGATAATATTTACAGAGAGAGGGAGGGGGATAATATTACAGGAGAGAGGGAGGGGGGGATACATACAGGAGAGAGAGGGGAGGGGGGGGATAATACACAGGGAGAGAGGGAGGGGGATAATATTACAGGAGAGAGGGAGGGGGATAATATTACAGGGAGAGTGGGAGGGGGATAATATTACAGGAGAGAGGGAGGGGGGAGAGTATTACAGGGAGAGAGGGAGGGGGGGAGAGCATTACAGGAGGGAGGGGAGAGCATTACAGGAGGAGGTATATGGCCACAGAGGGAGGGAGGGGGGGAGAGCATTACAGGAGGGAGGGGGGGAAGAGCCACAGGGAGGAGGGGAGAGCAATACAGGAGGGGAGGGGGAGAGTATTACAGGGAGGGAGGGGAGAATATTACAGGGAGGGAGGGGGGAGAGTATTACAGGGAGGCAGGGGGGGATAATATTACAGGGAGGGAGGGGGAGATAATATTACAGGGAGGGAGGGGAGAGTATTACAGGGAGGGAGGGGAGAATATTACAGGGAGGGAGGGGGGAGAGTATTACAGGGAGGGAGGGGAGAATATTACAGGGAGGGGGAGGTGAGGGTCTCTGGGGGGTTACACAGCGCGGACACCGGCTGACAGACTGGCTCTAAGCCCTACCCTGAAAATAAGCCCTAGTGTGTTTTTTGTGACTAAAATTAATATAAGACCCGGTCTTATTTTCGGAGAAACATGGTAGCTGTTCGCATTCCGACTTGTACATCTTTTTACCGAACAAAGTTTACCGAACAAAGGCCACATAGGTTGTATGTAATTTTATATAATCCAGGCACAGGGAAAACTCTTAGGTGCCAACAATAAAAGGGGAATATATAGGACAGCAAAAGGGGTTCTGCTACAGCAATAAATGCATGTGATGTCCCAAGCTGAGGGGCTGGGGTTTGGTGTAAGACTTCCTGTACTGTTACATCCACGGATACCGTTCATGCCCAAGGAACCAGGATTGTATTAAAGGGACAGTACAGGTGATGTTCGAAAAATTAGAATATTGTGCAAAAGTTAATTTATTTTAGTAATGCAACGTAAAAGAGGAAACTAATATAGGAGATAGACGCATTACATGCAAAGCGAGATAGTTCAAGCCGTGATTTGTCATAAGTGCGATAATTATGGCTTGCAGCTCATGAAAACCCCAAATCCACAATCTCAGTAAATTAGAATATTACATGCAATCAATAAAACAAGGAGTGTACATAGAACAATATGACACCTCTGAAAAGTATAAGCATGCATATGGACTCCGTACTTGGTTTGGGCCTCTTTTGCATCAATTACTGCCTCAATGCGGCGTGGCATGGAAGCTATCAGCCTGTGGCACTGCTGAGGTGTTATGGAAGACCAGGATGCTTCAATAGCGGCCTTCAGCTCCAAATAAGATTGCACCTTTCATATTTTCTGAGATTGTGGATTTGGGGTTCATGAGCTGCAAGCCATAATCATCGCACTTATGACAAATCACGGCTTGAACTATCTTGCTTTGCATGTAATGTGTCTATCTCCTATATTTCCCCTCCTACATTGCATTACTGAAATAAATGAATTTTTGTACGATATTCTAATTTTTCGATTATCACCTGTATAGTCACCCAGACCAATCCAGCTCATTGAATGGTCTGGGTGCAGTGTCCCTGTCCCTCTTAGTCCTGCAATGTAAATCATTGCATTTTTTGAGAAACTACAATGATTACCTTGCTGGGCTACGACTACCTCTAGGCTTGCTAGGTGACTGACACTGGATGTCCTTTGTGGCCGAACCAGCCTTGCCACTGGGCACTGGAGAAGACTGATTGCCAGCCTCCTGCCATGTGAGTATAGCCCCTGGGATGTATTGCCTGCTCTGCTGTACTGCTGAGGATTGCCACCAACTAGGTGGATTTGGCTATGGAGCTTGTGTAGTGCCTCTGTTGTTAGCAACAGTAATATGCACTACCTGAATAGCAAGACTGGTAATTTGCATATTCAGGTATATTTGCATATCGCTAATTCTGCATGCAGGAGAGACATTTTGTGTTAATTATGGTCTTCCCCCACCCATTTATAAATATGTAATTATATTATAATAAGTTACTGTATGTTGCCTTCTATGATTTGACTGTTTGTAATTTTGAGTTTTTACAGCAATGTTAATGTAATGACCATATGGGCTAGTCCCAAGTAAAATAAAGTTTTAGACAGTTCTACTTCACCCTCAATTTGGAGTCCTGTCTCTTATTGGGGGGAATCTGCTACAAGTGATTGCTATGCTCTGCATATTCCCTTGCTATTATCACTCCTAAGCTCTTTTAAGAGCTCGTTCCTGCTTCGCTCTGAAGGAAGAGGTTCGGCGTGTGGTGGTTGTGGTGTCGGCTAGAGTGCTTGGAATCCTCAAAGTGCTAGGAGCATCCATCAACGGTCAGGGTGCCAGGTGATCCGTTACATCCTTACTCTCTCCATTAATGCTTTTTATATGGTGAGGGACTAATGTTCTCACCAGTTGGAGGTGGAGCGCGATCGATGCTAGAATATTTTTTATCAGTTAAAAACTCTCACAGAGGGAAATCTACTGTAAGGGATACAGCTTTGGTATTCTTTATACTATATAATCCCTTTAAGTGGGTTTAGAGTGCTTTTTTACTAAACATGCTTGTTTCTAGGTTACTTCTGTGAATCCTTTACCGTTTCTGTTCAGCAGTTTTTAGGGTTAAATTCATGTTTGTTTTCTCCAGGAAAAGCGGGTTGTAAATGAAGGAAGATCACCAAAACAAACACAAGATTCTCCAAGAAGTCCCACTCATAGGAAAAGTGGTAGGTCAGGCTTATCAGGTCGGTCCCCTTCAAATGCCCAGACTGAGGACTCTCACCAAGATGAGGGCAATACCAGCCCTTCATCAACAAGGCCTACAAGAAGCCGAAGGAGCCAAGGGTCCGATGGGCTTAAACGAGAACATGGAGCTGAGTTGTATTGGAAAAGTTCAAGAGGGAACACAGATGGCTCACCTGGAGATAGGTGGACTTCCTCTCCTAGGGGAGGAGCTGCTTGCGGAGACCGTGGTGGAAGAGGTCCTGGAAGAGGTGGTGGGACTCCTGCAAGAGGTGGTGGGACTCCAGGCAGAGGTGGGGTGCATACTGCGGTTGTAGATGCACCTGGGCCTGACAGAAAAGTCAGGGTACAATATCTGTAAACAATTTCAGACTTGTTCAGTTCTTGTTTCTGGTTCTTTATTTATTCTTACACTCTTTATGTTGGGTATTCTTTACAGGAGTGGGAAGAAAAGAGAAGACAAAATATAGAAAAGATGAACGAAGAAATGGAAAAGATCGCAGAATACGAGAGAAGCCAGAGGGTAAGCGGATATTTATATTGTTTAGTGTTAATCCCATTTCAAAGGAAAACATTGTCAGACGTTTTTTGACTCCAATAAGTCCCGATTGATGGATAAATATGACTTCTGCTTTAAAGCCTGCTAGATGCCTTAAAAGACCACTAAAGGAAATCCGACCACTTCATTTCAACAAAGTGGTCAGTGTGCAGTGGCAATTTAACCCTTCAATGTAAAACATTGCCATTTTTACCCACACTAACATCTAAATCTCTATTCTCATTAATACCCTTCTCTAGCAGGATGGAGCGAGAGAGAAAAATCCTATCCGGAACTTCCTTGATGACCCCCGAAGGACTGGGCCTGTTGCAGATGTTGACAGGAAGGAGGGTAGTAGGAGACATGTGCGGAACTGGGGAGGACATGATTTTGAAAAGGTCAAAACTGGCCTTGACCGAGAGCAGGAGAGTCATGTGAGTGTCTGAGGAATGTAATGCAGAGTTTAACCATGAATAGAAGCTATTGGCTGCGAATTGAATTGTCCTCTAATAATTCCCCTGTTTGCCTATGGGTAAATCAAGCCGTCTTTCGAGATGGGGCTATTGGTGAGGTCACTGGTTTGTGTCCTTCCAGTCATGTTTCTTCTCATTTCAATCTGTAGAGTGATTTGTATTTATGCAGCTGCCATTCATTTCCGTTTATCTGTGTTTATCCTTGTGGGAAGACACATTTCTGTAGTCCTTGCTTGACACTTGTATCTGCTGCACAGGTTCGTAGACCAGCGGGAAGGAATCAGGTGGATATGACAATGTCCATGACTGGAAGGGAACGGGCAGAATATATGAGGTGGAAAAAAGAACGGGAGCAGATTGACCAGGAGCGGCTGGAGCGACATCGCAACCAAAAAGGCCAATGGAGGCGAGAGTGGGATGCAGAAAAAAATGAATCCATGTGAGTGTGAAGATTATTTTCTCAACAGAAAAAATTGGGGAAAAGGATTTTCCTCAATTTTCTTTTTTTCCTTCTATGTATGTATATGTGAGTGATTTGTTTTATTAATCCATCTTGTTTTCGGTGATAGGTTTAAAGATGATGCAACCGTACATATTGAAGATGATCCTTTGAGCAGACGAGGTGAGTTTAATTCCTAGATTTATCAAAGCAAATGGTACTATAACTAGGTCACTTTGCACCTACATGGGACTGTCCCTTTAACCCATTAATCATGTGTCTGTCATTAGGTCACTTTGCTCCTACATGGGACTGTCCCTTTAACCCATTAAACATGTCTCTGTCATTAGGTCACTTTGCTCCTACATGGGACTGTCTCTTTAACCCATTAAACATGTCACTGTCATTAGGTCACTTTGCTCCTACATGGGACTGTCCCTTTAACCCATTAAACATGTCGCTGTCATTAGGTCACTTTGCTCCTACATGGGACTGTCCCTTTAACCCATTAAACATGTCACTTCATTAACCTACATGGGACTGTCCCTTTAACCCATTAAACATGTCACTGTCATTAGGTCACTTTGCTCCTACATGGGACTGTCCCTTTAACCCATTAATCATGTCACTGTCATTAGGTCACTTTGCTCCTACACGGGGCTGTCCCTTTAACCTATTAAAGATGCCACTATCATTAGGTCACTTTGCTCCTACATGGGACTGTCCCTTTTAGCATGAAAGGAATGCAATTTTTATGATTTTAATGTTTGTTTTTTTTCACCGAAAAGGGAAGCGAGGAACTCCTAAACCACACACTGTGGGGGAAATTCTGTCAGAAAGTATTTCCGTATATAAACAGAAAAAGGATCGGAGACACGGCACAGAACGCAGCAAACCTTACAAGTATGTTGGAGCTGGTTAGAATTTCGGAGCGCGTTCTTGTATCAGTTTTAATATAGCTTATTATGAATGTTCTCTATCCAGTGATACTTTGCAATTTTTTCCTTTTAACTTGAAGCTTTTTATTACGTGTGCAGTATTTCCGTAACTTATGACAAAAATAGTCCACTCTTTCATTTGTAAATCATACAACCTTTTTAAAAACTGCTCCTTATAGACACACAGCCGTTATTCCAGATTTTATTCCACAACACTCCTAGAAAGCTTCGCAAAATATACAAACGAAGACTCTCATGGTTCACTGTTAAAACAGGCTACTATTTTCTAAGCATTGATTTTTCTGATGTATGCAGAGGTGAAAATAAACCCTACTGATTGTATGTTGGTCACAGAGTGTTTAGAGTGGCCATATTTTATGACGCAATGCATTAAAAATCGAAACATAACCATGACGTTCTCTGCAGAATTGCTGTTTTGAAGACCCTTCCCACACCAGTCACCGATCCAATCAGTAGAGTCTCATTCTGTGCGGTGGGGACTGATCTGGGTTTTACGGGATAAGTAGTTTAACCCCTGCGAGCAGTTCCACTCATCACATAGGATAATTGGAACTGTAATATAAATTGAAGTGTTGTGGCATGATTTGCTAGTTTATTAAAGGTTTGGGCGCACAATAATTTGGGATAATGCCCCACCTTGTTCCCAGTGTCCCTTCCCTTCTAATAACGATTACTGCTGTATACAGGGGCTAAGTTTTTCTCCCGTTTACTTCAAACATAAATGAGGAAAAGGAACATAAGAGCGTTAGAAGCCTGCTCCCAACTTCATATTTACACCAAAACCTTTAGCCCTTACCATGGGGAACATAGGGATTAAGACCTCGAACTAAAGATTATTTGGTTTAGCCAACTTTAAAAACTTAAACTGTTTTCATGGTGATATTTATTTTATTTTTTTGGTCTGGCATGGATGGTTAATATTTATTTATAGAAAATCATGTCTAAAACTGATATTGTATAGTAATTCTCAGGATTCTGATAAAACAGCATGACCTTTATTTTTCTTATCTTTTTAACAGCCAACATGACAGTCGCTGGGAGAAGCCAGAGGACTTAACAGAAAAGGAGATGACTACAAAGAGGGAGGAAAAGGAAACCTGTGTAGAGAAAGTGGTGGGTATTTATTGGGTTAGAGAGGGACATAGAGAAAGTGGGGGGGTATTTATTGGGTTAGAGAGGGACATAGAGAAAGTGGGGGGGTATTTATTGGGTTAGAGAGGGACATAGAGAAAGTGGGGGGTATTTATTGGGTTAGAGAGGGACATAGAGAAAGTGGGGGGTATTTATTGGGTTAGAGAGGGACATAGAGAAAGTGGGGGGTATTTATTGGGTTAGAGAGGGACATAGAGTGGGGGGTATTTATTGGGTTAGAGGAGGGACATAGAAAGTGGGGGGTATTTGTTGGGTAGAGAGGGACATAGAGAAATTGGGGGTATTTGTGGGTTAGAGAGGGACATAGAGAAAGTGGGGGGTATTTATTGGGTTAGAGAGGGACATAGAAAGTGGGGGGTATTTATTGGGTTAGAGAGGGACATAGAGAAAGTGGGGGGTATTTATTGGGTTAGAGAGGGACATAGAAAGTGGGGGTATTTATTGGGTTAGAGAGGGACATAGAGAAAGTTAGAGAGGGACATAGAGAGTGGGGGGGTATTTATTGGGTTAGAGAGGGACATAGAGAAAGTGGGGGGGTATTTATTGGGTTAGAGAGGGACATAGAGAAAGTGGGGGGTATTTATTGGGTTAGAGAGGGACATTGAGAAAGTGGGGGGTATTTATTGGGTTAGAGAGGGACATAGAGAAAGTGTGGGGTATTTATTGGGTTAGAGAGGGACATAGAGAAAGTGGGGGGTATTTATTGGGTTAGAGAGGGGGGTAATGGAAACCTGTGGTGATAGGGATGGGATCAGAGGGAGTGGGTTAGATCTGTATAGACAAACTGGTTGGTAAATAAGAGTGATGTGACTGTTGGTCCCCTTGCTTTAGGACAATCAGAAGGGACAGAAAAAGGTTGAGGAGCCTCCTAAATCAGCCACATCTGCAGTGAAACAAGAGTTGGTGGAAGGAGATGATGAAGATGATGGTGATTGGACAGATGCGAGTGGAGATGAAAATGAGGATGAATCTTTGGAGGAAGAAGAGTCTGAAGATGAGAACGCCAGTACCTCCCCAGTTAGCCCCCAACCTGCACCCAAGGAGCAGAGGCACTTTCCTCTTCAGGAGACCCCAAAACTTAAAATGCCTCCACCCAGTGAATCTCCACAGGAATCTAATCCCACCACCCCATTCTCCCCTGAAGGTCACATCGCTGTGACTGACTGGGGGGAGGAGATGGAGCAGCTGTGTAATGAGGACAGCCCTTCCCAGACAACAACTGGCTTGGGCCTAATGAAATCTTGGGAGAACGATATTCCATCAGGTCAGTGAGCCTTACCTGCTGTATTTAATAGCGTTAATTGAGCTATAAACGCATGTGGATGCTTTTATTGAGACCCAGCTAATTGATTAGAATTGTACACAAACCAGAATACTTATTAATTAGCCAAATACTTAGCAGATATAACACCAAAGAAAATGTGTATGTATTTCCTTTGCATGTTATCTTTGGGGTTGTGTGAAAAGTTAGCCTGCGCTAGCTGCTACTACTAGCCCTCCGTTTATGGATTTATTTTTCTATTGAATAGTCCCAGTAGTTTTTGTTTTGACGCTTGTGGTTGGACCATGCCGATTCCAAAATCACAAACTCAAACCGCAGAGCGCATCTAAAAGGCTTGTTTTAAATTGTGTCAATTGTATTTTATATAAAAGTAATTGTGCATTTCTATCTTCCTTCGGAACTCATACCAAACACTCGTATCCTTTCCTTGGCCTCACTGCACTTTTTCATAATTCAACCTTCTCCTCCACCCATCTTACTCTTTCTCAGTCTCCTTTTCTTCCGTCCCATTTTCCTCCACTGATCAATATATATATATATTTTTTATATATACATTATGTCTAATTCCTTCTCATCCCAAAGACTGAAGAATTACCCGTCCTGAAACACCCAGCAGGCTTTAACAGGAGCAGATGGCGACGGAAATCACTGTATTAAAGCGGCGCGCACCACCCCACGAGCGCTTTGTTTGGATATATAGCAGCTATTATTATTAAACCATGTCCCACCTGTCACCAATCCCAGAATCATGTGATTAATGTAAAGCAAGGTGCTGTGAGCGCTATACCGCATTGCGGAGTGGCTGAGCCATTTGTGTAACTAGATGTAATTTTATTTCATTTTTTTTTTTTTTAAACAATATTCTTATTTTACTTCTTAGAATTGTGTTGACCTGCCAAACAAATCATTGTTCTTAATTGCAACATTCCTAAGATTTATAGCTATTATTGCTGTCATTTTGCATATCATTTTGTTTTTATTTATGACCATAATATGTGTGTGTATATATATATATTTTTTTTTTTTAAAGATCTAGCCTATGCAAGGCCACATTGCTGGCTAGCAGATACTTTATATTTTCTAAACACACTCATATCATGTACAGTTGCTACAGCTCTGTCCTGATTATTTCACTTTACGTCAGTGTTTACAGTGCTTCAATAAAGTACCGTATTGTGTCCAGATTTAAAGCTATTAATTGAGCTTCTCTGCTGTATATTGTATGGATTTATAGGGTGCAAGGTGTTTGAGTGGTTTTGTACGAACTCTGTTTAAAAGGAATCCCAATTGACTCTTCAGATTAAGAGGCACCTACTGATTTACCCTTACATAGACATGTATTTTAAATTACATTTTTGTTATTCATTAATGGAATATTATGTAAATACAGATACTGTTACACTGAATATGAAATACAACCTTTTTCAAGAGAATTTATTTTTCCTTTTGTAATAAATCAAAATTCCAAAAATGTAACTTTATTTAAATTTTATTTTTAATTTAATAAAGAATTATTGGAAACAATCCCTTTTGTCAAAAAGTAATACATATGACATTGATGTGCAGTGAAGTTGAGGATTATTACAGGTGCAATCTAAGTAATAAAACAACGTTGGCTTAATGAAGCGGTTTTGGTGTATAGAGTCTGCAATCTGACGGCTCAATTCTCTGCCGCAGCCCCCCTGTCTGTGACTCTCTCAGCCTCCCTGCACGCCCCACCCTGTCTGTGACTCTCACAGCCTCCCAGCACGCCCCTCCCAGTCTGTGACTCTCACAGCCTCCCTGCACGCCCCACCCTGTCTGTGACTCTCACAGCCTCCTTGCACGCCCCTCCCTGTCTGTGACTCTCACAGCCTCCTTGCACGCCCCTCCCAGTCTGTGACTCTCACAGCCTCCCTGCACGCCCCGCCCTGTCTGTGACGCTCACAGCCTCCCTGCACGCCTCCCCTGTCTGTGACTCTCACAGCCTCCCATGCACGCCCCGCCCTGTCTGTGACTCTCACAGCCTCCATGCACGCCCCGCCCTGTCTGTGACTCTCACAGCCTCCCCTGAATGGCAGGGAATGGAGCAATGAGACTGCAGGAGCATGGACTATGCACCAAAACAACTTTAATTGAGCCAAATTTGTTTTGGTGCTTAGAGTATCCTTTTAATATTAATGACTTTAGAGATGTAATGTGACAGTAATTAGTTTAATTAGAGGAACCAGTGAGACAGTAAAAAAATACATTTCTTTTGCATAAAAAACAAAACCCACATACAATCCATCTATATAAATATAAAGTAATGTGTGGCACAAATATTTTAAGAATAAGTTCTGATACTCCTAGCCCCACAAGGAGAAATATCCGCTGTAAATGCCAGAATGTAGAACTATGCGCAATCCTTCTCATCGGCACTCTGAAGTGGCTCCCAGGTTTGTTTTCCTAGTGGTGGGGAACTACGATGATATAAACTTTTATTAAAAGAAAATGCTTTGTGACATGTTGTCCTACTGGTTTGTGTAACTCTTATGTGTTAGAACAGTTTTCCCCTCACAACATTTTTAGAGCCGTATCCAGGGATTTCCATTTGGTTTGTGTTTGGTGTCGTTTTCAGAGACCTGAGTAGTTTGCCTTATTTTATTTTTTAATTTTGACTCCAGAAGCTGTAATTTTTTTTGCACAGAATTGAAAAATGAAACCTAACCACACACTGTGGACCCTTCTCCATAGACCAGAACATCCGTTTCTGGGGTTATGGACACCAATCTGAAATTAAAGAGAGAAATTGAAACCAATATTGGTGTTTTGTTACATAAATTCCCAAATGTGAGCTCACTCACACGATACAGAGCAATATTAACCAAATAATGTGTGCTCGATGACCGTTTCACTCCCAGCGCAGCATAAAATGTAAAAGTTAATGAACATATATAAAAACAGTTTCCACTTTATTAAATAAAAACTATAGCGTTCGGAATAAAAAATGGTTTTATTCCGAACACTGCTGTTTTTGTACGTACTTATGTTTAAATAAAAAGTGTAGGGGGTGTTTACGTACCTCGTTTCCTCTTCGTCTTGTCCAATCCAATGCTTGTCATAGATTAGCACTGGGGATGAGAAACAGACGTATCACCGTGCTCCTCTAAATGCTTGTCACAAAGAAGCATTGAAGCCAACGCTTCTCTATGAGAAGGATCAGATGACATTTGACCTCATGCACTGTCTGAGGACATTAAAGGTCACAGAACAGAGTCTGTCAGTTGTGGCCATTAGGAAGACCGCCATTACTGGTGTGTTTAAGCCTACCATGCAAACATTGCCATATTTACAAGACGATGTTTAATATTTCAGGATCACTGCACTCTGACCACTTCATTGAGAATATAGATTATTCAGTCTCCATTTCATTTGGGCATTACTATGCAGAGTCACAGATTCACTCCCTCTTAACATTCCTCATCTGTTTATCAGTTCCATTAACCCTTTCAGGCTCACACCAATAACAATATTGCGTAGTTTAAAATATATATTTTGATATTTAGCTTCAATCAACTGGCATCAAAGGAACATTCTAATGTTAAAATATATTTTTAATAGTTTTCTAAATTGTGCCACCCTTTTAAGATGGGAAAATAAATAACTTTTTATCCAGAGGTGGAGGGGATTCTGTCACATAGCCGACGCTCTTCTCTGACTAATCTAATGCTTCTCAAAGGAGAGGAATGTGCGCCAATCGCCACTCTCGGCAAATCAGATAAAAGCATTCACAGCACATGGTGACATCATGCTGTGTGTTATGTAAAGTCTTTAAGATTAAGAAGCCCTTTAAATTCTATCGTATAGATTCAGTGCATCATTTTCACAAACACAATACTTTAAACTAGGTAACATTCATGCACAACGTTTGCTTATAAAAACAAAAACATAAACATGATTTGCTGAAGGGAGCTATGAAGGCTCAGTCTGAGTAAACTTGCTATAAAAAGTTAAAATAAGAATAAATCCTTGTTAATAGTTGCAATTAAATATCTTGGACAATATTTTGCACCATCCAATATTTTAATTTATATTATGTAGTTTATACATGAAAATGAGTATGATCCCATTTCATTACATTTCTCTTTGTTATATAGATATATATTACATTATCCAGTTATCATCCACTTTTAATATATTATTTATTTTGCACTAATAAAATATTGCCCTTGCCTTATAATCATTTTTATAAAGTGGCTCCAGTGACGTATAAGCATGTAAAGTATCGGGTGATTGCAATATAATCCGTTGTGTTTCTTGGACGGAACTGGATTGTAATGTCATTTGCTAAATCTTTAATATATAACAGAAAACTATCCATGTTTTATAGATGGGGTAGTTTGAGGAGTAGGGACAGTTCACCCTTAATGTGAGATTAAAACGATTCTGAGCAGAATCAAAGGACATGCATGGACATCATATAACTTAATTGAAATAAAGTTGTTATGGTGCCATGGGGCTGGTGAATGGTTTAATCTCTCCAGTGCTTGGTTGCCTTTTCTTCAGCGGTGTGTGGTTACTCTTATTCAGTTTGAAGAAGCACAGAGTGCCGCCGGTCAGCTGACGCTTTAAGCCAATCAGCTCTCCATTCATAATACATTTTTTTTAATGGTATAACCCCTTTGGGTAAGAAAGTGCCAGGGACCTCCACGCACCATAACGTCTGTAATTCCATTAAGTTGTTATGGTGCCCAGAGTGTTCCTTTATGAAGACATTGTGAAAATAAATAAAATATATATAAATGCTCAAAATGTCTACTCGCCACTAGCCATAGGCAAGTGGAAATTCACCCCTGGTGAGCATACTATGGCTTGCAGTGTTTAGTGCTTTTTAAGGCTAGTGGCAATGGGGTTGGTACACATGGTTTGACATAATCCACAATGTACAGCTGCTGCCCTGGCATAAAACACAGGACCATCATCAACACAAAGACAAATACTTGAAAGATCTGAGATTGCACCATGTTGATGTATTCAGGATCAGTTTGACAGACACGCTGATAATGAGGAAACTGCGCTTCTGTGTTATCAATGCCGAATGGATGGCTGTGAGCGCCAAGGGCGGGTTAGACCAGTCACTGCCACCCAGATTGAACAGAATTGTGCGCAGTGATCCTCCCCGGTGACTCCAAAGCTTGAGTGTCCGAACAGAGTAGCAATCGCAGGAGAACTGTCGGTAAAAGGGTTCTCCTGCTCTCCATTGACACTCAGTATGTCAGTATAGACTTCTTTGGTGAGAGCTGAATGTGCAGATAAAATATACCTTTTATAAAATATATAAGAATTATTCCAAGTAAAATTTGGTTTGAAAAAACAATATTATACTGTAATTTGTCTGTTACGTCTGTGTATGATGAAACTGCAGAAGAAAGTCAGTGAATATTAAAGGAACACTATAGTCACCTAAATTACTTTAGCCAAATAAAGCAGTTTTAGTGTATAGGTCATTTCACTGCTCAATTCTCTGTCATTTAGGAGTTAAATCACTTTGTTTCTGTTTATGCAGCCCTAGCCACACCTCCCCTGGCTATGATTGACAGAGCCTGCATGAAAAAAAAACTGGTTTCACTTTCAAACAGATGTAATTTACCTAAAATAATTGTATCTCAATCTCTAAATTGAACTTTAATCACATACAGGAGGCTCTTGCAGGGTCTAGCAAGCTATTAACATAGCAGGGGATAAGAAAATCTTAATTAAACAGAACTTGCAATAAAGAAAGCCTAAATAGGGCTCTCTTTACAGGAAGTGTTTATGGAAGGCTGTGCAAGTCACATGCAGGGAAGTGTGACTAGGGTTCATAAACAAAGGGATTTAACTCCTAAATGGCAGAGGATTGAGCAGTGAGGCTGCAGGGGCATGTTATATACACCAAAACTGCTTCATTAAGCTAAAGTTGTTCAGGTGACTATAGTGTCCCTTTAAATATTAAAACCAAATATTCTCCTTAGAGAAAGTAGTCTAAATTCTAAAGAACTGAAGCCATATCGTTTTCAGCTTTTTCCCTTTCCTCTGCAATTTTTACGGCACAAATAAAATGTCAGATTTTTTTTTTACATTGCACATTATTTATTATTTTAATAATTATCTTACATTTTATTTGAATTCATTAAAAAAAAAATGCACTCTCTATATTATTCTGATTGAATTTCTCAGCTTTTCATGGTTTCACTCCCTTCAGTGTGATGACACTTTGCAAGTAAAATAAAGATAAATGTGCTATAAATCCATGTGTGCTTCTAATCACCAGATTCTGGTGCAGGCAGTGCCGTAAAGACTAGTCCAGAACCGGTGGTGCAGGAGGCACAGGAATCCAATAAAAATGATGGGGAAGCAGACCTAGAAGAAATGAGGCCCCCTGCAAGATGCACAGAGGAAGTGAAGCCCACTGAAAGTTTCACAGAGGAAGTAAAGCCCCCAGAAAGCTTCACAGAGGAAGTAAAGCCCCCTGAAAGTTTCACAGAGGAAGTGAAGCCCACTGAAAGGTGCACAGAGGAAGTGAAGCCCACTATGAGGTGCTCAGAGGAAGTGAAGCCCCCTGCAAGGTGCACAGAGGAAGTGAAGCCCCCTGAAAGGTGCACAGAGATAGTGAAACCCACTATAAGGTGCGCAGAGGAAGTGAAGCCCCATGAAAGTTTCACAGAGCAAGTGAAGCCCCCTGAAAGGGGCACAGAGATAGTGAAACCCACTATAAGGTGCGCAGAGGAAGTGAAGCCCCCTGAAAGGGGCACAGAGATAGTGAAGCCAACTATAAGGTGCACAGAGGAAGTGAAGCCCCCTGCAAGGTGCACAGAGGAAGTGAAGCCCCATGAAAGTTTCACAGAGGAAGTGAAGCCCCCTGCAAGGTGCGCAGAGGAAGTGCCTTCAGATGAGGTTTCACGAATTCCTTACGCGGAAGATACAGAGAAATCTACAGCAAATGGTAAATATATCTGGTGTACAATCGTCACTGTCGCATTGTGTATTCAGTCTGTATCCCTGCTCTCATTTTACTCTGCTGGTTGCAGTATGCACAGGTTGGGGCTTATTAGCTAAACCGAAATATATCAAATTGAAACACAAATGATACAATTTAGGTAAAAGTAGCCGACTGCTTGGCTATTGTCACAACGTGGTTATTTTACAATTTTCAATTCACTTCATTGCTGTGATTGGTGCTTGTGAAAGAGTGTAACTGTTTGCAGAACCCAAATATTAGAACCTCAGAGCATGACATTTATGTTCATCTTCTGTATTATACCAAAAGTTTTTATCTAATTAGAGCATGTCCGAGTCTTAGATTATTTACGTCCAGTAGAAAAGAAAAATCTGCTTTTAGGAGCAATTTCTTTGGAAATATAATACATATATAATCATAATACATAGTAACATAGTAACATGGGCTTCAAAGAGACTTGTGTCCATCAAGTTCAGCCTTCCTCACATATGTTTTTGCTGTTGATCCAAAAGAAGGTATGATCTATACACCAAAACTGCTTCATTAAGCTAAAGTTACTGTGGTGACTAGTGTCCCTTTAAATTTCATCTGCCATTTTAGTGCCCAGTCCCCCAATCTATCCAAATCCCTCTGCAGCAAAGCAATATCCTGCTCACATTTTATTACTTTACAGAGTTTTGTGCCATCTGCAAACACTGAAACATGACTTTCAATGCTTTTTTTTTTTAAAGATTATTTATAAACATGTTAAATAGAAGGGGTCCCAGAACAGAACCCTGAGGGACACCACTTGCCACCTCTGTCCAGCTTGAAAATTTACCATTAATGACAACTCGTTGTACTCTATCTTTACGTAATAGTCGGGCAAAAATTAGTTGGAACTCAACTGCAGGTGAATGAAGAGATTTGATACTGTCACTTTAAGAAAATATAATTTATTAAAATAAAGTCATTTAACTTTGGCGAAAAAGAAAATCAGTTATTGGTTGGGATATGTTATCAACCACCTAATGTAAATATTAATGAGGAAGAACAGCTGTTAGAGCAAATCAGGGTAACACGTTAATTATTGGAGGTTTTAATTACCCATTCATAAATTGGGACAGAGGGACTAGTAGTTCAGCAAGGGGAATTAGGTTTGTGAACTTGTTAAATGACACCTTCATGTCACAACTTGTACAAGCACCAACTAGAAAGGACGCTTGTCTGGGTCTCGTTATAACAAACAACGTTGATCTTTTGACCAACATTCAAGTAGGGGAGTACAAATAGTGATCACAATATAGTGTCTGTGACAGAACCATTGCCTATTTGTGAAGACCCTTCCATTTTGTGTGTGTTCCCCTGTAATTTTTGTATACTGAGCCCCCTCTGCGTTCAGGAGAACTCCCACGAAAGGAACTTATTCGTCTCCCGAACGGGGACCACTCCCATATCCTATTTAGAACGCGAGTTAGAACGTTCAAATAGAAAACATACTCGTTTTCCTGGCACTATAGTGCCCTGAGGGTGCCTCCACCCTGAGGGTCCCCCTCCCGCCGGGCTCTGGGGAGAGGAAGGGGTTAAACTTACCTCTTTCTCCAGCGCCAGGCGGGGAGCTCTCCTCCTCCTCTCCGCCTCCTCTTCTGCTGAATGCCCATGCGCGGCAGGAGCTGCACGCGCATTCAGCCTACAGACGCTGGCGTCTTCTCACTGTGATTTTCACAGTGAGAAACGCGGAAGCCCTCTAGCGGCTGTCAATGAGACAGCCACTAGAGGCTGGATTAACCCTAACATAAACATAGCAGTTTCTCTGAAACTGCTGTTTATAGAAAAAAGGGTTAACCCTAGCTGGACCTGGCACCCAGACCACTTCATTAAGCTGAAGGGGTCTGGGTGCCTATAGTGGTCCTTTCACAAGAATATAGCATTGAGAAATAATTGAAAATAAGGAATGCTTAATTAGCAGTAAGTAGTATAGTCTGTTAGAAGTCAATATAGTTTTGACAGAGCAGGTGATTCCTGTTGTTGGAAATAACACAGTCTTTTAACTTGAACCACTAATTATTGGAAATGATATATATCCTGGGGGGAGGGGAAGAGGCATTACAGGATCCTACAGTGCCACGGAAACGGGTTTGTTTTCCTGGCACTAGAGAATCCTTTTAAAAATGCTTTGGGGTTGGTTTTGCTCTCTTTAGCTATCATTTTTTCATTTTAAAGTTTAGCAAATCTAATTGCCTTTTTGCACGCATTATTGGCTTCCTCATAGAGGATGTCTCCGATTTAAAGGCTTTGAATGTCCTTTTGGTATTTTTCATTTCTCAATTCACTTTCCCACTAAACCACATTGCTTTCAATTTTAATTCTTTTATATTTATTACCCAACGGTACATACTGAGAAATGTACCTTTCTAATATTTGTTGGAAGATGATCCATTTATCCTCAGTGTTCTTTTCACTAAAGAGTTTATGCCAGTCAATATGTTGTAAAGCTGCCCTTATCCTTTTGAAATTGGCCTTTTAAAAATTATATGCTTTTTTGAGTTTATTTCAAAGGACACTGTTGCGGCCTCCGGGTAACCCAGCTGGTTACCTCAGCTAAATCCCTTCTTTCAGCCGTTCAGGAACCATTTTAGAATACCAAGAGACTCTTTTCCTCCCCCCGAGTAACTTGACGACACACAGTTCTGGAGGTACAACACAATTTTATTAGGACACACTCGGCTTTTATGCATGTCCCCGTGTCAACAGGGGTCATATCCCAGGAGCCTCTGTACCTGGGAGCCAAAGTGCCCGAAAGGGGGTCATTGTCCCTTTGGCTCCCATGTACAGAAAGCCCGCCAGACAAGGGGTCTCTTTTACCCCAAAGGGCAGGGGTCTTCATCCCATGATCCTCTTGTCTGGAAGCCGAAGCTCAGGAAAATAAACTGTCCCTTTGTCTCCCAGGCATAGAAAAGCCTGCCAAAGTAGCCAGTGCCCCAAAAGTGTCCCCACCAACCTTAGGCATCCCCACCAGGGCACCTTCCCTGACCACTCTTCGTTCGCAAGGTTCCGGTGCTGAAACCTGCAAGGGATGCATCTCCTTTCGGGGTATGAATGCTCCCAGGGGAGCACTCATTAATTACTTTCCTTGCGGTTTCACACAATGTTGAAAGCGCGAACATTGCGGTTTCACACTTATGTTGCAAGTGTGAACGTTCTGATTAAATGGGGGGGGGGCATTCTAAAGGGGCACTGGGAAGGTCCTAGTTCGGGAGACAAATGAATCTGGAAACAATCCACGAACGCTCCCACTTGCTGGCGTTTGTCTGTACTGTAGCAGCCACCCAGGGGAGCCCTCATTGTTTCCCTTGCGGTCTTGCACTGATGATCGAGGTGAGAACGTTCTATTTGAACGTTCTAACTCGCGTTCTAAATAGGATATGGGAGTGGTGCGCGTTCGGGATACGAATACGTTCCTTTCGTGGGAGTTCTCCTGAATGCGGAGGGGGCACAGTATACAAAAATTACAGGGGAACACACACAATATGGAAGGGTCTTCACGAATAGGCAATGGTTCTGCCACAGACACTATATTGTGATCACTATTTGTGCTCCCCTACTTGAATGTTGGTCAAAAGATCAACGTTGTTTGTTATAACGAGATCCAGACAAGCGTCCTTTCTAGTTGGTGCTTGTACAGGTTGTGACATGAAGGTGTCATTTAACAAGTTCAAAAACCTAATTCCCCTTGCTGAACTACTAGTCCCTCTGTCCCAGTTTATGAACGGGTAATTCAAATCTCCAATAATTAACAAACAGCTGTTGTCCCTCATCAATATCAACATTAGCCATAAAAAATATTTTGTAAGTTAATTCAGCCATAACATTCAGAAATATACTGTATGCATATTTTCAGTTAGAAATGTCCCCAAACTTACCTTTGTATAACTAACTGTGATATGTACAGTTACCACTAGGGGGCAATGTTACATAGTTACATGGGATGAAAAGAGACTTGCGTCCATCAAGTTCAGCCAGTCTCACATCTGTTTTTTGCTGTTGATCCAAAAGAAGGCAAAAAACCCAGTTTAAAAAACACCCCCCAATTTTGCAACAAACTAGGAAAAAAAAATTCTTGACCCCAGAACGGCAGTCACTTTTATCCTTGGATTAATCAGTTATTACCCTACAGTTTATAAATTATATCCTTGAATATTCAGTTTTTGCAAGTATGCATCTAGTAGCTGTTTGAACATCTGTATGGACTCTAGTAAAAGCACTTCTTCAGGCAGAGAATTCCACATCCTTATTGTTCTTACAGTAAAAAAAACCTTTCCTTTGCCTTAGACGAAATCTTCTTTCTTCCAGTCTAAACGCATGACCTTGTGTCCTATGTAAAGTCCGTTTTTTTAATAGATTTCCACACAATGGTTTGTATCATTAAAAACTCAATTCTTCAGGGAATGTTCGCTCGTTTGACCAGGGCTCTCAACCACCTCTGTTCCTGTGAGTCCATCTCATTTGTTTAGAAATACTAGTCTGTTGGTCCACCAGTTGTACAGCGCTGCGCAATTTGTTGGCACCCTATAAATAATAATAATAATAATAATAATTTAAACACATACAGGTTTCTTGACTAAAGTGACAATTCCAAATTTAGGACCAAAGTAGCCAAACTGGATGTTTAGATAACTTAAAGACTTTTGTCCAGAAAACCGCTATACTGTTGGTGGATGAACCTGTTCCAACTGTCGAAACTGCTATTTGATCTTTGAATTCTCACATTAGTAAATAACCGATAGTGAGCATTGTATTAGAGATTATTTTACCTCAATGTAACTGTGATTTATGGGGACCACCCCCTCTCATAAACTCATACCTAGAACCTACTGTTCATGAACGTGTAAGCGGCCATTACAAAAGATTATTTAATGTAATTTCTGTTTCTCTAAGGTGGAGGAATCAATGAGAAACCATCAAAACTTGAGGAACCCAAAGTGGCCATGGTTAGTCTGGTTCCAGCACTGGAGATCCTGGTTCCATTGGTGGATGAACCTGTTTCAGTTGTGGACAAACCTGTTCCAGCTGTTGAAAGCACTGTCCCACCCATGGCGGCACCGATAGCAGCTGTGGAGGTACTCAAGTCCGCTACAACTTGTGTATACATTGCAGACTATCAGACAGTTTGTTTCCGAAAAGACTCTGTCTGAACCCTGGGGGCTGATTACCCAATCACTTCACTTTTTCCATATCCCCATTTTATGACAATCTCTCCTCTCCAAGCATGCTTGCCCCTCACAACAGTTACTGCTGCTCTCTGTGGAGCTGGACTGGCGTCTATCTCTTGCTTATAACGGCATTAACAGCCGTCTTCAGCCCTTCTACTGCATGTTTTAGAAATGTTTCTGCTGCTGATGTGGGGATGGGGGCGCTTACCTCAGATGGGACAAGACCTACTGCATGAACATCTCTCTGTTGCCATCTTTCTGTCACCTTCTGCATGAGCCGTTTCCTTTGCTGATCTGGGTTGGGGTTGGTGGTGACTGAGATGGGATTAGATACAATCAGGTTAATTATTACAGTGTGGAGGAAATATCGTAGCAACTGCTGTATGCATTGTATCCTCATAGTATCCTCACTGTGAATGTATTTAGTGAGTTTGCATCACTAGTTATCGATAATCATGTTTTAGAACAATTTCCCACATGGTAGTTAAAGAAAATGTCTTATAGTGGGATCAGTGAAAGAAAGAAATATTTGCTCACTGTCTACGAATACGCCGTTCTGTGCAGAGTTTCACATTGACATTCCTCACTTTTACTCATTGCTCATCTCATGACATCACATGATCGGTGAACGCAGTGGACATCAGAATAGGGAACTCACCACATTGCAGGATAGGTTGAAATAAGTAACATTTTGCAATTATATTGATAATGGCCCCCGATTTAATATTTTAACCTTTTCACATTAATTAACATTTTGGGATAAACTTTTAAAATGATATATATTTATATTTTTTTCAAAATATTAAAATAGAAAAAAATGTATCATATCAAAACATTACATTATTAAAATAATTTTCAAAATATTAAATAATTTTAAAAGTTTATCCAAACATAATAAATCATTTGAAATTTTTATCCAAAAATAATAAATCTGGGCCAATGTTATAAAACAATACATTTTCTGTTTGTGTGAATCAACATTATATGTTAACTAATGCACCCAATAAGATTCGTTTTTTTGAGAGTAAATATTTTCAAATAATGAATCTGTCAGTTCAGATAGAATAATTAAATTAAGATATTTATTTATAAATAAATTATTTTTAGATGTATTTTTTTAAACTTGTTTTTTTTTTTTTGAAAACAAGAAACAAACAAGTAAATGATCAAAGAAAATAAATTTATTAAAAAACACAAACGAAAAAATAATGAATAGATAGAGATAAGGTGACTAGATTCGTTACGTGATACCGTGTGTGTATATAGGGCATATATTAAGTAATCAACATGTTTGAAGACAAGACGACCAGTCATGCTAAATATCTTGAAAACCATTCTTGTCCGACTGAACCATAAAACATATCGATTGCAGCTAAATCTCAATATATCGTCTTAGACTGATTACTGATAATATTTAGCATTTCATAAAATGTAATGAATGAATCTGTTAACATGTGGGATCATTACAAACGCCCCCGAATATTCCTCCCATAAAGGAGATTGTTAGAAAATCAGTGGATAAGGTGATAATGGGTACACGGCCCCGATATGATATAACACCTTCCATAAACATGTTACAGTACAGGGTTATTCTTTATTCTGCAACAGGCCGTCAACAGAGAAAAACTTAGATGGAGCAAACATAAAACAATCACCGTAATGGGTTTCAGATGTTTCGAATTATATCTTCCATAACTTTTTTTCATTCAAAGGCTTTCAGTACATCACAGAACGTACAGTCCCCCCAAAAAATCCCAGTATTTATGTCACAAATAATAGGAGATATAAGTTACTGCAGAACCCAAAAAGAAAATGAGTATAATAAGAGTTACTATTGTGCTGCACGCTCCTCTCCGCAGCGCTACAAATTGGGGATGTGCACACCCAGTGCATTGAGAAAGGCTGAAACCCCAATCATTAATCAATATCCTGTATATTGTGTCCGTCGATGAATCATTGGTAGCACTGGGTGTTTTTAATTCGATCTTTGCACAGCATTTATGTCCAGTGATGTTATACTGTGATATTTTCATCTCAGGAAATGTGTCTGTAGAACAGAGAGTATTTCTGTCTGGTTATACAGATAAAGGCAAACTGATAAACTGTGACACATCTGGGGTTATAGTCAAAATCTATCAACATAGGATGAAGGAGATGGTAAAAAATACATTTGGGATCTTTTTGTATTGACACAATTGCTTTACTGAACACAGATTATATAAAATTGTTAAATAGTTGAGATTTCTTGCAAAATGGATGAAGTTCTATATGTTAGTTAGTTACTACATAAGTGTCAGTGGTACCTTAAAGGGACAGTCTACACCCCAAAATCACTTCATCTTAATTCTGCCTCTACAAATGAAAATAGCATCTGCAGCCGTATATCGAGCAATCTGCAGCCGTATATCTAGCAATCTGCAGCCGTATATCAAGCAATCTGCAGCCATATATCGAGCAATCTGCAGCCGTATATCTAGCAATCTGCAGCCGTATATCGAGCAATCTGCAGCCGTATATCTAGCAATCTGCAGTCGTACATCTAGCAATCTGCAGCCGTATATCTAGCAATCTGTAGCCGTATATCGAGCAGTCTGCAGCCGTATATCTAGCAATCTGCAGCCATATATCTAGCAATCTGCAGTTGTATATCTAGCAATCTGCAGCCGTATATCTAGCAATCTGCAGCCGTATATCTAGCAATCTGCAATCGTATATCGAGCAATCTGCAGTCGTATATCGAGCAATCTGCAGCCGTATATCTAGCAATCTGCAGTCATACATCTAGCAATCTGCAGCCGTATATCTAGCAATCTGTAGCCGTATATCGAGCAGTCTGCAGACGTATATCGAGCAATCTGCAGTCGTATATCGAGCAATCTGCAGCCGTATATCTAGCAATCTGCAGTCATACATCTAGCAATCTGCAGCCGTATATCTAGCAATCTGTAGCCGTATATCGAGCAGTCTGCAGACGTATATCGAGCAATCTGCAGCCGTATATCTAGCAATCTGCAGCCGTATATCGAGCAATCTGCAGCCGTATATCGAGCAATCTGCAGCCGTATATCTAGCAATCTGCAGTCGTATATCGAGCAATCTGCAGCCGTATATCTAGCAATCTGCAGCCGTATATCTAGCAATCTGCAGCCGTATATAGAGCAATCTGCAGTCGTATATCTAGCAATCTGTAGCCGTATATCAAGCAATCTGTAGCCGTATATCTAGCAATCTGCAGCCGTATATCTAGTAGCTGTATATCGAGCAATCTGTAGCCGTATATCTAGCAATCTGCGGTTGTATATCTAGCAATCTGCGGTCGTATATCTAGCAATCTGCGGTCGTATATCGAGCAATCTGCAGTCGTATATCGAGCAATCTGCAGTCGTATATCGAGCAATCTGCAGCCGTATATCAAGCAATCTGCAGCCGTATATCTAGCAATCTGCAGCCGTATATCTAGCAATCTGCAGCCTTATGTAGCAATCTGCAGCCGTATATCTAGCAATCTGCAGGCGTATATCTAGCAATCTGCAGTCGTATAGCGAGCAATCTGCAGTCGTATAGCGAGCAATCTGCAGCTGTATATCGAGCAATCTGCAGCCGTATATCTAGCAATCTGCAGCCGTATATAGAGCAATCTGCAGCCTTATATCTAGCAATCTGCAGCCGTATATCACGCAATCTGCAGCCGTATATTGAGCAATCTGCAGGCGTATATCTAGCAATCTGCAGCCTTATATCGAGCAATCTGCAGGCGTATATCTAGCAATCTGCAGCCGTATATCTAGCAATCTGCAGTTGTATATCTAGCAATCTGCAGCCTTATATCAAGCAATCTGCAGCCGTATATAGAGTAATCTGCAGCCTTATATTGAGCAATCTGCAGCCATATATCTAGCAATCTGCAGGCGTATATCTAGCAATCTGCAGGCGTATATCTAGCAATCTGCAGTCGTATATCGAGCAATCTGCAGCCATATATCTAGCAATCTGCAGTTGTATATAGAGCAATCTGCAGCCTTATATTGAGCAGTCTGCAGCCGTATATCTAGCAATCTGCAGCCGTATATCTAGCAGTCTGCAGCCGTATATCTAGCAATCTGCAGCCGTATATCGAGCAATCTGCAGCCGTATATCTAGCAATCTGCAGCCGTATATAGAGCAATGTGCAGGCGTATATCTAGCAATCTGCAGCCGTATATCGAGCAATCTGCAGCCGTATATCTAGCAATCTGCAGCCGTATATAGAGCAATCTGCAGCCGTATATCTAGCAATCTGCAGCCGTATATCGAGCAATCTGCAGCCGTATATCTAGCAATCTGCAGTCGTATATCTAGCAATCTGCAGCCGTATATCGAGCAATCTGCAGCCGTATATCTAGCAATCTGCAGCCATATATAGAGCAATCTGCAGCCGTATATCGAGCAATCTGCAGCCGTATATCGAGCAATCACTCACACTGCACCCATACATCACTCACACTGCACTCATACAACACTCACACTGCACCCATACATCACTCACACTGCACCCATACATCATTCGCACTGCACCCATACATCACTCACACTACACCCATACATCACTCACACTACACCCATACATCACTCACACTGCACCCATACATCATTCGCACTGCACTCACACTGCACTCATACATCACTCACACTGCACTCACTGCACTCACACTGCACCCATACATCATTCGCACTGCACTCACACTGCACTCATACATCACTCACACTGCACTCACACTGCACCCATACATCACTCACACTGCACCCATACATCATTCGCACTGCACTCACACTGCACTCACACATCACTCACACTGCACTCACACTGCACTCACACTGCACCCATATTTATTTACTGCAGTCAAACATCTCTAAAACAACCTAAATCATCCATGCATTTCACCATACATCATAAATCACCTACCATTCACCCACACTGTCACACTGAGAGCACCATTATCAGCTAATGTAAGGACACTGCATATTGAGAAAGGGACAGGAGTCCAAACGTTTGTTATTTGGTGCTTTTCAATAAATAATCTAGGGCAGGAGATGGCAACGTTTATCACGCCAGATGTTGTGGACTACATTTACCATAATGTATTTACAGCCACAATGCTGGCAAAGCATCAAGGGAGGTGTAGTTCACAACATCTGGAGTTGCCTAGTGGCTCTTATTATTATTATTATTATTATTATTATTTAATAAGTGCCAACAAATTCTGCAGCATTGTACAACCAAGCCAGGCATAGTGCTCTTTGTATGTTGTTGAGATTCCGTTAATAGCAAGGTTGGCCTCACAGAATCACGGCACTTGTAGCTGAGCAGTCAGAGGGCCACGATTAGACACCCCACTTACTCTGTCCAGTGTGAGGATAATTGGCTTGATGAAGATAATTGAATGAAAAGCACATTTATGGCTTTTTCCTAAACCTACGTGCTGAAAGCTCACATATCGAAGCAATCTCAGTGATAAATTATATATGACCAGCGCTTAGTTGTGCTTGAAAATCCATTAAAATCACTTTTTCTGGTAATTTTAATCTTCCTACCATAATCTTATGGTTGACCATATTTTTTGGAGACTTTGCATCATGTTACTTGTAATGCTTTAAAACAAATTAATTATTTACTTATTTATGCCTTTCCAATTATTTTCCTTAACCCTTACATTGCCAAACGCATAAAGGGTTAATTAGACTAATGTAAGATTATTGTACAGGATTTGGAATTGGCTGACAAAATAAACATAAATGCAAATCATGGAAAGCCGTAAGGTCCCGGCTGCTGTGCAGGCGTCTATGTGACATCATAGAAATGGTGCCATCATTCGTTATGGGTAGAATACTCACCTTTTGGAAATACCAGATTTCCTGCAAATCCCCAAACCTTACAACATCTCCAGGGAGCAGTGCCCAGACACGGATGGCTCAGACGACATCACACTCCATTATTTTCACTGAATAGATCCATTAAACAGTCAAGGGCTAATGAGAAATTTTTTGAGTAGATTCCACTTTTTATGTGGCTGAGCAGCCATGTTGGGTCAGACTCTACTGTTATCTGACCAACTGCTGCTTAACTTAATAAAAATACTCTCAGTGTTTTCTATAAATATACGTAAAAAGAATGTCTTCTCATCTCATAAAACATCAGTCAGAAGATAATGAATACTTATGATATTTAAATCATTACATGCAGTTTCTGCGCTAAGCCATCCTCACCCCAGGAACTTGCTGAATCCTTGCTGCCGATCGTTGTGCCCTTAGTATAATCTGTGGGAGCTGTGTTCGGATTCCATAAAGCCACGCCGAGCTGGAATAGGCCCTGGGGAGATAGCGCAGCTAAGCGGACAAGGGCACATGTAGGAGTGTGGGGATAGATGCATGGGATTGGTTGGGCAATGTGTGTGTGGGAGGGGTTAGGTTCAATATAGGTTAGTGTGGGGGAGGTCTTACCTCAGTGCCACTTGGGATTCGGGCCAGCAAACAGCTTCCTGTCCTCCTGCTCCTGTTTGCCTGGGCCTGCAGATTGACACAGCTTGAGGGATGGAGGTTGAGGCGATCCTGTCGTCCCTCAGGGCTGCTGCAGCGTGGATGGTGGCCGGCACCTGTGGAGGCAATTTACAAGCATTACTGGAGGTATGGCTGCCGGTGTGGGCACCCCCCGTGGCCTACCCTCCCCCTGGAGCACCCCCTGCGGTCTCCCCTGCTGCCTCCCATGCGGCCCCTGCCCCTGGGGGCCGCACCAGCACTGGCAGGCATTCCCACCCGCCATCCAGGCTGTCCCTGGATCCTACTCCCTGGGCCCAGTGAGGAGCAGGAGCCTGGGCCCGGGGCACCGCGGGGGCCGCGTGTCTGGGGCTGCAGGCACGCGGCCTACTACTGGGGGGCCGGGATCTGAGGCCTACTGAGGCCGCGCGGGTGGCACGGCCTTTAGACACGAGGCCTGCCACTGCCGCGCGGCCTGCTACCCCCATGGCCGCCCAGCCAGCTACTTACTGGGCCGCCTACTACCTCCAGGCCGGGGATGCGGCCTACAACTGCCGTGCGGCCTCCTGGTGCGGCTGCCGCGCGGCCTACTCCTCTCCCCCCCTCCACACCAACCGCCCCGGCCGCCAGTGCTGGATTGCGGGCCGGGGGCGGTGGGAGGCGGATCCCGCGATCCGGGCGGCGGGTGGCCGCCCGGCAACTATGCAGATCCCCCGCAGCCGGCGGGGAGGTGAGTGGGCCCTCGCGGGCCGCTGGGGGGGGGTCCCCTTGCCCGTCGGGAGCCTCCTCTGCCAGTGAGGAAGGCTCCCAGGGCTCTGTCTCTCCTTCCCTCCCTCTTAGTGCTGACTTTATTTTCCTTTTTCTTCCAGGGGACCCAGCTTACCCTTGCCTGGGCCCCCTGGTCCCCCCTTCCTCCTGCCCATTTTTTTTCTCCCCCCCCTGCTCTAATCCTCCCCTCCCTCTCTATCCCTCCCTACCTGCATCCTCTCTGTGCCCCCCCCCTCTACCTTGCCCCTCTAGCTTGACTGAACCCCCTCCCTCCCCCAGGTCACTTACCTCGGCCATCTCCTCTGGGGCGTGGGCTCTCATCTTCTCTGCTGCTTCTTCTCAGCATGCTGCTGCAGTTCATGGATCCGTCCATCAGGTGGCGCCTGGATCACAGCTGATGTCTCCTGTGGATGCTGGAACTGCTGTTTCTTTGCCTCAGCCTTCTGTGAGCGCAGTGCCGGGCTTGGATCGCCAGGCTGCGTCCGGTGAGTACATTTCCCTTCTTTTAGCGCTTCGCGTGCGTACGTTCTTTCTTCCTTTCTTCCTAAAAAAAATAAAAAAATTGATACAGACAGGGAAAAAAATTACAGGACAGAAATACAAGGTAAATTACCTATTGGACAAAAAAAATAAAAAAAAAAATTAAAAAAGGAACCCAACGTCAAGTGCAAGGGGTAGAATTCAATTTAAAAAAAAAAAAAGAAAAGAAAAGAATCCAACGTCAAGTACAAGGGGGACAATTCAATATATAAAAAGAATAAAATAAAAAAATTGTGTGTGTGTGTGTGTATATATATATATATATATATATATATATATATATATATATATATATATGAGGAATCCACGATAAAACACAATTTGGGTACCCCCTTTCCTTTTTCAGTATGTATTATACATTTAGGTATGCTTTCCCGCAGCGTCTGGCGCAGCTGATAGCGCTGGCGATGCCTCCCAGGTTCACGTGACTCTGGGCTGCTGAGCTCATGTGGCCCGCTTGGCTTGCGCGTAATGCTAGGGAGCGGATGGAGAATGGGGTTATGTATCGAAGGCTGTTCCCTCCTGTCACGGTTGTCCCTTGACTAAGGGGGACATTAGGGGCTCAGGGATGGTCGTGGGGAGCATGCTGTGGTCAGATGCACCCCAGGGCACATATCGGACAGGGCTCCCCGAGTCGGCACTGCGTGGTTCAGTGGTCAGGACACTCTCGGGACACGTATCGTCCCTGTGATAAGCTGGGTTGGTGGAGGTACGTTTTGCACTTTCATCAACGGTTGGCAGTGCGACCCTTCTTGGCCTGGGGCCGGATGGGCTTTGCCGCTGGTTTTCTTTGGGCCTCACCTGGCCCCTCAGCACAGCGTGTTTTTCCATCCTCTCTGCAATCGGTCGGGATGGGGACCCTCAGTTCATGTGGGAGCTCCATCGGGCGATATGGGTCCAGTTTACCAAGAACGCTTATAAGTTTACTTCCCAGTTGTTTAGGGTACCCCTGGAGTTCACTGTGGTGCCCAAGGAGGAGGAGCAGGGTCAGTATCTCCAGATTACTTATTTGCTCAGTTGTCGTTTCCTTCCAGGGGCTAGGTTTGGGATGATGGCTCGGCGCAGCGGGCTGCGTGGCCTTGCTGACTAAGGCGGCTGTGGAATCAGTTTTACGGCTGCTGCCGGTACGCCCATCGGGTTTATTGTTTCCAGGTTGTGTTCCCGACGGTCAGGATTGGGTGGTTCTGTGCCTTCATGTAGGTTGCTCCCGATGTCATTTATGCGTAGGGCCGTCGGTGCAGCATGTCCGCACTCTGCTGCTACAGTGTTTTTCCTGGGGTAGTTTTATGAGTTTCGGAGTTCCGTGGCCCAGGCTATATCCGTAGGTTTTGGGGGGTTTTGGGCCAATTTGGGCTCTCAATGGTGTGCTGACTCTTGCCCATTACACTGGCAAGGATCGGTTTTCTGGCGGACTTTGGGGTTCTTGGAGCTTCCCCTTTCTGGTGGCATGGTAGGCATGGGGTGCCCGGCTCTAGAACAGGTAGGGGGGGTTTTCCTTTGGGACCATCGTGGGGCGGTGCGGGCTGTCTTGTCATGTAACAGTACACTTTACCCCAGTGTAACTCTGGTGGCAGCGCCTGGCTTGGCGCTGTTTGAATCTAGGGCGGCTGGTCTTAGGTTTTTTGTGTCCGGGTATTCCCGATGTGGTGGCCGACGCTCTGTCTTGGTCATTATTGGGCATACTTCGGTCAGAGGTGTCACGGGGTCGCAGTGGAGGTGGTCGCCTGGTCCAACGGTCTGATGAAGCTGGTCCGTGGGTCGCCCTATGAGGCGGCGTGGGGCCCAGTCCAGTATGGCGGGAGTGATCGGGACGGATGGGGACGTTTCCTTGTAGGTTCCGGGAGTGGACTGCTCATCTACATGTTTGGTTCTGTCTGTTGAGGGCGCTAGGGGTGATTTCTGTGATTGGCAGGGCTCGGCTTCCTGTTCATGTTACAGTTGTCGGCAAGTGGTGGGGTGTTTTGGTGGACGGACTTATTTCAGGTTTCGCCGCTCGACTGCTGTTGTCGTTGGGACGGGTAAGTCAGTTGCGGTGTGGCTGATGCGTCAATGGAATCTGTGCGATTCTTGGATGTTTAGGGGTCGACGTGCCCTGGCTTTTCCGCTTTCTCCTAAGGTAGATGGAATGCATGGGGTAATGGTTGGGCTCCTAACACGGTGTAACGGGTTCCCAGGATGGCCTGACAAATTCCGTTCTGATCGGAGGCAGTGCAGGTTTCCATCAATTGCCTGAAAGTTGGTGGGGAGTTCGAGGGGCATTTATTCTGGTTTGGGATGGCTACGGTCGCCGCCAGGCTTGGCGTGCCTGCGCCAATGGTTCAGGGGCTCGAATTTTGGGAGTCAGGGTGGTGGTTCCTTCAGGTTCACCCTGCTGGTCTCCGAATGGATTTCTCACCGCGGTTACGGTCCCCCCCCCACCCCCCCGGAAAGGGAGGTTCAGTGGTCTGGCATCAGTTACATGGTGGGGGTGTGGTCCTCCTCGTACGGGGTCGGCTGTCCCGCCTCTTGGACGTGCCAGGGGTTTTTTGTCATCTCTGGGTGGATTGATATGGGGTGCTCTTCAATCTGAGGGTGCTCTTGAATCTGGACATGTTACACATTCTGTTTCTTACCAGAGGTTCTCAGGGGCCGGACTGAGGCTGTCACCTGTTCCTGTTGGCAGTGCGCTCAGCAATGTGAGTGCCCTGGTGCGCTGCAGTCGGGAATCGGACGAGGTGGGTTTCTTGTTTTGGCTTGGGGGATTCCAGTTCACCTTGGGGTGTGGCCGGATGTGGCCTAGTTATCTCGAGGGGATGGGTACGCTTGCTGGAGGTCGGATGAGGCCTATGTTGATGGTGCACTGAGGACGACTCCAGCTGGAGATGAAACGCAATTGCTGCTATATCAAAGGATTGTATCTGGTATTTTTCTTGTTTCCTCTGCAGTGTTTTATTTAGGCTTTGTGCCTAGTATATTTTACTATTTATACACTGCATATTGCCCCTGTTTTAATTATTTATTTGTGCAATACATTTTGGAGTCTGCACTTTGTATCCTATGCTGCTCTCCTCAAGGATATCGTTTAGCCTTTTTAGGCACCCTCCTGCACATTATATAGAGCCTGGGACGGCTTTAAATCCTGTGAGTTTTACGCTACATAAGGAGTCTAACATTATATATATATATATTTTGCGCTATGTTGTGTTATTGGATTGATCACGAATGGTCATTTAATTTCCTGGTGCAGTACTTATTCTATGTTAATCTGGCACTGCTAGCAGTGGTGGAACAGGCCATGGCTGGTTGTGGTGGGGTCCCCCGCTGATTTTAGATGTAAAACAGCGTGGTTGTGGCGGGGGTATGTCCTTGCCAATTGAGTTTGAGGGGTTACGTTTAAGTATATGGAATGAGATGAACAAGTTTTTAAGGTCTCAACCTCCCCTGCTTCAAAAGGTTAAACATTAGGTTGCCTGAGGTGTCGTGCCCATCGAGCGTGGATAAGGTCGGCTGATGGCGGGCATTGGAAAGATATGATTTTATGACGAGGGGGGAGGTGAGAGGAAGTGGTGATTAGGAACCACTGTATGATGATCTTCCGGCGCCGGCATCCCTACGCGGCGCGCGAGGGAGCTGAAGAGGAAGCACTGAGTGCTCCCTCGCGCGCCGGCCACCGAGACAGCCCGCCCAGCAGCACCACTGGACCCCAGGGAATCCCCCCAGCACTCCTAAAGGTAAGGAGGCTGGGGGGTTTAAATTTAAAAAAAAAAATGTGTGTGTATGTGTGTGTGTGTATGTATGTGTGTTAGTGTATGTGTGTATGTTAGTGTATGTATGTGTGTATGTTAGTGTATGTATGTGTGTATGTTAGTGTATGTATGTGTGTGTTAGTGTGTGTGTTAGTGTATGTATGTGTGTGTTAGTGTATGTATGTGTGTGTGTGTCAGTGTGTGTATGTTAGTGTGTGTGTGTTAGTGTATGTATGTGAGTGATAGTGTATGTGTGTATGTTAGTGTGTGTGTTAGTGTATGTATGTGTGTGTGTGTTAGTGTATGTATGTGTGTGTTAGTGTATGTGTGTATGTTAGTGTGTGTGTGTTAGTGTATGTATGTGAGTGATAGTGTATGTGTGTATGTTAGTGTGTGTTAGTGAATGTATGTGTGTGTTAGTGTATGTGTGTATGTTAGTGTGTGTGTGTCTGCTAGTGAGTGTGTTACTGTGTGTGTCTGTTACTGAGTGTGTTTGATGTTTGTTAGTGAGTGTGTGTTTGTCAGTGAAAGTGTATGTTTTGTAAGTGAGTGTGTATGTATGTCTGTCGCTGAGTGTGTCTCTGTCAGTAAATGTGTGTGTCTGTTAGCTAGTGTGTATGCGTCTGTTCGTGAGAGTGTGTGTGTGTGTCTTCAGCATTTACCTTTCTCCAGCGTCGGACTCCCTTGGCGCTGGGGATCCCTCCGCCTCAGCCCCTCGTTTGGTAAAATAAATGTACCGAACAAGAGAATACAGACGAATAAAAGATTGTCTGTAGATGGCAAGGATTACTATATGTTTTAACTACCGAACAGAGACCAACCGCAAGGCCAAAACACATGGAGCCTTTTTCGGATACCACCTCGTTTGCGGTCGGTCAAATTTCACCTTCCACTTAACTCCCGAACCCCTGGTCCGATCTGGGTGAATTTAGAATCTGTTAGTCACCCAGATCTGGGCTATAAGGGGATACCCAAAATAGTATTCTACCTGCTTGTTTTGGGGTACATCCAGAACTCGGGAAAACTACAGTATGTTTAATTGGATTATGTGTCACACTGAGGGGAGGAGATGTGTGGGAGGTAACTGTTACATTATTGGCTACTGTAATAATTACTGTGAATCCCTCCCTTGCATGGGAAAATGCTTTAAAAGAAGGTTGAGTGATTAAAAGTTCAGTTCTGCTCCTGATGCTGTGTGTCGTCCAGTCATTGGGATCTGTATGAGGATATTCGTGGATTATCTCGCTTGCTGTACTTATTGTTATATGGGATTTTATTACTCGTTCCTGAGCCTCACTGGGATGTTTAGTGGAGTTAACCTGTGAAAGACCAGCTCTCCGCTACAACATATATCCTCAATACATTGTAATTAGGGTCGAGGGATTTTGTTTAACGAGTCTGATAAAAATGTATTAACGAGTCCACAGTTTCTCTCATTGTTATTTTACGGATTAATCATGGGGCAGTGTTTGTTCCCTTACGTTTGCGTTGATATATTGGCTGAATAGAAAATGTTTGTTTAAAAGGAGGAATTGGAAATCCGAACCAACCTTTATTCCAGGTAAGTCACGTTTCATGCCTTGCAACTGGTGGAGGACTACATTACCCATAGTTCCCTTGTAGCCATTTAACAAAGAAAGTAAACAGAAAAGAGTTTTCACAGAAGTTTGAATTTCCCATGAATTCACAATTAATTGCTGAATTTGAAAATGATCCCAGAGTTCAATTGTTTTGCTTTGGCTTAAGATTTGAAATTTACTTTGAATTCCCAACAGTTCCCACTTGAGGGAATACCTTGATAATGTATGTAGATTGGAATGAGCAAACTTCTACAAACCTGTTCTCAAGCAGCAGGTCAGAATTTCACAGTATCTCTACTTCAGCACAGGTGTGTGAATCGATAGTTATACACAGGAGGAGTACAAGCCTCAGAGGCAAAAAGGGTGCACTTAGTACAGGGGCAGCAACGCAACCTTCGGCACTCCACATGCTGTGCACATCTCCCACAATGCTGTTAATGTTCGCAAAGCATCAGGGGAGATGTAGTCCACAACATATAAAGTGCCAAAGGGTTGCCTTCCCCTGACTTAGTGCCTACTAAATAACGCAAAAGAACAAATTGCAGCCTGCTTTGTACTTAGAGTTTATTGCAGAAACAAGTAAAGACACGACCAGGAAATGGAGATAAGGGACTCAATTTGGAGATGGATTCCTCTATATTTGACAGGTCTCACATTGCTCTTATATCCAAAGCACATTGTTCGGTTATCGACAGACGGTTATATCGACATACAAACAAAAAGGAATAAGCAGCCCAGCCCCACAGGCTGTAACCGAATGATTGTAGGAATTTTACACAAAAACCCAGTGAGCTTACAATCTATACAGTGGTTCATAGCAATTAACCGTTTTCAATCCAGCCTGCGTTACATCATTAAAAAACAATTAAAAGTGAGGTGATGGCACTTAAGGTATAAATAAAAAAAGCTTCAAATAGCCAAGGATCACGGGCACGCATGGCTTTTGTAAATCCCTTTTTATTGCTTTAAGATTCACTCTAGATAAAGTGTTTTGCTGGGAAACATTAGCGAAGGGGGGGAGGTTTTAATGCCAAAGCCTCTGTATCGCAGTAAGATATTTCTTTATTTGGGTTTTCAGCTACTGAGGGAAAAGCTTCATTAAAGTCTTGTAGTCACTTTAAAGGACATAAAATGTTATTTATAAATATTGCTACTGTCTGCCATCAGCTCAGAATTAAAGGCTACGAACGTCGATATGTGGAGTGCGCCCCCAAGTCACACTGGGGTGCATGCTGGGCATTATGGGTTGCCAACTGCGTCACCGGGGTTCAGGGTTTGCCGCTTGCGCCGCTCTCCATCCACTGCAGACGCCATGCTGTGTGTAGAGGAAGAATAGATATATATGTGGGTGACTAGTTCCTTTAAACAAATCAGTTGCTGCAATCACAGTTTTATATGCACAGATTATATATTTATAAAGGAAAATTATGTTCTGCTTCTTATTGCTATGCCATATAACAATAAATAAAACATTCACATTCTGTTCGTCATAGAATATTTCTTAGAAGCACTTAAACCATAAATGCTCAAACATGTTGCCCTGAGGACAACACACCACCGTCTATTTCATCCTGTTCTAAAAAAATTATTTATATTGAACTTTATTTCCGATCAGATTCACGCCATGGATCAATAATACCTGTGATAACTCTGTGTGCCAGCAGTTTCTAAAACCTGTCCAGCCTTTTATTATCCTCTGATGCAGATTGAATTGTCAGAAAATGTTCCATGTTTAATTATATAGTGTATGTTTCTCACTCGTCACCACATGGGGTGTCTTCACTAAACAGCATCGGAAACTAAATTGCAAATTGTAAACAAAAAATTCGGCATTTCAACTGCTTACCCCCTCTGGACTATTTTCTCCTAAATTTAGCAATTTGATTTTTCAGTTCGTCATAATTCCCTGTTTGGAGAATAATCCCCCCAATATCGCACAGGCACGATTAACTCGAATCTCTGTCATCATGTGTTTTCTTTGCAGCTAATTTTTCATTCCACAATTATGACTGTATGTTTTAAAAGATCGTAATTCCTAGACAGCCAACACCACACTGAGTATCAAACACTGCCAGATCAATTAAATTGTCTATATAGCGCCAACATATCTCGCAGGGCTGTAGAATAGGTAAACACAACAAACGTTTAATTCTAGCAACACATGTTTAACAGTCTACAGATCACAACCGAAAATTCGAGATTTAAGCTTTTGATGAATTGGTCCTGATATGGCTATATCTACAAAGACATGAGGGGTTTAATGTCACTGGCAGGGGGTCGTAAGTGAAAAGAATAGAGTAATGATCTCTCTCCTAGTAGCTAGACCATCAGCGAGAGTGACACAGAGGGTGTCCACTGGGGCCATCAGAGACAGTGACACAGAGGGTATGCACTGGGCCATTAGCAAGAGTGACACAGAGGGTGTCCATTGGGGCCCTCAGCGAGAGTGACACAGAGGGTTCCACTGGGGCCATCACCGATAGTGACACAGAGGGTGTCCACTGGGGCTATCGGTTACAATGACACAGAGGGTGTCCATTGGGACCATCAGCTAGAGTGACACAGAGGGTTCCACTGGGACCATCAGCTAGAGTGACACAGATGGTGTCCACTGGGGACATCAGCGACAGTTACACAGAGGGTGTCCACTGGGGACGACAGTGACACAGAGGGTGTCCACTGGGGCCATCAGCAAGAGTGACACAGAGGGTGTCCACTGGGGCCATCAGTGAGAGTGACACAGAGGGTGTCCACTGGGCCATCAGCTAAAGTGACACAGAGGGTTCCACTGGGACCATCAGCTAGAGTGACACAGAGGGTGTCCACTGTGGCCATCAGCGACAGTGACACAGAGGGTATGCACTGGGCCATTAGTGACACAGAGTCCAGTGAGTGACACAGAGGGTTCCACTGGGGCCATCAGCAAGAGTGACACAGAGGGTGTGCACTGGGCCATTAGCGATAGTGACACAGAGGGTTTCCAGTTGGACCATCAGCGAGAGTGACACAGAGGGCCATCAGATGGGGCCATCAGCGAGAGTGACACAGAGGGTGTCCACTGGGACCATCAGCTAGAGTGACACAGAGTGTGTCCATTGGGACGATAAGTGATAGTGACCCAGAGGGTGTCTACTGGGGCCATCAACTAGAGTGACACAGAGGGTGTCCACTGGGACCATCAGCTAGATTGACACAGAGGGTGTTCATTGGGACCATCAGCGATAGTGACACAGAGGGTGTCCACCTGGGCCATCACCGATAGTGACACAGAGGGTGTGCACTGGACCATCAGCGATAGTGATACAGAGGGTGTGCACTGGGCCATTAGCGATAGTGACACAGAGGGTTTCCAGTTGGACCATCAGCGAGAGTGACACAGAGGGTTCCACTGGGGCCATCAGTGAGGCAGCTAGAGTGACACAGAGGGTGTCCACTGGGACCATCAGCTAGATTGGTAACGAAGGTGTCCATTGGGACCATCAGCTAGAGTGACACAGAGGGTTCCACTGGGCCATCAGCTAGAGTTACACAGAGGGTGTCCACTGGGGCCATCAGCTAGATTGATACAGAAGGTGTCCATTGGGACCATCACCTAGAGTGACACAGAGGGACCATCAGCAATAGTGACACAGAGGGTGTCCACTGGGGCCATCACTGATAGTGACACAGAGGGTGTCCACTGGGGCCATCAGCGAGAGTGACACAGAGGGTGTCCACTGGGACCATCAGCTAGAGTGACACAGAGGGTGTCCATTGGGACCATCAGTGATAGTGACACAGAGGGTGTCCACTGGGGCCATCACCAATAGTGACACAGAGGGTGTCCACTAGGACCATCAGCGATAGTGACACAGAGGGTGTCCACTGGGGCCATCACCGATAGTGACATAGAGGGTGTCCACTGGGGCCATCAGCTAGAGTGATACAGAGGGTGTCCACTGGGGCCATCACCGATAATGACACAGAGGGTGTCCACTGGGGCTATCGGTTACAATGACACAGAGGGTGTCCATTGGGACCATCAGCTAGAGTGACACAGAGGGTTCCACTGGGACCATCAACTAGAGTGACACAGAGGGTGTCCATTGGGACCATCAGCTAGAGTGACACAAAGGGTGTCCACTGGGGTCATCAGCTAGAGTGACACAGAGGGTGTCCACTGGGGACATCAGCGACAGTGACACAGAGGGTGTCCACTGGGGCCATCAGCGACAGTGACACAGAGGGTGTCCACTGGGGCCATCAGCAAGAGTGACACAGAGGGTGTCCACTGGGGCCATCAGCGAGAGTGACACAGAGGGTGTCCACTGGGCCATCAGCTAAAGTGACACAGAGGGTTCCACTGGGACCATCAGCTAGAGTGACACAGAGGGTGTCCACTGGGTCATCAGCTAAAGTGACACAGAGGGTTCCACTGGGACCATCAGCTAGAGTGACACAGAGGGTGTCCACTGGGTCATCACTGATAGTGACACAGAGGGTGTCCACTGGGGCCATCAGCTACAATGACACAGAGGGTGTCCACTGGGGCCATCAGCTACAATGACACAGAGGGTGTCCACTGGGGCCATCAGCTAGAGTGACACAGAGGGTTCCACTGGGACCATCAGCGAGAGTGACACAGAGGGTGTCCATTGCGACCATCAGCTAGAGTGACACAGAGGGTGTCCACTGGGGCCATCAGCGATAGTGACACAGAGGGTGTCCACTGGGGCCATCAGCGAGAGTGACACAGAGGCTGTCCACTGGGACCATAATTCAAACACAAGACATAACATTTTCAGGATTATTTAATGAAGTTAGACTTCTAAGTAAATTTAAAATTTAAGGTCAAAATTGGCAAATTGGGAAAAAAATTTCTACGTCAGTTATGATTTCAAATCAGCTAATCTGGTCCTAAATGTAAAATTCACTTAAAATTCTCACTTTAATCGATTTATTAACATGGTTATTGTGACAGACCACCCTGTCACTGGAATACAGTATCCTCTTTTTACTCCCTGTTTGTTCGGTAACTGAAAACAACCACGAAATACCAAGACCACCCATATGCTTGGTAACCTTGTTCACCCCTGTTAACACTTCCATAATGATGCACACCTCAGTGTTATTAACCGTCGGCTGGGTGGCCGTTGTTCGTATGTACGTACACGTGGTAGGGGCCACCAGCGGTGTTTGGTCGTCGAGTGCATGGAACTAAAATCGGACACTCGACCTCGCAAACACCGCTGAACTTCCATCCCCGCCTGCATTCGTTTCTATACATCCTGGAAGAATGCTGTTCGGTGGAATTATCCCCACGAATGAGGTGAACACTATCTGCCAACCGGCTCAAGCATACGTTTGTTATTTTCTGTGTGTTCATACTCCCGAAAGAGACTGATTACAACCACTGATGTTATGGAATTATTTTGGGCAGGAGCCTTGTGTGTGGTCAGTCAAAACTTTACCCCGGTGGTGTTTCAACTGTATTTGTGTGATCTGAGCACTTTTTGGATATATTGTGCGCTCAGATCCAGGCTATCCGGGGATATAAGACTTGAGGGGGTACATGGCTGTTTGATGTGTTATATAAATTGTAGATTTTCTGTACCTGAGAGGGAACTGAATTCTCTCTCAGGCACAGGGGATCATGGGAGGGATGAGCCTGTAATGTTGTGTTGGAAACCCCTTGCAGGGAGCTTTTGCATAAAAGGCTGTGTGTGGCCCTGAATAAAAGAGTTCACTCCCTGCATTCAATCTCGACTAATGTTTGTGGGAAAAAGCTATACCTGCTCTGGAGTTTTACTACTTGGTAAATTATACTCTTGATTGCTATTATTACTGGAGTGGCTGCGGCAGAGTTCTTGAGAGAGGGAAAAAGACATCCTTGGCGGCTTAACCCATGTCCCTATCTGGGTGGCCGTCATAGTTATTTACTATATTAAAAAGATAATTTAGCGTCTATATATTTTACAACAATTAAAATGGCGTCTTAGACGAGGATAGTGGATTTTGTTACACAGGTTAAATTCTAGTTATGTTGTAATTCTACGGCTATGATATAGTCTAACCCCAGAAGGGGAATGATTGAGAATCAGTAATTAATAATGGAAGTATTTATGGGGTTTAGCACATTTTGAGCTGGTACTCTGGTAGAGGCATCTTACATTTCTCTGTTTATCTCATTCACAGAAGAACGCAGCGTTTCCACCATCATCTTGATTGCCTCATCTACCGCACTGTCCAAAAGCCTGCTTGATATTACCGATGTAAAGTTCTCCCACCCCGCTTGACTCTTGGACATTGGCTGAAAGAGCTTCATCCACTTGGCTTTGATCTTCGCTGAGAATGAATATTTTTTATTTCCATTACTCGTGTGGAACAGACATCGAAAGTTTGTTGAATAGATGATATCTTGCACCATCGATTAAAGAATTTATATAAAGCTTGAGCTTAGAAAATCAATGAGAAAAATAAAAGAAAGAAAGAAAAAAGAGATGGGACACATAAAATGCTTTGAAACTGCTTCCAGACCATCACTGGGTTCTTCATGTGTGATTCCATTATATCACCGCTCAAAATAATGTATCCTAAGCTTCGCAGTTACTGCTACAGTTTGCACTACGCACCACGGAGCCGAGCGGACTTGTCACAGAACAAATGATGTCACGGGGTACTTGTGGAAATTTGAGACAACCAACCATGTAGAGCTGTGGTGGTGATGCTGGACAGCAGCCGGTGGTGGCTGAATGAACTTTAATGCTTCACATTTAGGTAATTGTACCCCAAACACTGGAAATTTAAACCCCTGCCACATTGAAAGACTGTTATGGCAAAACTTATTTATACAGCACCCCCGTATTATAAAAAAATTATAAAGGATTTCTCAGGACAAATTCAGATAAAATATGTATTTTTTATTTTTCTTGAATGTTTTAATAGAGATTCCCATTTTTGGGACCAAAAACACAATGCTATAATGCAGTAAAATGATGCATTCACGGCACAAACCTCTAATGGTGAAATATATCTCAAATCTCTGCTCTTTGCCGACATTAAATGAAAGAGACCATTGTTTATGAAAAATTAAGCCCTTTTTAATGCATATTATTTAATGAATAGTTATTAATCTTTACCGGTGTGGAGCTACCGGTGCGGCTTTACACGCCCCCTCCTGATGTCAGGGCAGCCGCGTAATGTCCAATCAAGGGCTTCTCACACAGAAAGACCATTTAACCATCTCTGAGTGCATGTGTAAGGGGTTGGGGAAAGGGAGTGGGAAAGGAGACATGGAGGAGGAAATAAAAAAATCTGCATTGGTTTGGGAGGTGGGAGGGGACATCCAGGCTTCCCCTTTCAGTCTCTGTCTGTAAGGGATGTTTAACGTTGCCAGCATGCAGTGCGTGGGAGGATGGACGTATTTTATTCACAGAATTGACAGCAGGTAGTACGGAACGGAGTTCTGGGCCGCCAAATTCACGTGTGCGGAGAGTGCAACTAGCTCCCGGCACACAATTGCCAATACAGGTGGTCCTCACTTAACGACCTAACGGCTTTACGACTTCTCGCACTTACAACCAGCTCTCTAGCGTGGAGTTTCAAGGGATTCCCTACGTTAGAGAGCTGGTGTATGTTCAGGGAATTTTCCCCGAACATTGAGTTGAAGGATTCATTGTTCTGCTGCGCTTGTCTACGTTCGGGGAAATTCCTCCGAACATAGATCTGCCCTGGTGTGCATGCTCAGTAGGGCATCCTCACTTACCGACCAATTCGTTTTACGACAGAGTCGTAAGAACGGAAGCCGGTCGGTAAGTGAGGAGTGGCTATATCTCAGTATGTGCTGTCAATCAGAAACGCTGCACATATTAACTCCTACCACCATGACCACATCTAAAAGCAGAAGTGGTCATGGTGCTTGAAGAAACCCTTTAAAGGTGTCCTGGTGGATTGTATAAATAGAATTGTCATTGGAAAATTATGTTTTAATTTAACTTTATCACCGCGATTTAGATCATTATTCAAACAATGCTGAGAATGTGGCAAAGTGTGATAAAAGTAGCTGCAATTTTGATTCAATTAGCGTTTGTTTCAAGATATGAAATCAGTGAGGTATTTAGAATCATGCCCACCAATCCCTTACTAATATATAAACACTCAATTAAATATTGTGAGCTGGCCCAGAATACGCACTTTGCTACAGGCACCCTGCATGCTGAGGGCCAGACAGTTCTTCATTGCTGGCACAATAACCGCGCTATTTACTGAAGTGAGAATTCAAACTTAAGATCAGAGTAACCGAGCTGAAAGCACAGCTGAATTGGAGGAGTCTCCCAGATCTGGCCTTAACTTTGAGTTCACCTTGAATTCTTACTTTTTTGAATAACTCTTATTGTTAGACGTTTGACATAAATTGTTACTGTCATCTCCCCGGTTGGGGACCCGCTGGCCGCCCTGCTGATGGTGAACACAAATTCTTTAGAAAACGAGGGGCTTGTTAATAATGATCCGAGATCCTTAAGTAAGCATCGCAGGCAGCAATTGCAAAAACTGTAAAATTTCACAAGTTTATCTGGAATTGAAAAAGGTACTATATTCCTAATCTGAGATATAATGCCTACATTAATGGGATGTCACTGGACCCAACATGCAGTAAATCCTTTATATCTCAGACTGGGAATGTCGTGTGAATAATTGAGATATGCTGATAAAATAATTATTATTTTTTGGCTGCACTCCCCCCCTTAGATACGCTCCTAACACCCAAAGCATGTACGACTCTGTGTCCACAAGCTTTCAAATAAAACTGTCCGTTAATGGAACACAGCCCCGATGACTGATTAACCACGTGTGCACGTTCCTTTGCAGCATTCTCAGATTTCTCGAAAGTTCATTTATTCATTGCAGTGTATTATCAGAATTACAATATTATTTATAACTATACTGTGTTGTCTTATTATTGTTTAACATCACCAACCACAAAAAACAAACAAGCAAACAAACACGTTTTGTTCTGTAACATTTTCCAGAACCGGCAGATATTCATAAACTACATATCCCATAATGCTCTGCTAGCCAGTAGATGTAAATAAAGAGATGGAGTCTAGCCACTTAACCAGAAATTGTGAAAATTATTTAAGTCAGCTATTTTACTAGCTATTCCAGCTAAAATGTGCAATTTCTTAGTTAAATCTCCCCAGTTTCTGGTTTAATGGTTTAACGGTGGAATTCTGACGGAACGTCCTGAATTTGTGCCCCTGTTTAAGGGCACACAGAGAAACAGTCCCCATAATTTGCATTGATGTTTAAACTCACTTGCAGCTCTGCTACACTATTCCTACCCATAGGAGAGTGAAACCCTCTGCTCATGAAATGGGTGCAAAAAAATAGTATTAAATGTAATTACATATATTTTATGCTGGTAGCAATACTGGGTTCCCGGACAGTGCTTGGTTATTGGTCGGTATATCGGGGTATTATACAGTGCTTGGTTCTCGGTCGGTATACCGGGGTATTATACAGTGCTTGGTTCTCGGTCGGTATACCGGGGTATTATACAGTGCTTGGTTCTCGGTCGGTATACCGGGGTATTATACAGTGCTTGGTTCTCGGTCGGTATACCAGGGTATTATACAGTGCTTGGTTATCGGTCGGTATACCGGGGTATTATACAGTGCTTGGTTCTCGGTCGGTATACCGGGGTATTATACAGTGTTTGGTTCTTGGTCGGTATACCGGGGTATTATACAGTGCTTGGTTCTCGGTCAGTATACCGGGATATTATACAGTGCTTGGTTATCGGTTGGTATACCGGGGTATTATACAGTGCTTGGTTCTCGGTTGGTATACCGGGGTATTATACAGTGCTTGGTTCCCGGAAGGTCTGCCTGGGTCTGCCGGGGTATTATACAGTGCTTGGTTCTCGGATGGTCTGCCTGGGTATTATACAGTGCTTGGTTTCTGGACGGTCTGCTGGGGTATTATACAGTGCTTGGTTCTCGGTCGGTATACCGGGGTATTATACAGTGCTTGGTTCCTTGACGGTATGCCTGCTTTTGTGTATAATACAGTGTTTGGTTTCCGGAAGGTCTGCTGGGGTATATTATACACCGATTGGTTCCTGGATTGTCTACCGGTGCAGGGGTATTATATAGTGCTTGGCTTCCGGAAGGTCTGCCGGGGTATTATACAGTGCTTGGTTCTCGGTTGGTATACCGGGGTATTATACAGTGCTTGGTTCCCGGAAGGTCTGCCTGGGTCTGCTGGGGTATTATACAGTGCTTGGTTCTCGGATGGTCTGCCTGGGTATTATACAGTGCTTGGTTTCTGGACGGTCTGCTGGGGTATTATACAGTGCTTGGTTCTCGGATGGGTATACCGGGGTATTATACAGTGCTTGGTTCTCGGTCGGTATACCGGGGTATTATACAGTGCTTGGTTCTCGGTCGGTATACCGGGGTATTATACAGTGCTTGGTTCTCGGTCGGTATACCGGGGTATTATACAGTGCTTGGTTCTCGGTCGGTATACTGGGGTATTATACAGTGCTTGGTTCTCGGTCGGTATACCGGGGTATTATACAGTGCTTGGTTCTCGGTCGGTATACCGGGGTATTATACAGTGCTTGGTTCTCGGTCGGTATACCGGGGTATTATACAGTGCTTGGTTCTCGGTCGGTATACCGGGGTATTATACAGTGCTTGGTTCTCGGTCGGTATACCGGGGTATTATACAGTGCTTGGTTCTCGGTCGGTATACCGGGGTATTATACAGTGCTTGGTTCTCGGTCGGTATACCGGGGTATTATACAGTGCTTGGTTCTCGGTCGGTATACCGGGGTATTATACAGTGCTTGGTTCTCGGTCGGTATACCGGGGTATTATACAGTGCTTGGTTCTCGGTCGGTATACCGGGGTATTATACAGTGCTTGGTTCTCGGTCGGTATACCGGGGTATTATACAGTGCTTGGTTCTCGGTCGGTATACCGGGGTATTATACAGTGCTTGGTTCTCGGTCGGTATACCGGGGTATTATACAGTGCTTGGTTCTCGGTCGGTATACCGGGGTATTATACAGTGCTTGGTTCTCGGTCGGTATACCGGGGTATTATACAGTGCTTGGTTCTCGGTCGGTATACCGGGGTATTATACAGTGCTTGGTTCTCGGTCGGTATACCGGGGTATTATACAGTGCTTGGTTATTGGTCGGTATACCGGGGTATTATACAGTGCTTGGTTCTCAGTCGGTATACCGGGGTATTATACAGTGCTTGGTTCTCAGTCGGTATACCGGGGTATTATACAGTGCTTGGTTCTCGGTCGGTATACTGGGGTATTATACAGTGCTTGGTTCTCGGTCGGTATACCGGGTATTATACAGTGCTTGGTTCTCGGCCTGTATACCGGGTATTATACAGTGCTTGGTTCTCGGTCGGTATACCGTATTATACAGTGCTTGGTTCGGTCGGGTATACCGGCATTATACAGTGCCGGCCTCGGTCGGTATACCGGGTATTATACAGTTTGGTTCTGGTCGGTATACCCGGGTATTATAAGCAGCGTTTGGTTCTCGGTCGGTATACCGGGGTATTATACAGTGCTTGGTTCTCGGTCGGTATACCGGGGTATTATACAGTGCTTGGTTCTCGGTCGGTATACCGGGGTATTATACAGTGCTTGGTTCTCGGTCGGTATACCGGGGTATTATACAGTGCTTGGTTCTCGGTCGGTATACCGGGGTATTATACAGTGCTTGGTTCTCGGTCGGTATACCGGGGTATTATACAGTGCTTGGTTCTCGGTCGGTATACCGGGGTATTATACAGTGCTTGGTTCTCGGTCGGTATACCGGGGTATTATACAGTGCTTGGTTCTCGGTCGGTATACCGGGGTATTATACAGTGCTTGGTTCTCGGTCGGTATACCGGGGTATTATACAGTGCTTGGTTCTCGGTCGGTATACCGGGGTATTATACAGTGCTTGGTTCTCGGTCGGTATACCGGGGTATTATACAGTGCTTGGTTCTCGGTCGGTATACCGGGGTATTATACAGTGCTTGGTTCTCGGTCGGTATACCGGGGTATTATACAGTGCTTGGTTCTCGGTCGGTATACCGGGGTATTATACAGTGCTTGGTTTTCGGTCGGTATACTGGGGTATTATACAGTGCTTGGTTATCGGTCGGTATACCGGGGTATTATACAGTGCTTGGTTCTCGGTCGGTATACCGGGATATTATACAGTGCTTGGTTATCGGTTGGTATACCGGGGTATTATACAGTGATTGGTTATCGGTCGGTATACCGGGGTATTATACAGTGCTTGGTTCCTTGACGGTATGCCTGCGTTTGTGTATAATACAGTGTTTGGTTTCCGGAAGGTCTGCTGGGGTATATTATACACCGATTGGTTCCTGGATTGTCTACCGGTGCAGGGGTATTATATAGTGCTTGGCTTCCGGAAGGTCTGCCGGGGTATTATACAGTGCTTGGTTCTCGGTTGGTATACCGGGGTATTATACAGTGCTTGGTTCCCGGAAGGTCTGCCTGGGTCTGCTGGGGTATTATACAGTGCTTGGTTCTCGGATGGTCTGCCTGGGTATTATACAGTGCTTGGTTTCTGGACGGTCTGCTGGGGTATTATACAGTGCTTGGTTCCTTGACGGTATGCCTGCTTTTGTGTATAATACAGTGTTTGGTTTCCGGAAGGTCTGCTGGGGTATATTATACACCGATTGGTACCGGTGCAGGGGTATTATATAGTGCTTGGCTTCCGGAAGGTCTGCCGGGGTATTATACAGTGCTTGGTTCTCGGTTGGTATACCGGGGTATTATACAGTGCTTGGTTCCCGGAAGGTCTGCCTGGGTCTGCTGGGGTATTATACAGTGCTTGGTTCTCGGATGGTCTGCCTGGGTATTATACAGTGCTTGGTTTCTGGACGGTCTGCTGGGGTATTATACAGTGCTTGGTTCTCGGATGGTCTGCCGGGGTATTATACAGTGCTTGGTTCTCGGACAGTTTGCCAGGTTATTATACAGTGCTTGGTTCTTGAACGGTCTGCCAGGGTATTATACAGTGCTTGGTTCTTGGACAGTCTGCTAGGGTATTATATAGTGCTTGGTTCTCGGATGGTCTACCGGGATTGTTACGGCACCCCCAGGCATAAAAGGGTTAAACCGCCGTTTAGTAGATCTTCCCTTCCAGAGACACAGGCACAGCTACTGCAGAACACCGAACCGCAGAAGCATACGAATGCTGTAAACAGCCAAATAGGAAAAACCATACGAATAGATCCCCCCAAGAACGAGACAAGGCTCCGTTTTGAGGATCAAGCAGGAACAGACAGAGCTGTGGGTTTATTGTTCTTATATACACATTAGTACCACCCACAGGGTTTTGGAAAACAACCAATAAACACGTACAATACACTCAGACACTCCCACACAAAATCCTTCCCTCTGCCTGTGATACAATTGCCTTACACAATGAGTAATGTAATTATAACAGCCAGAGAAATACAGTTTTTCCACATTATTCATAACTTGAAAAG
>OW240920.1:5495953-5529957 GCA_933207985.1 Pelobates cultripes | reverse complement strand
CATAGTTATTTACTATATTAAAAAGATAATTTAGCGTCTATATATTTTACAACAATTAAAATGGCGTCTTAGACGAGGATAGTGGATTTTGTTACACAGGTTAAATTCTAGTTATGTTGTAATTCTACGGCTATGATATAGTCTAACCCCAGAAGGGGAATGATTGAGAATCAGTAATTAATAATGGAAGTATTTATGGGGTTTAGCACATTTTGAGCTGGTACTCTGGTAGAGGCATCTTACATTTCTCTGTTTATCTCATTCACAGAAGAACGCAGCGTTTCCACCATCATCTTGATTGCCTCATCTACCGCACTGTCCAAAAGCCTGCTTGATATTACCGATGTAAAGTTCTCCCACCCCGCTTGACTCTTGGACATTGGCTGAAAGAGCTTCATCCACTTGGCTTTGATCTTCGCTGAGAATGAATATTTTTTATTTCCATTACTCGTGTGGAACAGACATCGAAAGTTTGTTGAATAGATGATATCTTGCACCATCGATTAAAGAATTTATATAAAGCTTGAGCTTAGAAAATCAATGAGAAAAATAAAAGAAAGAAAGAAAAAAGAGATGGGACACATAAAATGCTTTGAAACTGCTTCCAGACCATCACTGGGTTCTTCATGTGTGATTCCATTATATCACCGCTCAAAATAATGTATCCTAAGCTTCGCAGTTACTGCTACAGTTTGCACTACGCACCACGGAGCCGAGCGGACTTGTCACAGAACAAATGATGTCACGGGGTACTTGTGGAAATTTGAGACAACCAACCATGTAGAGCTGTGGTGGTGATGCTGGACAGCAGCCGGTGGTGGCTGAATGAACTTTAATGCTTCACATTTAGGTAATTGTACCCCAAACACTGGAAATTTAAACCCCTGCCACATTGAAAGACTGTTATGGGAAAACTTATTTATACAGCACCCCCGTATTATAAAAAAATTATAAAGGATTTCTCAGGACAAATTCAGATAAAATATGTATTTTTTATTTTTCTTGAATGTTTTAATAGAGATTCCCATTTTTGGGACCAAAAACACAATGCTATAATGCAGTAAAATGATGCATTCACGGCACAAACCTCTAATGGTGAAATATATCTCAAATCTCTGCTCTTTGCCGACATTAAATGAAAGAGACCATTGTTTATGAAAAATTAAGCCCTTTTTAATGCATATTATTTAATGAATAGTTATTAATCTTTACCGGTGTGGAGCTACCGGTGCGGCTTTACACGCCCCCTCCTGATGTCAGGGCAGCCGCGTAATGTCCAATCAAGGGCTTCTCACACAGAAAGACCATTTAACCATCTCTGAGTGCATGTGTAAGGGGTTGGGGAAAGGGAGTGGGGAAGGAGACATGGAGGAGGAAATAAAAAAATCTGCATTGGTTTGGGAGGTGGGAGGGGACATCCAGGCTTCCCCTTTCAGTCTCTGTCTGTAAGGGATGTTTAACGTTGCCAGCATGCAGTGCGTGGGAGGATGGACGTATTTTATTCACAGAATTGACAGCAGGTAGTACGGAACGGAGTTCTGGGCCGCCAAATTCACGTGTGCGGAGAGTGCAACTAGCTCCCGGCACACAATTGCCAATACAGGTGGTCCTCACTTAACGACCTAACGGCTTTACGACTTCTCGCACTTACAACCAGCTCTCTAGCGTGGAGTTTCAAGGGATTCCCTACGTTAGAGAGCTGGTGTATGTTCAGGGAATTTTCCCCGAACATTGAGTTGAAGGATTCATTGTTCTGCTGCGCTTGTCTACGTTCGGGGAAATTCCTCCGAACATAGATCTGCCCTGGTGTGCATGCTCAGTAGGGCATCCTCACTTACCGACCAATTCGTTTTACGACAGAGTCGTAAGAACGGAAGCCGGTCGGTAAGTGAGGAGTGGCTATATCTCAGTATGTGCTGTCAATCAGAAACGCTGCACATATTAACTCCTACCACCATGACCACATCTAAAAGCAGAAGTGGTCATGGTGCTTGAAGAAACCCTTTAAAGGTGTCCTGGTGGATTGTATAAATAGAATTGTCATTGGAAAATTATGTTTTAATTTAACTTTATCACCGCGATTTAGATCATTATTCAAACAATGCTGAGAATGTGGCAAAGTGTGATAAAAGTAGCTGCAATTTTGATTCAATTAGCGTTTGTTTCAAGATATGAAATCAGTGAGGTATTTAGAATCATGCCCACCAATCCCTTACTAATATATAAACACTCAATTAAATATTGTGAGCTGACCCAGAATACGCACTTTGCTACAGGCACCCTGCATGCTGAGGGCCAGACAGTTCTTCATTGCTGGCACAATAACCGCGCTATTTACTGAAGTGAGAATTCAAACTTAAGATCAGAGTAACCGAGCTGAAAGCACAGCTGAATTGGAGGAGTCTCCCAGATCTGGCCTTAACTTTGAGTTCACCTTGAATTCTTACTTTTTTGAATAACTCTTATTGTTAGACGTTTGGCATAAATTGTTACTGTCATCTCCCCGGTTGGGGACCCGCTAGCCGCCCTGCTGATGGTGAACACAAATTCTTTAGAAAACGAGGGGCTTGTTAATAATGATCCGAGATCCTTAAGTAAGCATCGCAGGCAGCAATTGCAAAAACTGTAAAATTTCACAAGTTTATCTGGAATTGAAAAAGGTACTATATTCCTAATCTGAGATATAATGCCTACATTAATGGGATGTCACTGGACCCAACATGCAGTAAATCCTTTATATCTCAGACTGGGAATGTCGTGTGAATAATTGAGATATGCTGATAAAATAATTATTATTTTTTGGCTGCACTCCCCCCCTTAGATACGCTCCTAACACCCAAAGCATGTACGACTCTGTGTCCACAAGCTTTCAAATAAAACTGTCCGTTAATGGAACACAGCCCCGATGACTGATTAACCACGTGTGCACGTTCCTTTGCAGCATTCTCAGATTTCTCGAAAGTTCATTTATTCATTGCAGTGTATTATCAGAATTACAATATTATTTATAACTATACTGTGTTGTCTTATTATTGTTTAACATCACCAACCACAAAAAACAAACAAGCAAACAAACACGTTTTGTTCTGTAACATTTTCCAGAACCGGCAGATATTCATAAACTACATATCCCATAATGCTCTGCTAGCCAGTAGATATAAATAAAGAGATGGAGTCTAATCACTTAACCAGAAATTGTGAAAATTATTTAAGTCAGCTATTTTACTAGCTATTCCAGCTAAAATGTGCAATTTCTTAGTTAAATCTCCCCAGTTTCTGGTTTAATGGTTTAACGGTGGAATTCTGACGGAACGTCCTGAATTTGTGCCCCTGTTTAAGGGCACACAGAGAAACAGTCCCCATAATTTGCATTGATGTTTAAACTCACTTGCAGCTCTGCTACACTATTCCTACCCATAGGAGAGTGAAACCCTCTGCTCATGAAATGGGTGCAAAAAAATAGTATTAAATGTGATTACATATATTTTATGCTGGTAGCAATACTGGGTTCCCGGACAGTGCTTGGTTATTGGTCGGTATACCGGGGTATTATACAGTGCTTGGTTCTCAGTCGGTATACCGGGGTATTATACAGTGCTTGGTTATTGGTCGGTATACCGGGGTATTATACAGTGCTTGGTTCTCGGTCGGTATACCGGGGTATTATACAGTGCTTGGTTCTCGGTCATACCGTATTATGCGTTTAAAGTTCGCCTGTATACCGGTAAGCCATATTAGTCACACCGCGCCAAGGCAGCGGTTTCAGTCGTATACCGGTATTATACAGTGTTTTGCCCTTAAATGGTATACCGGGGTATTATACAGTAAGTTTGTTATCATCGGTATACCTGGGGTATACAAGAAAGTTTGGTTCTCGGTCGGTATACCGGGGTATTATACAGTGCTTGGTTCTCGGTCGGTATACCGGGGTATTATACAGTGCTTGGTTCTCGGTCGGTATACCGGGGTATTATACAGTGCTTGGTTCTCGGTCGGTATACCGGGGTATTATACAGTGCTTGGTTCTCGGTCGGTATACCGGGGTATTATACAGTGCTTGGTTCTCGGTCGGTATACCGGGGTATTATACAGTGCTTGGTTCTCGGTCGGTATACCGGGGTATTATACAGTGCTTGGTTCTCGGTCGGTATACCGGGGTATTATACAGTGCTTGGTTCTCGGTCGGTATACCGGGGTATTATACAGTGCTTGGTTCTCGGTCGGTATACCGGGGTATTATACAGTGCTTGGTTCTCGGTCGGTATACCGGGGTATTATACAGTGCTTGGTTTTCGGTCGGTATACCGGGGTATTATACAGTGCTTGGTTCTCGGTCGGTATACCGGGGTATTATACAGTGCTTGGTTCTCGGTCGGTATACCGGGGGATTATACAGTGCTTGGTTCTCGGTCGGTATACCGGGGTATTATACAGTGCTTGGTTCTCGGTCGGTATACCGGGGTATTATACAGTGCTTGGTTCTCGGTCGGTATACCGGGGTATTATACAGTGTTTGGTTCTTGGTCGGTATACCGGGGTATTATACAGTGCTTGGTTCTCGGTCGGTATACCGGGGTATTATACAGTGCTTGGTTCTCGGTCGGTATACCGGGGTATTATACAGTGCTTGGTTCTCGGTCGGTATACCGGGGTATTATACAGTGCTTGGTTCTCGGTCGGTATACCGGGGTATTATACAGTGTTTGGTTCTTGGTCGGTATACCGGGGTATTATACAGTGCTTGGTTCTCGGTCAGTATACCGGGATATTATACAGTGCTTGGTTATCGGTTGGTATACCGGGGTATTATACAGTGCTTGGTTCTCGGTTGGTATACCGGGGTATTATACAGTGCTTGGTTCCCGGAAGGTCTGCCTGGGTCTGCCGGGGTATTATACAGTGCTTGGTTCTCGGATGGTCTGCCTGGGTATTATACAGTGCTTGGTTTCTGGACGGTCTGCTGGGGTATTATACAGTGCTTGGTTCTCGGTCGGTATACCGGGGTATTATACAGTGCTTGGTTCCTTGACGGTATGCCTGCTTTTGTGTATAATACAGTGTTTGGTTTCCGGAAGGTCTGCTGGGGTATATTATACACCGATTGGTTCCTGGATTGTCTACCGGTGCAGGGGTATTATATAGTGCTTGGCTTCCGGAAGGTCTGCCGGGGTATTATACAGTGCTTGGTTCTCGGTTGGTATACCGGGGTATTATACAGTGCTTGGTTCCCGGAAGGTCTGCCTGGGTCTGCTGGGGTATTATACAGTGCTTGGTTCTCGGATGGTCTGCCTGGGTATTATACAGTGCTTGGTTTCTGGACGGTCTGCTGGGGTATTATACAGTGCTTGGTTCTCGGATGGTCTGCCGGGGTATTATACAGTGCTTGGTTCTCGGACAGTTTGCCAGGTTATTATACAGTGCTTGGTTCTTGAACGGTCTGCCAGGGTATTATACAGTGCTTGGTTCTTGGACAGTCTGCTAGGGTATTATATAGTGCTTGGTTCTCGGATGGTCTGCAGGGATTGTTACGGCACCCCCAGGCATAAAAGGGTTAAACCGCCGTTTAGTAGATCTTCCCTTCCAGAGACACAGGCACAGCTACTGCAGAACACCGAACCGGAGAAGCATACGAATGCTGTAAACAGCCAAATAGGAAAAACCATACGAATAGATCCCCCCAAGAACGAGACAAGGCTCCGTTTTGAGGATCAAGCAGGAACAGACAGAGCTGTGTGTTTATTGTTCTTATATACACATTAGTACCACCCACAGGGTTTTGGAAAACAACCAATAAACACGTACAATACACTCAGACACTCCCACACAAAATCCTTCCCTCTGCCTGTGATACAATTGCCTTACACAATGGGTAATGTAATTATAACAGCCAGAGAAATACAGTTTTTCCACATTATTCATAACTTGAAAAGTATGCATCACATTCACATAAAACGTACATTTTCAGTATCAGCATACTCCAAATACAAACATACGCCAAAATCCTACAAATTAGTCCAGTGGTTCAAAAGATAGATCGAAGTCCTTTGTGACCAAATGAAGCATGGCTTTTCTGCCCAAAACCAGTTGCACAGAGTCTTCTATCCTGGAGATAATTGAGAAGTAATCCAATTATCTCCAAGGACAGAGGCAAAACTCCATTAAGCACATGGCAGTAAAAAGACAGTAAAGTACAATAAAATACACAAGGTTACATTTATTACATAAAATACAGACATGCAACATATCCCCAGAAAGCTTAGGTCTGAGCGCACATTATTACTGAATGGCGCACAGACCACACACATACAGTTCAATTACCATGGAGCCAAAGTCTTTTATTACACAAATAGGCTCCATGGCATAGCTATCTGGGTTAAATTAGTTCATTCAGTAAATCCGAGAATCTACCGAACGCCAGGGCTTCGGACGTGGCGCGGGGTGCTGCTTACATGTGCTGGTCTGGCCCTCTGGGCTTGCTCTTGAAGCAGGAGATGAATGAAAAGATTTGGAAGGGGGAATTTGTGGAGATATTTTCTCTCCTGCCGCTGGTGGAAGCTCCTCCCGTGGCGGACAAGGACAGTAAGAAGTCAGAGAAGGATAGGGAGAGGTACCGCTTTCACAAAATTCCCCAAACCTTTGGGAATTGGATTCGGGCATTCACTATTTTGGCCAGCGTGGTGGGGGAGAAGTCTCCCCAGAAGTGCTCCGCGATGTTCTCTTATCAGGACACGATCTGGAACGCTTGTCGCACCTATGGGGGGCTGGATTGGTGGAGGTATGACGAGCAGTTTCGACAGCGGCTGGCAGTGCATCCCTCGCTGTCGTGGGATCAGATGGATATTGGCCTCTGGCTTTCCATCATGACTCGTCCAGCCCCTAAACAGGGCGAGTTTTCGCCCTTTCTTGGGGGGGCCCGGTGGGGGCGCGTACTCCTCGTCGGCCTCCGGTCAGAGGTCTGGCTGTTGTTGGAAATTTAACGACAGTCACTGTAAGTGGGGGTCCTCGTGCTGGTTTAAGCACAAGTGCTCCGGCTTCGGTGGGGCCCATCCTGCCTCCCGCTATTTCAAGCAGGGCAAAATGGGTGAGAAAGGGGACATGGGGGCTAAGGGTGACAACGCCGGTCCTCGTAAACGTGATGCACCCTTGGCTCGACCTTTATAGGAATCGGGCTGCGGCGCGGATCCTGGTGGATGGGTTTGAGCAGGTGTTTTGGATGCCCTTCTCCGAGCGCCCTCCGCTGCTCTCCATACGGAACCTCAAGTCCGTGTGGGCTTTTCCTCAGGTGGTACCGGAAAACTTGGATAAGGAGATCTCCTTGTGCCAGATGGCCGGCCCGTTCTCCGCTCCACCGATGGCTAATTTGCGGGTTTCTCCTTTGGGTGTGGTGCCCAAGAAGGATCCCGGGTAGTATCGTTTGATTCACCATTTATCGTACCCTCGAAGGGGTTCTGTGAATGATGACATGTCAGCTAAGCTTTGCAGGGTTTCCTATGCATCATTTGATGCGGCGGTTTGCATGATGAGGGCGGCGGGCCTGGGGGCATTGCTTGCCAAGGCGGATGTTGAATCTGCCTTCCGGCTGCTCCCGGTGCATCCGGAGTGCCATCATCTCCCAAATACCGTAGCCAAATACCGTAGCCAAGTGCGTCAGGTGAGCCTCCCATGTGCCGCTATAGATAGCAATATCATGTAGGCAGACACATGCGAAGTCCTGCATTCCCTCCAAAAGTCGGACCGCCATCTGTTGAAACGTAGCCAGGGCATTCTTCATCCCAAAGGACATAACCCGAAATTGGTAGAGCCCGAATGGGGTGACGAATTCCGACTTAGAGATGGCAGCTGAGTCTAGCTGGATTTGCCAATATCCTGTGCACAGGTCCAGGGTAGTAAGGAAGTGCCCGCTGGCCATGCAATTTAGCAATTCGTTGATCCGTGGCATGAGGTATGCGTCCGTGATAGTTCGGTCGTTCAGTTTCCGGTAATCAATACAGAAGCGAGTCCTACCGTCTCGCTTCGGTACTAAAACCACCGGGGACGCCCAGGGACTTTGGGAAGCCTCAATAACTCCTAATTCCAACATTTCTTGGATTTCTTTCCACATGCTGGTCCGCACTGCTGCCGGGATACGGTATGGTTGTTGCCGTAATGGGGTTTCCCCCTGAGTCTCTACCCAGTGCACAGCGGCGGAGGTGTACCCGGGTAGGACCGAGAACAGCCCATCGTATTCCTGGAGCAGTTGTTTTGCGTCTGCCTGCTGAGTGGGGTCTAGTTTCTCCCCTAACCCGACCTGCTCTAAGGTACCTTGGTTAGCTGCCAGTAGGTCGGGCAAGGGGAGTCCTTCACTATAATCAGTGGACGGGGCACAGATAGCGGTCACGTCCTCGGAGCGCTTAAAATACTGTTTCAATATGTTCACATGAAAGGCTCGTCTGATCCTTTCATCTGAACATTTGGCTACAACATAGGTGGTGTCGTTAATCCGTTCCACTACTTTAAATAGCCCCTGCCAAGCTGCCTGTAGCTTGTCCTTTTTGGAAGGTCTGAGGGCTAATACTTTTTGCCCCACTTCCAGGTTCCTATCTCGTGCCCCCCCGGTGATACCATTGTTTCTGTTGTTTCTGGGCCGCCTGCAGGTTCTCCCAAACTGATTCGGTCAGTGCCTGCAGGCGGTCCCGGAACTCCAGCACGTATGGCAAAACTGGGATCCCTTCCTCTCCTGTGTTGCCCTCCCAGTGCTCCCGTATGAGGTCCAGGGGTCCCCGGACTTTTCTCCTGTATAGGAGTTTGAAGGGGGAGAACCCGGTGGACGCCTGGGGCACTTCCCGGTAGGCAAACAGGAGGTGGGGTAGAAATTTCTCCCATTGACCTTATGACTCTGTGAACACTGTGAGCATCTGCTTAAGCGTGCCATTGAATCGTTCACATAGGCTGTTGGTCTGGGGATGGTAGGGGGAGCTAAATAACGGTTTCACCCCGCAGCTCTGCCACAACTGTTGAGTTACAGTTGCCGTGAACTACGTTCCTTGATCTGAAAGTATTTACCGGGGGAATCCTACTCGGGAAAAGATCCTGACTAGAGCCTCTGCTACCCTCTCCGCCTCAATGTTGGAGAGCGCCACAGCCTCAGGGTACCTGGTGGCATAGTCTACCACCGTGAGGATGTAACGCTTTTCGGAGTAGCTGGGTTTGTTGAGGGGCCCTATCAGGTCTACTGCCACTCTGTAGAATGGTTCTTCTATTATAGGTAGGGAACGTAACTTGGACTTAGGGTGGTCCTCCCTTTTCCCTATCCTTTGACATGTGTCACATGTCCTGCAGTACGTTTGTAAATCTTTTGATATCCCTGGCCAGAAGAATGTCTGGGTAAGGCGGTTCTTAGTTTTCTTGATACCCAGATGTCCAGCTAGCAGGATATCATGGCTGAGATTTAGAAGCTCTGCTCTGTACTTGCAGGATATGACTAGCTGCCTTTTTATAACTTGGGCTGCCCCACTTCCCACTCCCCCTGTGACCCTATATAGAAGTCCCTTGTCCCAGTGGAAGTTCTCTTGGGCATTACCTTCCTTAGGAGTACCTACTGCCTTCCTGTAACCTGCTAACGTGGGATCTGTCTGCTGAGCTTGGCCAAAGTCTTGGCGGGTGCCCCAGAAGGGGATAGGGTTAGGGCATACTACGGGGTTTTCGGTTCCTACCTGTGGTTCCTCGGAGTGTGTCGGTCCAGCTCGGTGGGCTTGCGCCCTGGTAGTCAAGGGGCAGGTTCCGGCGGGATCTGTGGTAATCAGCTGTGAAGTTAGGCACCCCAAATCATTCCCCAACAATACTTCCGCAGGTAGGCCGGACATAATGCCTACTTCCATCTGTTTGGCTCCGGTGCCCCAATTTAACTGCACCCGAGCTGTGGGTAGCTTGTGGATGGCGCCTCCTGCCACTCTTAATGCAACAGTCCTGTTGGTGCGTGCCTTTGCAGATACGGTGTGAGGCTGCACCAGGGTAAGGGTGGCCCCAGAGTCTCATAGTGCCTCAGCCTCCTTTCCATCTACTGTGACCCATTGTCTGTGGTGCAACCGGTTGTTCCCCTCGGCTTGGGCTAGGTTCACCTCATGTAGTACGGCCCATTGTTCAGAATCAGGGTTGTGTTCTTCAAATGGCTCGTGTTGATAGTGATGAGCGGCTGCCTTCAGTGGTGGTGGTGATGGCCGATCCCAATTGCCTCTGCTCTGCTGAGGGCAATGTATTTTGTGGTGCCCTGGCTGATTGCACTGGTGACATACCAATGGTGGTCTCCTGTTAAAGTTAGGCTGTGACGTGGGTGGTACCGCGTTCGGTCTGGGGTTGGTCACAGGACCTGGTGTTGGATCGCTGGACCTTACCAGAGGACAGTTTCCACTAGCCTCTCCTTTTCTTCCCTCGTGATGCTCGTCTGCCAGCTTGGCCGCTTCCTCGACTGTGGCCGGCTTCCTATCTCTGACCCAGTCCCTGGTGTCTGCAGGTGTATGGTCAAAATATTGTTCTAGCAAGAGGAGTTGCAGCACCTCCTCTAGCGTCGTGGCCTGGCAGCCTTATATCCAGTTTGGGGCTGCCCGATACATCCTAAAGGCCCATTCGGTGTAGGAGTCTTGGCCCCCTTTCTGTAATGCTCTCAACTTTTTCCTGTAAGTCTTTGGGGTCACTGCATACCTGGCTAGCAGAATTTCCTTTACCCTGACATAGTCATGTATGGCTGTATCAGGAACTGCTCGGTACGCCTCTGCTGCTCGGCCCGCTCTGCTGCTTAAAATTGCAGTCCATTGCGCTGATTCCAGACTCTCCAAAGCGCACTGACGCTCAAAATCCTGTAGGTATGCGTCAATTTTCATTTCTCCATCCGAAAAACTTTTAAAAGCAGCATAGTTAATCTTTCTCCGCTGCCCTCCATTTATAGATCCAGCTAAGGAAGCGGTGTCTCCTTGATTTAAGCTTGCCTGTTGTGCTCTGCGTTCTGCACTCATCTGAGCCAGGACTTGCGTTACCATCTCCGGTGTAGGATTTGGCCCATATAGGTTTAGCCTCCACATCACCTTCTGTTGAAACTCTGTTTCCTCCCGGCTGACATTCGCCATGCTGCTCCATTAGTTCTGCTATGAGGGTAGCTTTCTTTTTGTTGCTTGCCACCTCCAGCAGGTCCTTTAGCGTAGTCCTTTTTAGTCTCTCGTACTGCTGGGCCATTCACCAGTTGTCTTTATGTGTCCCATTCAATCCAGTCGCTTGCCACCAGTTGTTAAGACCTGCAGTGGTTATGGTAATGCAATCTCCTATTCCTTCCCCATAAGTGAAGGAACTGAGCATAAGTGATTATAACTGCAGTTAGGAGGTAGAGGATAATTGTAGATGAATGCAGCTTCCAAGATGATTCTCCCCAGCAAATAGAATATTCCCCAAGCATGAACCTAGACTTCATGAAGGGTGTAACAGGAATCATGTTTATTGATGACACACTGGCTTTTATGAGAAATCCTCCTGCAAGAGGACCTCCCACAGTAAACAAAGACAATAACCAATCATCATACAGATTTACAGTAACCCCCGCCCTCTCTCTGCCTGGGAGATATTGAGATAAGTTAAGGAATAAGCCAATTAACTCCAGGCAGAGAGCACACAATTCTCACAAGTTAGAACACCCCTTTCCACACAAGGTATCCCCACAAATTACATATCCCCTGATAGCCCCAATCTGGGGGACCAACATATCAAAATTTCACCCAGATCGGTTCAGGGGTTCTTAAAAAGTAGTCACAAGTTACCGACCACACACAAAGCTCCTGCCCAAAACAGTTCCACGAATTCAGCGTGTGCGGTCGGTCAATTCAGAAAAAGCCATAAAACGAATAAAAGTCCCGAATGGATCCTCCTGGCTCATAGGGGGTGGGGGGACCCAGACCTTGTGATTTGTCAGGGGCCCCAAAATTTCTGATGGCGGCCCTGATTAAACCGAATGTTCTTTAAAAAGATAAAAAGTAGTTTTTGGCCTGACAGGTTTTCATTTAAACATTCTCACATGAATGGTCTTCAATACATTGACATTCTCACAACCATCCCGTTACTTAACTCTCTTAATGACCGGTGAACTTTAAGACTACAACTGGAAGCTACCACGAGTTGTCTAACCGTGATACCGCACAGGATCTCAAATTGCATCCACAGCACACTGAGTGTGATCCTATGTAATCGAATGTACCCCCAGCGATGGGTGACTGCAATCAGCTTAAAGGGACCTCAAATTGCATCCACAGCACACTAATAGAGTGTGATCCCATGTAATCGAATGTACCCCCAACGCTGGGTGACAGCAAAGGGGCCTCAAATTACAGCCACAGCACACTAATAAAGTGTGATCCTATGTAATCGAATGTACCCCCAGCGCTGGGTGACAGCAATCAGCTTAAAGGGACTCCCAGTGCTCCCGTATGAGGTCCAGGGGTCCCCGGACTTTTCTCCTGTATAGGAGTTTGAAGGGGGAGAACCCGGTGGACGCCTGGGGCACTTCCCGGTAGGCAAACAGGAGGTGGGGTAGAAATTTCTCCCATTGACCTTATGACTCTGTGAACACTGTGAGCATCTGCTTAAGCGTGCCATTGAATCGTTCACATAGGCTGTTGGTCTGGGGATGGTAGGGGGAGCTAAATAACGGTTTCACCCCGCAGCTCTGCCACAACTGTTGAGTTACAGTTGCCGTGAACTACGTTCCTTGATCTGAAAGTATTTACCGGGGGAATCCTACTCGGGAAAAGATCCTGACTAGAGCCTCTGCTACCCTCTCCGCCTCAATGTTGGAGAGCGCCACAGCCTCAGGGTACCTGGTGGCATAGTCTACCACCGTGAGGATGTAACGCTTTTCGGAGTAGCTGGGTTTGTTGAGGGGCCCTATCAGGTCTACTGCCACTCTGTAGAATGGTTCTTCTATTATAGGTAGGGAACGTAACTTGGACTTAGGGTGGTCCTCCCTTTTCCCTATCCTTTGACATGTGTCACATGTCCTGCAGTACGTTTGTAAATCTTTTGATATCCCTGGCCAGAAGAATGTCTGGGTAAGGCGGTTCTTAGTTTTCTTGATACCCAGATGTCCAGCTAGCAGGATATCATGGCTGAGCTTTAGAAGCTCTGCTCTGTACTTGCAGGATATGACTAGCTGCCTTTTTATAACTTGGGCTGCCCCACTTCCCACTCCCCCTGTGACCCTATATAGAAGTCCCTTGTCCCAGTGGAAGTTCTCTTGGGCATTACCTTCCTTAGGAGTACCTACTGCCTTCCTGTAACCTGCTAACGTGGGATCTGTCTGCTGAGCTTGGCCAAAGTCTTGGCGGGTGCCCCAGAAGGGGATAGGGTTAGGGCATACTACGGGGTTTTCGGTTCCTACCTGTGGTTCCTCGGAGTGTGTCGGTCCAGCTCGGTGGGCTTGCGCCCTGGTAGTCAAGGGGCAGGTTCCGGCGGGATCTGTGGTAATCAGCTGTGAAGTTAGGCACCCCAAATCATTCCCCAACAATACTTCCGCAGGTAGGCCGGACATAATGCCTACTTCCATCTGTTTGGCTCCGGTGCCCCAATTTAACTGCACCCGAGCTGTGGGTAGCTTGTGGATGGCGCCTCCTGCCACTCTTAATGCAACAGTCCTGTTGGTGCGTGCCTTTGCAGATACGGTGTGAGGCTGCACCAGGGTAAGGGTGGCCCCAGAGTCTCATAGTGCCTCAGCCTCCTTTCCATCTACTGTGACCCATTGTCTGTGGTGCAACCGGTTGTTCCCCTCGGCTTGGGCTAGGTTCACCTCATGTAGTACGGCCCATTGTTCAGAATCAGGGTTGTGTTCTTCAAATGGCTCGTGTTGATAGTGATGAGCGGCTGCCTTCAGTGGTGGTGGTGATGGCCGATCCCAATTGCCTCTGCTCTGCTGAGGGCAATGTATTTTGTGGTGCCCTGGCTGATTGCACTGGTGACATACCAATGGTGGTCTCCTGTTAAAGTTAGGCTGTGTCGTGGGTGGTACCGCGTTCGGTCTGGGGTTGGTCACAGGACCTGGTGTTGGATCGCTGGACCTTACCAGAGGACAGTTTCCACTAGCCTCTCCTTTTCTTCCCTCGTGATGCTCGTCTGCCAGCTTGGCCGCTTCCTCGACTGTGGCCGGCTTCCTATCTCTGACCCAGTCCCTGGTGTCTGCAGGTGTATGGTCAAAATATTGTTCTAGCAAGAGGAGTTGCAGCACCTCCTCTAGCGTCGTGGCCTGGCAGCCTTATATCCAGTTTGGGGCTGCCCGATACATCCTAAAGGCCCATTCGGTGTAGGAGTCTTGGCCCCCTTTCTGTAATGCTCTCAACTTTTTCCTGTAAGTCTTTGGGGTCACTGCATACCTGGCTAGCAGAATTTCCTTTACCCTGACATAGTCATGTATGGCTGTATCAGGAACTGCTCGGTACGCCTCTGCTGCTCGGCCCGCTCTGCTGCTTAAAATTGCAGTCCATTGCGCTGATTCCAGACTCTCCAAAGCGCACTGACGCTCAAAATCCTGTAGGTATGCGTCAATTTTCATTTCTCCATCCGAAAAACTTTTAAAAGCAGCATAGTTAATCTTTCTCCGCTGCCCTCCATTTATAGATCCAGCTAAGGAAGCGGTGTCTCCTTGATTTAAGCTTGCCTGTTGTGCTCTGCGTTCTGCACTCATCTGAGCCAGGACTTGCGTTACCATCTCCGGTGTAGGATTTGGCCCATATAGGTTTAGCCTCCACATCACCTTCTGTTGAAACTCTGTTTCCTCCCGGCTGACATTCGCCATGCTGCTCCATTAGTTCTGCTATGAGGGTAGCTTTCTTTTTGTTGCTTGCCACCTCCAGCAGGTCCTTTAGCGTAGTCCTTTTTAGTCTCTCGTACTGCTGGGCCATTCACCAGTTGTCTTTATGTGTCCCATTCAATCCAGTCGCTTGCCACCAGTTGTTAAGACCTGCAGTGGTTATGGTAATGCAATCTCCTATTCCTTCCCCATAAGTGAAGGAACTGAGCATAAGTGATTATAACTGCAGTTAGGAGGTAGAGGATAATTGTAGATGAATGCAGCTTCCAAGATGATTCTCCCCAGCAAATAGAATATTCCCCAAGCATGAACCTAGACTTCATGAAGGGTGTAACAGGAATCATGTTTATTGATGACACACTGGCTTTTATGAGAAATCCTCCTGCAAGAGGACCTCCCACAGTAAACAAAGACAATAACCAATCATCATACAGATTTACAGTAACCCCCGCCCTCTCTCTGCCTGGGAGATATTGAGATAAGTTAAGGAATAAGCCAATTAACTCCAGGCAGAGAGCACACAATTTTCACAAGTTAGAACACCCCTTTCCACACAAGGTATCCCCACAAATTACATATCCCCTGATAGCCCCAATCTGGGGGACCAACATATCAAAATTTCACCCAGATCGGTTCAGGGGTTCTTAAAAAGTAGTCACAAGTTACCGACCACACACAAAGCTCCTGCCCAAAACAGTTCCACGAATTCAGCGTGTGCGGTCGGTCAATTCAGAAAAAGCCATAAAACGAATAAAAGTCCCGAATGGATCCTCCTGGCTCATAGGGGGTGGGGGGACCCAGACCTTGTGATTTGTCAGGGGCCCCAAAATTTCTGATGGCGGCCCTGATTAAACCGAATGTTCTTTAAAAAGATAAAAAGTAGTTTTTGGCCTGACAGGTTTTCATTTAAACATTCTCACATGAATGGTCTTCAATACATTGACATTCTCACAACCATCCCGTTACTTAACTCTCTTAATGACCGGTGAACTTTAAGACTACAACTGGAAGCTACCACGAGTTGTCTAACCGTGATACCGCACAGGATCTCAAATTGCATCCACAGCACACTGAGTGTGATCCTATGTAATCGAATGTACCCCCAGCGATGGGTGACTGCAATCAGCTTAAAGGGACCTCAAATTGCATCCACAGCACACTAATAGAGTGTGATCCCATGTAATCGAATGTACCCCCAACGCTGGGTGACAGCAAAGGGGCCTCAAATTACAGCCACAGCACACTAATAAAGTGTGATCCTATGTAATCGAATGTACCCCCAGCGCTGGGTGACAGCAATCAGCTTAAAGGGACCTCAAAAAGCAAAGGCTCTGACATATCTGCCCCAAGATCCTCTTTATACCTTACTTTGGGTAATCCTGATTTTGAAGTGATTGAATAATTCTCATTTTAAAGGATCACAATACCGTTAGGAATATAGTGCCTTCGTGGCTGTTTACTCTACCAGCCCCCACCAGCAGTCTTTTACTAACGCTTTTCCCTCGCAGCACCGTCTCCACCCTGCCGTCACGCCTCCTTAGCTGAGATCACCCCATTGGAAATCATTAGCCGCTAGTGCGCATGCAGAACACTTACTTTCCTTTATTTTATAACCCGGTCAGGACTTCGCAGGGAGGAATGGGCTCAATATATTTTAATAGGTCCATTTAAACGTATCTTTGTGTTGACGTACATTTTGCTCAGTTTGCACAATCTTTACATGTGGTTGCGTTTTGTTCTAAGTCTCAGCTAAGGGTTCCTATGATATTAGAACCTCCTCGTACTGATATCAGCGGGAGGTTAGCATATAGAGTTCCCTTTAGAACAGTAACAGTTTGAAATCATGCATTATATTTATACTACATAACTTTTACAGTTAAAAGGGTTCTCAGAGTATGACATTTATATAGCTATCTTCACATCATTAGAGGATCTATGCATATTGTCATTAATTAACCATAGAATCTATATGTATCTTTATATCACCATAGAATCTATACGTATCTTTATTAACCATAGAATCTATACGTATCTTTATATCACCATAGAATCTATACGTATCGTTATATCACCATAGAATCTATACGTATCTTTATTAACCATAGAATCTATACGTATCGTTATATCACCATAGAATCTATACGTATCGTTATATCACCATAGAATCTATACGTATCTTTATTAACCATAGAATCTATACGTATCTTTATTAATCATAGAATCTATACGTATCGTTATATCACCATAGAATCTATACGTATCGTTATATCACCATAGAATCTATACGTATCTTTATTAACCATAGAATCTATACGTATCTTTATTAACCATAGAATCTATACGTATCGTTATATCACCATAGAATCTATACGTATCTTTATATCACCATAGAATCTTTACGTATCTTTATTAACCATAGAATCTATACGTATCGTTATATCACCATAGAATCTATACGTATCATTATATCACCATAGAATCTATACGTATCTTTATTAACCATAGAATCTATACGTATCTTTATTAACCATAGAATCTATACGTATCTTTATTAACCATAGAATCTATACGTATCGTTATATCACCATAGAATCTATACGTATCTTTATTAACCATAGAATCTATACGTATCTTTATTAATCATAGAATCTATACGTATCGTTATATCACCATAGAATCTATACGTATCTTTATTAACCATAGAATCTATACGTATCGTTATATCACCATAGAATCTATACGTATCTTTATTAACCATAGAATCTATACGTATCTTTATATCACCATAGAATCTATACGTATCTTTATTAACCATAGAATCTATACGTATCGTTATATCACCATAGAATCTATACGTATCTTTATTAACCATAGAATCTATACGTATCGTTATATCACCATAGAATCTATACGTATCTTTATTAACCATAGAATCTATACGTATCTTTATTAATCATAGAATCTATACGTATCGTTATATCACCATAGAATCTATACGTATCTTTATTAACCATAGAATCTATACGTATCGTTATATCACCATAGAATCTATATATCTTTATTAACCATAGAATCTATACGTATCTTTATTAACCATAGAATCTATACGTATCGTTATATCACCATAGAATCTATACGTATCTTTATATCACCATAGAATCTATACGTATCTTTATTAACCATAGAATCTATACGTATCGTTATATCACCATAGAATCTATACGTATCGTTATATCACCATAGAATCTATACGTATCGTTATATCACCATAGAATCTTTACGTATCTTTATTAACCATAGAATCTATACGTATCGTTATATCACCATAGAATCTATACGTATCTTTATATCACCATAGAATCTATACGTATCGTTATATCACCATAGAATCTATACGTATCGTTATATCACCATAGAATCTATACGTATCTTTATTAACCATAGAATCTATACGTATCGTTATATCACCATAGAATCTATACTTGTGTACGGCACATTTCGAGGACGTAAGGAACAATAATAAAGAAGCAATAGTAGTGAGAGCAAAGTCAGTTGAGGTGTGCCGACACTGACGTGAGGTTAGACCTGTAAAAGAGGCCAAAATATAAGAAGCGATTTTTACAAGTCAGATACATTTATTCAGCAGATCATTATTTAGACATTTCACAGAAAGCTAACCTTATTTCTTTCTCAGGATTGGGGATGTATTTGTTGTATGCGGATGATTTGCCCCCGACCCATATTTTAATGATGTGAGTTGGTACGTGATTACCAGAGGCAGCTGTGGCTGCTCCAATGCGGAATAAATGGCCTGAGAAGGAATGAGGGTTATGTCCTAGTCAGAGTGATATCGTACGAATGTAAAGCATACAACGTTTATTGGTTAGTGGTTTCCCTTGAAAAGCTACTAGTGGGGAATCAGGGATGGAAGTGAGTTGAGATTCCAAAAGATTATCCAAAACGTGGATAGGACCTGATTTGGTAGAGGTAGGATAATATTTCATCTCTACTGGAGGACCAGTATGGCTCGTTTTGGTATGAGTAATAGACAAATGTGTATGCCTGTGAAGTAAGGTTTGATAGTATTGTAAACTAATTTAGGAGAAAAGTGCCAAAAGTTGTAAATGCGACCATTGTTACAAATAGAAACATTTATCACACAGACCTGTAAAAGGTGATATGAGAATAAATAGAGGGTGCAGTGGGAGGGTCACTTCCGAAATCGTCGACGACAGGTAAGCAGGGGCTCACTGGGTTTAAGTAGGGTTCCATGTACCTCCCACAATTACAGGCCAAGACTTCTATGTATCTTTATATCACTAAATAATCTATAGATATCTTTATATCACCATATGATCTATACGTATCTTTATATCACTAAATAATCTATACGTATCTTTATAAGACCATAGAATCTATACGTATCTTTATATCACCATAGAATCTATACGTATCTTTATTAACCATAGAATCTATACGTATCGTTATATCACCATAGAATCTATACGTATCTTTATTAACCATAGAATCTATACGTATCGTTATATCACCATAGAATCTATACGTATCTTTATATCACCATAGAATCTATACGTATCGTTATATCACCATTGAATCTATACGTATCGTTATATCACCATAGAATCTATACGTATCGTTATATCACCATAGAATCTATACGTATCTTTATTAACCATAGAATCTATACGTATCGTTATATCACCATAGAATCTATACTTGTGTACGGCACATTTCGAGGACGTAAGGAACAATAATAAAGAAGCAATAGTAGTGAGAGCAAAGTCAGTTGAGGTGTGCCGACACTGACGTGAGGTTAGACCTGTAAAAGAGGCCAAAATATAAGAAGCGATTTTTACAAGTCAGATACATTTATTCAGCAGATCATTATTTAGACATTTCACAGAAAGCTAACCTTATTTCTTTCTCAGGATTGGGGATGTATTTGTTGTATGCGGATGATTTGCCCCCGACCCATATTTTAATGATGTGAGTTGGTACGTGATTACCAGAGGCAGCTGTGGCTGCTCCAATGCGGAATAAATGGCCTGAGAAGGAATGAGGGTTATGTCCTAGTCAGAGTGATATCGTACGAATGTAAAGCATACAACGTTTATTGGTTAGGGGTTTCCCTTGAAAAGCTACTAGTGGGGAATCAGGGATGGAAGTGAGTTGAGATTCCAAAAGATTATCCAAAACGTGGATAGGACCTGATTTGGTAGAGGTAGGATAATATTTCATCTCTACTGGAGGACCAGTATGGCTCGTTTTGGTATGAGTAATAGACAAATGTGTATGCCTGTGAAGTAAGGTTTGATAGTATTGTAAACTAATTTAGGAGAAAAGTGCCAAAAGTTGTAAATGCGACCATTGTTACAAATAGAAACATTTATCACACAGACCTGTAAAAGGTGATATGAGAATAAATAGAGGGTGCAGTGGGAGGGTCACTTCCGAAATCGTCGACGACAGGTAAGCAGGGGCTCACTGGGTTTAAGTAGGGTTCCATGTACCTCCCACAATTACAGGCCAAGACTTCTATGTATCTTTATATCACTAAATAATCTATAGATATCTTTATATCACCATATGATCTATACGTATCTTTATAAGACCATAGAATCTATATGTATCTTTATATCACCATAGAATCATTTATCAGTATAATTTTCCTCGGATTCCATAGAATCTATACATATCTTTATATTATTACATAAATATATATATCTATATAAAAGTCTGCCCTATTCACATGATAAGTTCTTTCCCTTTAGATGTGAGATTTGTAATGTGGAAATTGCGTAGAAATAATTATATTTTAATACATGGACTTTCATTTGTAAAGTAGAACTGTGATCTATTATTCATCATTGTGCACTGCTCACCATTATGTAATAATTCACTAAACACGGAGAAGTACAAAGAGACCGCATTACGGATTCATGTCGTTTCAAGACAAATTAAGGAGAACCGAGGCAGACTGACACACACACACCATCTCCCCGTTAACCTCCCCCCTTTCCTAATGAATTCTGCTCGCACAGAGCTCCACCAGACCTGCTCTCAACCACCGTTTCATGTGGAAAACAAGTCATCGCTTTTGACGTATATACAATCCATCCCTATCTCTGCTGCAGGGTACATTCAGACTGCACCAAGTGCATCATGAGCAGGGGGCGTCTGCCAGGATCTCTCAATGCAAATACACAGTGATTGGAAGGATAGAGTGAGTAGGGAATTAGATGGCTCCCTATGAATATTGCAAGAGATGTGATGAGCTGAAAGCACCGAATCCCACTCATCGTGCATCCAGCATTCTCTGGTGATAACGTGCAGGTCGCTGATGGCAGAGGAGACCGTCCTAGGTATTCTGTCCAGAAATAAGACGGAGAGACGCCTGTGTCTGGCTGTCATGTCCATGTAGGAGATCATCGAGACCAGTTAAAAACGCACCTCTCTCTCTACCTGAACCACCATGACACACAGGGATCTGGATGGGATCGGGGTGACGAGCCAGGACTCAGACGATAAGAAGACAAAGACTTCAGGATTGAACAACAAGCAGTGGGTGAGACTGGCGACGGTGGTAGCGTATTTTCTTTGTGTATCCCTGGCTGCTGTTATCCTGGCGGTTTATTATGGCCTCATATGGGCTCCATCTTCCAAGGGAAACAAGACTCTGGATTTTAGCAGTGCAGTCACCTCACCACCAGTGGTAGCAGCAGGAAGCCACAGTGTGGATCCTCTTCTTAAGAGAAGTAGGGACCTAAGTGGCAGGTCCAAGAGAGGATTCAAGACCATCCTGGCTGAGAATCCATCAGTAGATGGCTATTACACTCCTCGGAGACAAGTTGGAAAGAAAGCCCGTGTGTCTCCTGCTCATACCCACCATGACCTGAAGTTTGGGGCGAAAGCCAGCAAGGAAGTCTCAACTCCAACACAAAAATGTGGCTCTTCCAAAGTTATGGAGGATGCAGAGGTTCCTGGAATGACCTCTGAAGAAGCAAGTGGGGTGAAACCCAGATGTGACTACTAAGAACATTACAAGATGGACCAATAAAGAACTTGGTTACAACTGGGCGATGACTTTATGTGGACACCTGCAGCAGATACTTAGTGTCATACCAAACTTCCCATGTGATTGAGTTTATCAGCGAGCAATGCTGCCCAGTCTGTATTCAGCTATAGGTTCCTCATCTACCACTCAGAAATATGTCTCATTACCCGTTGATCTTTATTGAAAATGTTTGCAGCCTATTCACTAAACTGTGTAATGTAGAGAATTGATCAAATAAGTTGAACTGGAAAAAATGGTTATTGTTATTCTTATGTGGTTTGGTGTAAACTATGCAGTTTCCTTGTCAATAATCCACAATTGGTGTTTAAACATGTTTACATCAATAAACCCTTGCATGTAGATACTTACAAACACATATATATATATATATATATACATGTATCACAACATACATCATAGCACATACATGTTTAATATACCGCTAACAGGTGTACTTGGCATGTCCCATTAGTCCCGCGGGGGGTTCCAGAATACTAATATTAGTAAAGGGAATTCTCGCACAGTATTCCTATGAAGATATATTATGGGCTCACAGCACACGTTGCAAGCGTACAGGTGTGCACTGTTAAGAAAGTCCTTATTATAATTGTAGTGTAAAATTGAAATGTTATTAATCCGATTATTTACAAATATAACTGAACATTGTATTGTAGCAAGAAATGTATTCAGATACACTATGGGGGTTTTCACTAAACAGTGACTTATAGAGAATGCAGGATTTAGGAAGGATAATTCAAGGTTTGGAAACATTCTTTGATATATAAATATAGCTGGGTGTCCTTTTTCCCAGAGTTTTGCAGTTTGGTTTTGTGATTAAACCCCACAATCTCGCACTTTCTGTTTTATCGTGGTTATCAGGCTTCTAATGGCAGAATATTGCAGATTAAATAAAACACACTCAGATCCCCGAACCAGCTCAGTATTTGCTGCATTTCATTCATTTTTACATTTGATTCAACATTTTATCATTCACTTTTCTTGCTGCTCATTTAAGTGGATTAAGAAAACAACTTCCAGGACACCTAGCCGACATTAGTAGCATCACACCCCATCTAAAAGGATGACAATGGAAGCAGAGCATCAAGTGGAGTAAAGTTAATGTAATTTCATCAGGCGGTGACTTGTTACACATTTTATCAAAATCCAGTGTAACCAAAGCATGTGGATTAAACTGCGGGGTTTATTGACTAAACTGCGATTTGTAGTGAATTGAAACCCGAGTTGCATAATTTAGGCTTCGACAGCCAAGCGGCGGCTATAGCCGTGTTGGAGAATTGTTTTAAACCTGAGTTTTGCCATAATTTCAATTCACTGTAATTGTGTTTAATCTCCGTTGGCTTGGTTGGTGGTGAAGAGGTTAAAGGAAACCCGTATCATTTTCCTCGGATACTGTTCTGATTCCAGTTAATCCTGTGTTATATTGGGTCCCTCGCTGCTAATTGGAAACGCTCATTACCTGGATTAACCCTTTCAGCAGCCCTAGAATCGGACTATTTCAAATCTTTTTCTGAAATTCTCCAATTTTGCTGGTAGTGCGAAATAAAACTAAATGCTGTATCGACGACTTGAAAACACTGTTTGTTTAACGTTTTATTGTTAGTAATGAGTACGAGAAGAAGTAATGTAACAGACTTAGTACAAGACATTGTAGACTGAAATTACATTCTATATAGAACTTAACAGATTTTCCTGATGCAGACACTTCATTCTTCCATCTAATTGTGGTGGATTTTACATAAATACCACAGAATGTCTGTTATTAATGATTATTTATAGGTTAATAAAGATTTTATCACATGATTGATTTTTTTATTGCATTTGTGTCACTTTGCTCCTACATGGGACTGTCCCTTTAACCCATTAAACATGTCGCTGTCATTAGGTCACTTTGCTCCTACATGGGACTGTCTCTTTAACCCATTAAACATGTCACTGTCATTAGGTCACTTTGCTCCTACATGGGACTGTCCCTTTAACCCATTAAACATGTCCCTGTCATTAGGTCACTTTGCTCCTACATGGGACTGTCCCTTTAACCCATTAAACATGTCCCTGTCATTAGGTCACTTTGCTCCTACATGGGACTGTCCCTTTAACCCATTAAACATGTCACTGTCATTAGGTCACTTTGCTCCTACATGGGACTGTCCCTTTAACCCATTAAACATGTCACTGTCATTAGGTCACTTTGCTCCTACATGGGACTGTCCCTTTAACCCATTAAACATGTCGCTGTCATTAGGTCACTTTGCTCCTACATGGGACTGTCCCTTTAACCCATTAAACATGTCACTGTCATTAGGTCACTTTGCTCCTACATGGGACTGTCCCTTTAACCCATTAAACATGTCGCTGTCATTAGGTCACTTTGTTCCTACATGGGACTGTCCCTTTAACCCATTAAACATGTCGCTGTCATTAGGTCACTTTGCTCCTACATGGGACTGTCCCTTTAACCCATTAAACATGTCGCTGTCATTAGGTCACTTTGCTCCTACATGGGACTGTCCCTTTAACCCATTAAACATGTCACTGTCATTAGGTCACTTTGTTCCTACATGGGACTGTCCCTTTAACCCATTAAACATGTCACTGTCATTAGGTCACTTTGCTCCTACATGGGACTGTCCCTTTAACCCATTAAACATGTCGCTGTCATTAGGTCACTTTGCTCCTACATGGGACTGTCCCTTTAACCCATTAAACATGTCGCTGTCATTAGGTCACTTTGCTCCTACATGGGACTGTCCCTTTAACCCATTAAACATGTCGCTGTCATTAGGTCACTTTGCTCCTACATGGGACTGTCCCTTTAACCCATTAAACATGTCACTGTCATTAGGTCACTTTGCTCCTACATGGGACTGTCCCTTTAACCCATTAAACATGTCACTGTCATTAGGTCACTTTGCTCCTACATGGGACTGTCCCTTTAACCCATTCTCCTACATGGGACTGTCCCTTTAACCCATTAAACATGTCACTGTCATTAGGTCACTTTGCTCCTACATGGGACTGTCCCTTTAACCCATTAAACATGTCGCTGTCATTAGAAAACTCATTGTTGTTTCCACTAATGATTGTCCGGGGATTAAATCTGGTTTGCCATGTAACTCTACAATCAGTGAATATTACGTGGTGAACTGAGCATTCAGACTAAATACAGATTAATGATTTCCCTCCGCAGATGAATTTTGGATTAAAACCCTCTATCTCTCGTTTCTATCTCTGCTAAACAGGTTCAGTACAATCTGTTATCTCTTTTGGATAACTTTCATTTTGGACTTTAAAGCAGGTCAGTGATGGATCTTTTTATTATATTTAAAACAGTCCAAGGTTTTACATGTTTAAAAAACAAACAAACAAAAAAAAAACCCAATGCATAACTTGTGATCAACTAGCCAAATAAATTCTAAAAATGGTGATAAATTACAATTTATAGTTATGGTCACTCCCAGAAATAGTGGGAAATGAATTAATATTAAAAATCTATCATTTTAATGCGTGATAAGGTTATGTGACCCTAGGACAGTGATGGCTAACCTTGACACCATAAATTGTTCGAGGTTAGCCATCACTGCCTACGGAACTATTTAATAAGGGGTTCGGTATGGTTAATGCTTTGCTGAGCCTATCCGGTTTCCAAACTCCAGCTAACATTTATTAACACACTAAATATATTTATTTATTATTACTGCACCATAATATTTTCCTCACATCGGTTAAACAGAAACCACTCCAGATAGGCCGACAGTGTGCTCAGTGCTTGGCATGCCCAAGAATTGCTCGAGCACAAATGGCTTGTTTGGAGTGCACCTCTTGCACACTCAATAAAAAAAATATATATATCCCCCCAATTAGAGTATTTTGTTTAGGAAATAAATTTGTTGTGAGTAATGAGTTGCCTCTTGTTATGTTGTAATGGGATGTGGCTGAGTGTTGCGTAAATAGATAATATAACAGTATTTACATCATCTCATCCATGGCGTGATTTCCGCCATCGTTATAATCACAAAATGATTACAGGAAGAAATGCAGGCAAGTCATAACTTAGCAGCAATGTACAATGGGTATAAAACAAACGCATTGCAGCAAGAAACGAGAAGCGAGAACGGCCTTGCTTAAAGAGCTTACAATCTAGAGGACGTGGCGTTTAAGTACTCGAGGGGCAAAGAGTTATAGTTTCAGTAGGGAAGAGAGAGCACTGTTGTCTAACCTAAACCCAATGTACAGAAATGATAAGATATGTCACAGAGTAATAAACGAGTTGTGTGGGGGTGGAGCAATCAGGAGGGGGTCAGTTTTGGGGTCCAGTTGTTGAGTGTCAGGATTGTAACAAGGGGAATGGAGGCGCCAAAATAGTAAAAAAATCACTAGTATAAAGAAGGAAAAATATAATAAAACAGACCAAACTAGAATAATAACAATAAAATGTCCCAATATAAAACTTGCCAGAAGATATATTCTACTATAAAAGAGCCAAATCAGATTATCCTTTGGAGCCGTATATAAAAACAGAGAGAAAAGACTAATTGTGCAATATATCCCATTGAAAAGTAATAACAATAAAATAAGTCTTTGTGGTCCTACTCACATTTGTTAGAGCTAAAACCCAGCTCTAGTAGGAATAGCATAGAGTGGTAAAATCCCCACTTATAGAATACGTGAAGAGATGTTGATAGACAGGTGTTTCGTCAGTATGAAGACCATAAAAAAGTATAGAAAATACAACAATAGTGCTCACAGTATGAAATAATACTCCCAGTAATGTGTCTGAGTGTATAACAGAGCTCCACAGCAATAATACTCCCAGTAATGTGTCTGACTGTATAACAGAGCTCCACAGCAATTATACTCCCAGTAATGTATCTGAGTGTATAACAGAGCCCCACAGTAATAATACTCCCAGTAATGTGTCTGAGTGTATAACAGAGCCCCACAGTAATAATACTCCCAGTAATGTGTCTGAGTGTATAACAGAGCTCCACAGCAATAATACTCCCAGTAATGTGTCTGAGTGTATAACAGAGCTCCACAGCAATAATACTCCCAGTAATGTGTCTGAGTGTAAACAGAGCTCCACAGTAATAATACTCCCAGTAATGTGTCTGAGTGTATGACAGAGCTCCACAGTAATAATACTCCCAGTAATGTGTCTGAGTGTATGACAGAGCTCCACAGCAATAATACTCCCAGTAATGTGTCTGAGTGTATGACAGAGCTCCACAGCAATAATACTCCCAGTAATGTGTCTGAGTGTATAACAGAGCTCCACAGCAATAATACTCCCAGTAATGTGTCTGAGTGTATAACAGAGCTCCACAGTAATAATACTGCCAGTAATGTGTCTGGGTGTATAACAGAGCTCCACAGTAATAATACTCCCAGTAATGTGTCTGAGTGTATAACAGAGCTCCACAGTAATAATACTCCCAGTAATGTGTCTGAGTGTATAACAGAGCTCCCCGGCAATAATACTCCCAGTAATGTGTCTGAGTGTATGACAGAGCTCCACGGCAATAATACTCCCAGTAATGTGTCTGGGTGTATAACAGAGCTCCATGGCAATAATACTTCCAGTAATGTGTCTGACTGTATAACAGAGCGTCCCAGCAATAATACTCCCAGTAATGTGTCTAAGTGTATAACAGAGCCCCACAGCAATAATACTCCCAGTAATGTGTCTGAGTGTATAACAGAGCTCCACAGCAATAATACTCCCAGTAATGTGTCTGACTGTGTAACAGAGCGTCCCAGCAATAATACTCCCAGTAATGTGTCTGAGTGTATAACAGAGCTCCACAGCAATAATACTCCCAGTAATGTGTCTGAGTGTATAGCAGAGCTCCACAGCAATAATACTCCCAGTAATGTGTCTGAGTGTATAACAGAGCTCCACAGCAATAATACTCCCAGTAATGTGTCTGAGTGTATAACAGAGCTCCACAGCAATAATACTCCCAGTAATGTGTCTGAGTGTATAGCAGAGCTCCACAGCAATAATACTCCCAAGTAATGTGTCTGAGTGTATAACAGAGCTCCACAGCAATAATACTCCCAGTAATGTGTCTGAGTGTATAACAGAGCTCCACAACAATAATACTCCCAGTAATGTGTCTGAGTGTATAACAGAGCTCCACAGCAATAATACTCCCAGTAATGTGTCTGACTGTATAACAAAGCTCCACAGCAACAATACTCCCAGTAATGTGTCTGAGTGTATAACAGAGCTCCACAGCAATAATACTCCCAGTAATGTGTCTGAGTGTATAACAGAGCTCCACAGCAATAATACTCCCAGTAATGTGACTGAGTGTATAATAGAGCTCCACAGCAATAATACCCCCAATAATGTGTGTGAGTGTATAACGGGGCTCCACAGCAATAATACTCCCAGTAATGTGTCTGAGTGTATAACAGAGCTCCACAGCAATAATACTCCCAGTAATGTGTCTGAGTGTATAACAGAGCTCCACAACAATAATACTCCCAGTAATGTGTCTGAGTGTATAACAGAGCTCCACAACAATAATACTCCCAGTAATGTGTCTGAGTGTATAACAGCGCTCCACAGCAATAATACTCCCAGTAATGTGTCTGAGTGTATAACAGAGCTCCACAGCAATAATACTCCCAGTAATGTGTTTGAGGGTATAACAGAGCTCCACAGCAATAATACTCCCAGTAATGTGTCTGAGTGGGTAACAGAGCTCCACAGCAATAATACTCCCAGTAATGTGTCTGAGTGTATAACAGAGCTCCACAGCAAAAATACTCCCAGTAATGTTACAGTTAGTTACACTGGGTGGGTTTATATTATTAAAGGTACACTCCAGGCTCCCACACACATTAGATGCACTGTGTAGGTTAGGTTACAGTTATACTGGGTGGGTTTATATTATTAAAGGGACACTCCAGGCTCCCACACACGTTAGATGCACTGTGTAGGTTAGGTTACAGTTAGTTATACTGGGTGGGTTTATATTAATAAAGGGACACTGCAGGCTCCCACATACGTTAGATGCACTGTGTAGGTTAGGCTACAGTTAGTTATACTGGGTGGGTTTATATTATTAAAGGGACACTCCAGGCTCCCACACGTGTTAGATGCACAGTGTAGGTTTGGTTACAGTTAGTTACACTGGGTGGGTTTATATTATTAAGGGACACTCCAGGCTCCCACACACGTTAGATGCACTGTGTAGGTTAGGCTACAGTTAGTTATACTGGGTGGGTTTATATTATTAAAGGGACACTCCAGGCTCCCACACACGTTAGATGCACTGTGTAGGTTAGGTTACAGTTAGTTATACTGGGTGGGTTTATATTATTAAAGAGACACTCCAGGCTCCCACACACGTTAGATGCACTGTGTAGGTTAGGTTACAGTTAGTTATACTAGGTAGGTTTATATTATTAAAGGGACACTCCAGGCTCCCACACACGTTAGATGCACTGTGTAGGTTAGGTTACAGTTATATTGGGTGGGTTTATATTATTAAAGGGACACTCCAGGCTCCCACACATGTTAGGTGCACTGTGTAGGTTAGGTTACAGTTAGTTATACTGGGTGGGTTTATATTATTAAAGGGACACTCCAGGCTCCCACACACGTTAGATGCACCGTGTAGGTTAGGTTACAGTTAGTTATACTGGGTGGGTTTATATTATTAAAGGGACACTCCACGCTCCCACACACGTTAGGTGCACTGTGTAGGTTAGGTTACAGTTATACTGGGTGGGGTTTATATTATTAAAGGGACACTCCAGGCTCCCACATGTTAGATGCACTGTGTAGGTTAGGTTACAGTTGGTTATACTGGGTGGGTTTATATTATTAAAGGGACACTCCAGGCTCCCACACACGTTAGATGCACTGTGTAGGTTAGGTTACAGTTTGTTATACTGGGTGGGTTTATATTATTAAAGGGACACTCCAGGCTCCCACACACGTTAGATGCACTGTGTAGGTTAGGTTACAGTTAGTTATACTGGGTGGGTTTATATTATTAAAGGGACACTCCAGGCTCCCACACACATTAGGTGCACTGTGTAGGTTAGGTTACAGTTAGTTATACTGGGTGGGTTTATATTATTAAAGGGACACTCCAGGCTCCCACACACGCTAGGTGCACTGTGTAGGTTAGGTTACAGCTATACTGGGTGGGTTTATATTATTAACGGGACACTCCAGGCTCCCACACACATTAGGTGCACTGTGTAGGTTAGGTTACAGTTAGTTATACTGGGTGGGTTTATATTATTAAAAGGACACTCCAGGCTCCCATACACGTTAGATGCACTGTGTAGGTTAGGTTACAGTTAGTTATACTAGATGGGTTTATATTATTAAAGGGATAATCCAGGCTCCCATAGACGTTAGATGCACTGTGTAGGTTAGGTTACAGTTAGTTATACTGGGTGGGTTTATATTATTAAAGGGACACTCCAGGCTCCCACACACATTAGATGCACTGTGTAGTTTAGGTTACAGTTAGTTATACTGGGTGGGTTTATATTATTAAAGGACACTCCAGGCTCCCACACACGTTAGGTGCACTGTGTAGGTTAGGTTACAGTTAGTTATACTGGGTGGGTTTATATTATTAAATGGACACTCCAGGCTCCTACACACGTTAAATGCACTGTGTAGGTTAGGTTACAGTTAGTTATACTGGGTGGGTTTATATTATTAAAGGGACACTCCAGGCTCCCACACACGTTACATGCACTGTGTAGGTTAGGCTACAGTTAGTTATACTGGGTGGGTTTATATTATTAAAGGGACACTCCAGGCTTCCACACACGTTAGGTGCACTGTGTAGGTTAGGTTACAGTTAGTTATACTGGGTGGGTTTATATTATTAAAGGGACACTCCAGGCTCCCACACACGTTAGGTGCACTGTGTAGGTTAGGTTACAGTTAGTTGTACTGGGTGGGTTTATATTATTAAAGGGACACTCCAGGCTCCCACACACGTTAGGTGCACTGTGTAGGTTAGGTTACAGTTAGTTGTACTGGGTGGGTTTATATTATTAAAGGGACACGCCAGGCTCCCACACACGTTAGGTTACTGTTAGTTATACTGGGTGGGTTTATATTATTAAAGGGACACTCCAGGCTCCCACACACGTTAGGTGCACTGTGTAGGTTAGGTTACAGTTAGTTATACTGGGTGGGTTTATATTATTAAAGGGACACTCCAAGCTCCCACACGTTAGGTGCACTGTGTAGGTTAGGTTACAGTTAGTTATACTTAGTGGGTTTATATTATTAAAGGGACACTCCAAGCTCCCACACGTTAGATGCACTGTGTTAGGTTACAGTTAGTTATACTTTGTGGCTTTATATTATTAAAGGGACACTCCAGGCTCTCTCACATGTTGGATGCATTGTGTAGGTTAGGGTACGGTTGTGCTGGGTGGGATGTTTGCTCCATAAGCAATTTGTCATGACTTGGTTTCTTGCAGTTGTAGTTCAGATTTATAAATTAGAAACCTAACAATTGAACTGAAATACACAGAGATGCTGGCAGTGCCCATAAAGCACTTGGCTGTGCTGGTGTCTCCTCCATTGTACCTGCTGTAATGTGCTTGATGTTTTGTACTGTTACAATATGTTATTTGTCTTCTCTCTCCCAGAATAGTATTTTCTTGTCGGTTTTATTTGGACCGGATACATCAATCCCTAGAAATTCAGTGAACAATGAAGATTCCTCCAACATAAGTGGTTTTACCCCATTTAAGAACCTGACACAAAATTCTGTAAATACGGACAGCTTATCCAACACACCTCTTCAATTTGTGTATTTTACACATCTGTTGTATAAATGATGTCTATACTGTGAGTGTTCTCTGCCAATCCCAAAATAAATATCTTGTAATATTTTTAGATCTTGTGTGTTTTGATTATTTTCTTATGCCGGATATTGTAAGTTTTAGATTGTTTGGAGATTTACAAGCTCTTTACTGAAGCCATGTGTAATTGTAACCTATATTTGCAGAACTTTGACCAGCAGCACTGTTGGCCAGTCGACATCAGAAGAGGCATTGAATCCAGTCTCTTTCCGGAGGCCAACTCTAAGCACATATGTTTAATTCACTGGCAGATTAAACGAAGACTCCAGTATGATAAATACAAATAATGAGGCAAGGCACATGCGCGACAATCTGTAACAGAGAATCATTAAAACAAATACCTCACTATGTAAAACCCTCACATATACTTTGAATGGAGCACTGAAGACAAGTGAAAACTAGCACCCTCCCAGCTGTCTCACGGCCAGTGATGCTTTCTAAAAGTGCCAGTATCTCTTGATATTGGCCCTTTTATACAGTTAGAAACATGGCACACTTAAGGACTAAAACATTTAAGCAAGTTGCAGTGCGTAAGGGATGACTTCAATGTAACACACCGCGGCTTTCCTTTCCCTTTTATTTATTACATCCTTTGAAAACGTTTGACGTTCAACAGGGGTCAAAAAAAGCCAGGAAGATGTATATTGGAAGTCTCTGATACTGGAAAGCATCCAGGGCTTGCAGGTCTGGATATGAATGCTTAATACATTTACAATTTTAAATGAATGCAACAAAAAATCAAAGATCACTTCAAATATTCCGTTTTATTGCACATTAAGTTTTTAAGAATGCATGACAAATTACTGGGAAGATTACAATATTTGTACCACATAAAATTTCTTTTATAAACAAAAATATTTGTAGGAAGCGGGCACGTCACATACTGAGCTCCTTCTTATAAATCCTCTAAAATTGAAAGCGGTAACTATAGCGGATAAATCGAACGTTTGACATTCCCAAAACCTAAAGAATATTTTAATAGAATTCCGTTACATGCATTGTACATACAATAAGAATAGGATAGGAATCTGTATCCCTCTATAATAGTCCCAACTCTTTTTTAAATGTAAAAGTTATACCTACAGGACAGATCAAAGAAATCAGGCTACATTAATTCAATATACATTTCATGCATAATGTCTTACTCAAAGCACTTTAATCAAAATGGGTTGAATCGGGATCAGTAAGAGTAAGCGATAGCTATAAACACGGAAGTTGACAGAATTGCTGCGAATTTAAGTCTGTCAGTGGACAAATCAAGATCATATGGTAAAGCTGTGCCCTTCACATTACTTAAACAATTAGCAGGTTTGGGCATGGATCATGATATATAGCAGTGATGACAATGGACAGTCTTGGTACTCCATTTGTATTACCTGCAATGCTTTGCCATTGCTGTATTGAGAACTTTTTTTTTTTTTTTTTTTTCATTTTCATTTTTTTTTTTGTGTAAACTAATAATTAGAAGAGCACTAATTTTACTAAGCCATTAACTACCCCATTGGATTAATGGTATCAATGTCACAGTGAACATTTATGCAAAGCTAGCCCCAGACACAAGGAAAAAAAAACACACCTATAAAAATAAATGTTTTGTTGCATAAATAGTGAAGGGGCATGGGGGGCGGAGCCTGGCTGGGGAGCTGATCAGACGCGTGCAGCAAGAGCTCTCGTCTGAAATCCTGTTTTACTCGAAATAACCCCAGTTCTCATGCTGCAAAAGTGTTTGAATTTGCATCACCCAGGTAGGGGCTGCAAAGGAGAACATACAGAAGTTACTCCTGAAACTCTAAGCCGCCAGGAAGGCGGGCTGCATTGATGGGGCCTACCGCAGTGACGAATAGCCTGAATAGCGGCCTGGAAGGTGGTGAGGGCATGGGTGAGGCGGCCGATCGCCCGGCCCGGAACCCCCTGAAAGCAAACTCAGACACTGCGGAGGTCCACCCACGAGCCTTCTCCCTCCCCCCCCTGCCGGTGGGGGATATCCCGGCACCAGCAGTATACCCACCGCTGACACTCACGTCCCAAAGACTGCGAACACCACGAGTCCCTAACTCTAAAATGGCGGATACCACACGCCAGTCAGCAAACTTGGAGACAAACGGAAAACCGCCAAACTACACCCTGACTAAGCTAGATGCAATTTTTGCTGCCTTTTGGACCAGGATTGCGGAGAGGGCATTGAACACGGCTAAAGCCAATCGTACCACTCTTGCACCCACACCACCCGCACTC
>OW240920.1:5465540-5495853 GCA_933207985.1 Pelobates cultripes | reverse complement strand
GAACCTAAGATTATTGGGATCATGGTGGAACCTAAGATTATTGGGATCATGGTGGAACCTAAGATTATTGGGATCATGGTGGTATTCTTTGAGATGTCTTGAAATTGGTGTCTCAAGACGGTTCCTGTATTTGATGCTAGCTGTTTTTTACTTCTGTGTAAGTAATTCCATTTTTATACTATACATTAGATCTTCAGTTATCTCATTTTGGATGCACTTTATTATTGTACTTGCTATTGAGACCTGCAATATCAACAATCAAGAGAGAGACACAACTTAAGATCCCCAACGATTGCTGAATGCCTTTTTTTCAGTATAAAGTGTGAGTGACCCATTGGCACATAATAATACTCTATTTGGGTTCCACAGAGTTGCACTACGTTGTATTCTTATCTCCCCTAGCTGGATTCACCCTATATATTGTATGCAATTATCTCTCAGGCACAGGGGAGGAGTGTGTCCAACGGGGAAAGAGGCTTCAGAAGGTGCAGAGAAAAGTGGCGCTGCGGATGCCACTCCCGGGAGAGCGGCCCCTGGAGGAGTGGGTGGTGGAGCTAGAGAGGCTGGTCCAGAAGGAACTATGGCTGGATGACATGTGCCGGCCGTCACGGTCCATCCTTGCTCATGGATGGCTGAGCATGATAGCCCCGAGGGTGAGGACTATGATGGCCCTAGCCTGTTGTGGGAGGCCTTTGCAGTACCGGATTTCAGGAGTTCCGGAGGAGCTTGATTTTGGGACATATATAAGAGAGGCCATACATGAGCTGTTTACCGTTAACTAGGTGAGACAGGACGTGACTTTTCTGGTTACACGGGAGTGGGAGCTTGAGCAGGATTATACACATCTGTTTCACCGGATAATGAGGCATGGGATGGAGCTGATTGAAATTGCAACTCTGGGAGACTGGGCTGCGAACAGCTTACACTCCTGGCAATCGGCATACAGTCAAATTCCCCCCAAGAATGAGACGACACTTCACTTTGAGGGTTAAACAGGAACAACCCTGATTTATTCACACAACAGGCTTATAAAGGATTCTCCCATGCAAGGGAGGGATTTACAACAATTACACAATACACCAATCACACATGAGTTACCTCCCACAATGCCTCACAATCCCTCCTCTCTGCCCTGGAGATAATTGGGGAAGGAATCTAATTATCTCCAAGGACAGAGGTAAAACTCCATTACCCACATGGCAGACAAAAAGACAGTAAAAGACATAAAATTGCATACTGATACATTTAGTACATAAGACACACATTTCTACATATCCCCAGATAGCTTAGATCTGAGCGCATATTATTAGATGAATGGCACTCAGATCACATACATACAGTTTAAATGCCATGGAGCCAAAGTCTTTCACATAGTCCTTCGTTACACGAATGGGCTCCATGGCTTAGCTATCTGGGTTAACATATTCACATATCCCAAAGTACCGACTGAACCGGTGTTCGACACCAAGGGCACGAATAAGAACCAGGGGGCGGACGGCTCAGCTGTGTTGGCGCAAGGAAGTGTCCGTTTTCCGTTCCACAGTGTTAGTGCTGAGCACCGCTGGCCTTTCGGGACTTAAAATGGCCGCTGCCACGTGTTCGGCAAACGAACAAAGGCCACCCAGCGTTCATCAATTAAGCTGCGGTTAACCACAGCTTCTGGGCGGTCAATTGGCGGCACACTCCAGCTCCCCGGTGGTCCCCCGTTCGGTAGTTGGAATCTACCGAACACCCCGGCAGAAAGGCACGAATAAGCCTTTCTGCAGGGAAAATAAACGGTTTAACCTTAGGGCCATAGTCCAAAGGGAGCAGGCGAGCAACCAGGCTTCTCCAGTTCACAGTGGCGAGGTTGGTTTCGCCACACTACCTACTCCAGAAACAGGAGACCTCTTACACTGGTCCTGGGAAGGTCTCCAGTTGGCTGGTGGAGGTGGGACCTTACCGGGAGAGGAGATTGTCGGTCCCTCGTCCCATTAGCAGCGAGCAGCACTGGGAGTGGAGATGGTCGGTCCCACTACCCAACACCAGGCAGCGTTACTGGGAGTCTTGACAGGCGGTCCAACTCCTCAGCGGCAGTATGGTTCAAAGGGAGAGGAAACCACTAGTTCCTCTCCCCAGCGGCAGTGCCTGGTATCAGGAGGCAGGGGGAGTAGCGGTGGGTACAGATGGGACCGAGGTCTCTGCACCAACCCGACAGGGATGCTGGGCAGCCTTCCCAGATCCCCAACCGCAGCAGCAGTTTCAGGGGGTAGAGACAGTTGGTCTTTCTAACAGACAGCTGAGGACTGACTCAGCGGAAGAGTCTCTGCCCACAAGGCCGTGAAGCTTTTGACTCGGGAGTACAGGGATGCTGGGCAGTCGGCCTGGATCCCCAGCCCCCTAGTATGGGAGCCCAAGCCATTCTGTTTTTGTACCTTCAGCATAGCCAGTGCCTTGATATGGTGGCCTCTGTTTCTCTCCCCAATGGCGCTGTGTATCCTGGAGAGGGGAGAGTTGTGCCCATCCCCTCCAGCAACAACAGAAGGCTTCCAGAGGAGATTAAAACTGTTGCCTTGCCCAGCAAGCCAAGAGTTATACTTTGGAGCAGGTGGCAGAGAGCCCTCTGGATCACGGCCCTTTTTGAGAAAAGACACCAGACTAACACAGACCCAGAGCGATTGGAGGTCTGGGGTCTGGTTAGTCTCCCCAGGGAGGGGAAGATATGTGATGAACCGAACCTCGTCACGGGCTCCTGGAGAAGCCTGCTAGCCAGCCTCTTGCCCCAGGAAAATACACTGAAAAAGGCTTGGTTTGTGCAATTTGGCTAATATTGTTTGGGAACTGAACAGCCGCATGAAACAGAGACAGAGTGCTCGTTAAGCCCAAATGATACTTTGTAGCAATTTCCACTGCAGTGTTCTAAGTGTTCGTCTGGGTGGTCGTATTTCGTATGAATGAATTATTATATTTCGTACGAACGAGTTTTATTGCTGTGGAGCTCTGTTATACATTCAGTCACATTACTGGGAGTATTATTGCTGTGGGGCTCTGTTATACACTCAGACACAATACTGGGAGTATTATTGCTGTGGAGCTCTGTTATACACTCAGACATTACTGTGAGTATTATTGCTATGGAGCTCTGTTATACATTCAGTCACATTACTTGGAGTATTATTCCTGTGGAGCTCTGTTATACACTCAGACATTACTGGGAGTATTATTGCTGTGGAGCTCTGTTATACATTCAGTCACATTACTGGGAGTATTGTTGCTGTGGAGCTCTGTTATACACTCAGACATTACTGGGAGTATTATTGCTGTGGAGCTCTGTTATACATTCAGTCACATTACTGGGAGTATTGTTGCTGTGGAGCTCTGTTATACACTCAGACACAGTACTGGGAGTATTATTGCTGTGGAGCTCTGTTATACACTCAGACATTACTGGGAGTATTATTGCTATGGAGCTCTGTTATACATTCAGTCACATTACTGGAAGTATTATTGCTGTGGAGCTCTGTTATACACTCAGACACATTACTGGGAGTATTATTGATGTGGAGCTCTGTTACACACTCAGACACATTACTGGGAGTGTTATTGCTGTGGAGCTCTGTTATACACTCAGACACATTACTGGGAGTATTATTGCTGTGGGGCTATGTTATACATTCAGACACATTATTGGGAGTATTATTGCTGTGGAGCTCTGTTATACACTCAGACACATTACTGGGAGTATTATTGCTGTGGAGCTCTGTTATACACTCAGTCACATTACTGGGAGTATTGTTGCTGTGGATCTCTGTTATACACTCAGACACATTACTGGGAGTATTATTGCTGTGGAGCTCTGTTATACACTCAAGACATTGCTGGGTCATTGTGCTGTGGAGACTCTGTTATACCTCAGGCCATTACTGGGAGTATTATTGCTGTAGACTCTGTTACAGACACATTACTGGGATATTATTGCTGTGGAGCTCTGTTAGCCCATTCAGTCCCATTTTACTGGAGTATTGACCCACTGTGGGTTTCTGTTTATACAATCAGACACATTACTGGTGTGTACTGTGGAGCTCTATTGTACTCAGACTTTGATACTGGGATGTGTGGGCATGGGCTCTGTTACACACTCAGACACATTACTGGGGAGTGTTGTGCTGTGGAACTCTGTTATACACTCAGATTTTGTCTGGGATGATGTGCTGTGGGGACTCCTATTGTACATTCAGACCTTACAGTACACAGGATGTGTGCTGTGGGCTCTGTTGCACTCAGACATTACTGGGAGTGTTATTGCTGGAGCTCTGTTATACCTCAGACTTACATTACTGGGAGTATTATTGCTGTGGAGTTCTGTTATACACTCAGACACATTACTGAGATTATTATTACTGTGGAGCTCTGTTATACACTCAGACACATTACTGGGAGTATTAATGCTGTGGAGCTCTGTTATACACGCATACACATTACTGGGAGTGTTATTGCTGTGGAGCTCTGTTATACACTCAGACACATTACTGGGAGTATTAATGCTGTGGGGCTCTGTTATACATTCAGACACATTACTGGGAGTATTATTGCTGTGGAGCTCTGTTACACACTCAGACACATTACTGGGAGTGTTATTGCTGTGGAGCTCTGTTATACACTCAGACACATTACTGGGAGTATTATTATTGCTGTGGGCTCTGTTATACACTCAGACACATTACTGGGAGTATTATTACTGTGGAGCTCTGTTATACACTCAGACACATTACACAGGAGTATTATTGCTGTACAGGAGCTCTATTTATACCTCAGACTACATTACTGGGAGTATTGTGCTTTGTAGACTCTGTTATACAGCAGACACATTATAGATATTATTGCTGTCTATTTATACATTCAGTCACATTACTGGGAGTATTATTGCTGTGGAGTTCTGTTATACAATCAGACACATTACTGGGAGTATTATTACTGTGGAGCTCTGTTATACACTCAGACACAGTACTGGGAGTATTATTGCTGTGGAGCTCTGGTATACAGTCAGACACATTACAGGAAGTATTATTGCTGTGGAGCTCTGTTATACTGACACATTACTGGGAGTATTATTGCTGTGGAGCTCTGTTATACATTCAGTCACATTACTGGGAGTATTATTGCTGTGGAGTTCTGTTATACACTCAGACACATTACTGGGAGTATTATTGCTGTGGAGTTCTGTTATACACTCAGACACATTACTGGGAGTATTATTGCTTTGGAGCTCTGTTATACGCTCAGATACATTACTGGAAGTATTATGACTGTGGAGCTCTGTTATACACTCAGACACATTACTGGGAGTATTATTGCTGTGGAGTTCTGTTATACACTCAGACACATTACTGGGAGTATTATTGCTGTGGAGCTCTGTTATACGCTCAGATACATTACTGGGAGTATTATTAATGTGATGCTCTGTTATACACTCAGACACATTACTGGGAGTATTATTGCTGTGGAGTTCTGTTATACACTCAGACACATTACTGGGAGTATTATTGCTGTGGAGTTCTGTTATACACTCAGATACATTACTGGGAGTATTATAACCGTGGAGCTCTGTTATACACTCAGACACATTACTGGGAGTATTATTGCTGTGGAGTTCTGTTATACACTCAGACACATTACTGGGAGTATTATTGCTGTGGAGTTCTGTTATACACTCAGATACATTACTGGGAGTGTTATTGCTGTAGAGCTCTGTTATACAGACCCATTACTGGGAGTATAATTGCTGTGGAGCTCTGTTATACACTCAGACACATTACTGGGAGTATTATTGCTGTGGAGCTATGTTATACACTCTGACACATTACTGGGAGTATTATTGCTGTGGAGTTCTGTTATACACTCAGACACATTACTGGGAGTATTATTGCTGTGGAGTTCTGTTATACACTCAGACACATTACTGGGAGTATTATTGCTGTGGAGTTCTGTTATACAATCAGATACATTACTGGGAGTGTTATTGCTGTGGAGCTCTGTTATACACTCAGACACATTACTGGGAGTATTATTGCTGTGGAGCTCTGTTATACACTCAGACACATTACTGGGAGTATGATTGCTGTGGGGCTCTGTGATACACTCAGACACATTACTGGGAGTATAATTGCTGTGGAGCTCTGTTATACACTCAGACACATTACTGGGAGTATTATTGCTGTGGAGCTCTGTTATACACTCAGACACATTACTGGGAGTATTATTGCTGTGGAGCTCTGTTATACACTCAAGACACATTACTGGGAGTATTATTACTGTGGAGCTCTGTTATACACTCAGACACATTACTGGGAGTATTATTGCTGTGGAGCTCTGTTATACACCCAGACTCATTACTGGGAGTAGTATTGCTGTGGAGCTCTGTTATACACTCAGACACATTACTGGGAGTATTATTGCTCTGGAGCTCTGTTACACACTCAGACACATTACTGGGATTATTATTGCTCTGGAGCTCTGTTATACCCTCAGACACATTACTGGGAGTATTATTGCTGCTGAGCTCTGTTATACCCTCAGACACATTACTGGGAGTATTATTGCTGTGGAGCTCTGTTATACACTCAGACACATTACTGGGAGTATTATTGCTGTGGAGCTCTGTTATACACTCAGACACATTACTGGGAGTATTATTGCTGTGGAGCTCTGGTATACACTCAGACACATTACTGGGAGTATTATTGCTGTGGAGCTCTGTTATACACTCAGACACATTACTGGGAGTATTATTGCTGTGGAGCTCTGTTATACACTCAGACACATTACTGGGAGTATTATTGCCGTGGAGCTCTGTTATACACTCAGACACATTACTGGGAGTAGTATTGCCGTGGAGCTCTGTTATACACTCAGACACATTACTGGGAGTAGTATTGCCGTGGAGCTCTGTTATACACTCAGACACATTACTGGGAGTAGTATTGCTGTGGAGCTCTGTTATACACTCAGACACATTACTGGGAGTATTATTGATGTGGAGCTCTATTATACACTCAGACACATTACTGGGAGTATTATTGCAGTGGAGCTCTGTTATACACTCAGATACATTACTGGGAGTAGTATTGCTGTGGAGCTCTGTTATACACTCAGACACATTACTGGGAGTATTATTGCTGTGGAGCTCTGTTATAACACATTACTGGGAGTATTATTGCTGTGGAGCTCTGTTATACACTCAGACACATTACTGGGAGTATTATTGCTGTGGAGCTCTGTTATGCACTCAGACACATTACTGAGAGTATTATTGATGTGGAGCTCTGTTATACACTCAGACACATTACTGGGAGTATGATTGCTGTGGAGCTCTGTTATACACTCAGACACATTACTGGGAGTATTATTGCTGTGAAGCTCTGTTATACACTCAGACACATTACTGGGAGTATTATTGCTATGGAACTCTGTTATACACTCAGACACATTACTGGGTGTGTGCCATTGGAGCTCTGGCCCTTTTACTCAGACACATTACTGGAGTATTGTGCCGTGGAGCTCTGTTATACCTCAGACACACATTACTGGAATTATTATTGCCCGTGGAGCTCTGTTATACACTCAGACACATTACTGGGGAGTAGTATTGCTGTGGAGCTCTGTTATGCAGCTCAGACACATTACTGGGAGTATTATTGCCCGTGGAGCTCTGTTATACGCTCAGACATACATTACTGGGAGTATTATTGCATTAGACTTTCCTGATATACTGTCAGACACATTACACAAGTGTGTACTGATGGGGAGCTCTATTTATGCAGCTCAGACACATTACTGGGAGTATTATTGCTGTGGAGCTCTGTTATACACTCAGACACATTACTGGGAGTAGTATTGCTGTGGAGCTCTGTTATACACTCAGACACATTACTGGGAGTAGTATTGCTGTGGAGCTCTGTTATACACTCAGACACATTACTGGGAGTATTATTACCGTGGAGCTCTGTTATACACTCAGACACACCAAGAATACTGAGCTCCTACAAGAGAGGGACATTAGGATAGAAAATAGGGACACTTGGGAGATATGATGTTTTTCACAATACTCTGCAAGACATAATTTAAGGTGAGGATGGGACTATTTCAGTGCTGTGAAGAGAATCATGTAAAGGAACATTGCGAGATTTTATTATATTATTAGCCATATTTTGATGCAAATGAACACCAGCGCTACATGTACTGTAGTTGCTGTGATTAAAGCAATGCTAAGCTGGTATCTTGCTTTGTGAGAGGAATAACGGAAACGAGTTTCTCTGTAATTTGCTACCAACAAATAAAGGCGGCTACTTGGAAATACTCCCTACAACTAGAGCATAACTGGACTTTTACCGTCCATCGATGTGGACGCAGAATGCGGCGATAAAACATGGTCAATCTGGCGTCCATGCTGTGACCAATCTGATTATTATTATTATGGCAATTCTATAGAATCGATCCTTAAATTGGGAATTGGAGTGTATTCCAAACTGGACAGTAACATATGATGATTTTAGTGCTCAATATTACCTAATGCTAAAGTCACCACAAGGAATAGAAACCAATGTCTGATTTAAACAAATAAATGAAAAAAATGGCTTTGTTTAGCCCAAAATGGTCAATTCTCCTTCTTTCCAATGTATTGACAATGGCCTGATCACATTCTGTTAGTTTATATTTTATATTCCTAACACAGGATAACACAAACAGAATATAATGTGTGGCTCTGCAGCTGTCACTAGAACCAAGGACACAATGTAACACAGGGGCTGCATACAGGAAGTGATTGGCTGCATTCCAAGCCTCGATTTGGAGAACACGTGGAACGCAAACCAGGAAGTGTTTCCTGAACAATGTACCATGTGTATATCACAAACATCATCCACATGGTGACAGAGTGAGGTTAGTGAATTCTGATATATCTACCTCTGTGTATAATATGGGATCTGCATAGGATATAGTCTGTGTATTAGGAGGGGAGAGGTAGGTGTCCTGATGTCTGTGTATTAGGAGGAGGTGAGAGGTAGGTGTCCTGATGTCTGTGTATTAGGAGGAGGTGAGAGGTAGGTGTCCTGATGTCTGTGTATTAGGAGGGGGTGAGAGGTAGGTGTCCTGATGTCTGTGTATTAGGAGGAGGTGAGAGGTAGGTGTCCTGATGTCTGTGTATTAGGAGGAGGTGAGAGGTAGGTGTCCTGATGTCTGTGTATTAGGAGGAGGTGAGAGGTAGGTGTCCTGATGTCTGTGTATTAGGAGGAGGTGAGAGGTAGGTGTCCTGATGTCTGTGTATTAGGAGGAGGTGAGAGGTAGGTGTCCTGATGTCTGTGTATTAGGAGGGGGTGAGAGGTAGGTGTCCTGATGTCTGTGTATTAGGAGGAGGTGAGAGGTAGGTGTCCTGATGTCTGTGTATTAGGAGGAGGTGAGAGGTAGGTGTCCTGATGTCTGTGTATTAGGAGGGGGTGAGAGGTAGGTGTCCTGATGTCTGTGTATTAGGAGGAGGTGAGAGGTAGGTGTCCTGATGTCTGTGTATTAGGAGGAGGTGAGAGGTAGGTGTCCTGATGTCTGTGTATTAGGAGGAGGTGAGAGGTAGGTGTCCTGATGTCTGTGTATTAGGAGGAGGTGAGAGGTAGGTGTCCTGATGTCTGTGTATTAGGAGGAGGTGAGAGGTAGGTGTCCTGATGTCTGTGTATTAGGAGGGGGTGAGAGGTAGGTGTCCTGATGTCTGTGTATTAGGAGGAGGTGAGAGGTAGGTGTCCTGATGTCTGTGTATTAGGAGGAGGTGAGAGGTAGGTGTCCTGATGTCTGTGTATTAGGAGGAGGTGAGAGGTAGGTGTCCTGATGTCTGTGTATTAGGAGGAGGTGAGAGGTAGGTGTCCTGATGTCTGTGTATTAGGAGGAGGTGAGAGGTAGGTGTCCTGATGTCTGTGTATTAGGAGGAGGTGAGAGGTAGGTGTCCTGATGTCTGTGTATTAGGAGGAGGTGAGAGGTAGGTGTCCTGATGTCTGTGTATTAGAAGGAGGTGAGAGGTAGGTGTCCTGATGTCTGTGTATTAGGAGGAGGTGAGAGGTAGGTGTCCTGATGTCTGTGTATTAGGAGGAGGTGAGAGGTAGGTGTCCTGATGTCTGTGTATTAGGAGGAGGTGAGAGGTAGGTGTCCTGATGTCTGTGTATTAGGAGGAGGTGAGAGGTAGGTGTCCTGATGTCTGTGTATTAGGAGGAGGGGAGAGGTAGGTGTCCTGATGTCTGTGTATTAGGAGGATGTGAGAGGTTGGTGTCCTGATGTCTGTGTATTAGGAGGTGAGAGGTAGGTGTTCTGATGTCTGTGTATTAGGAGGAGGGGAGAGGTAGGTGTCCTGAAGTCTGTGTATTAGGAGAAGGTGAGAGGTAGGTGTCCTGAAGTCTGTGTATTAGGACGGGAGAGGTATGTGTCCTGATGTCTGTGTATTAGGAGAAGGTGAGAGGTAGGTGTCCTGATGTCTGTGTATTAGGAGGAGGTGAGAGGTTGGTGTCCTGATGTCTGTGGATTAGGAGGTGTCCTGATGTGTCTGTGTATTAGGAGTTGCGAGGTAGGTGTCCCTGATGTCTGTGTATTGGGAGGGAGGTGAGAGGTAGGTGTCCTGATGTCTGTGTATTGTTAGGAGGAGGTGAGAGGTAGGTGTCCTGATGTCTGTGTATAGGGAGGTGAGAGGTGGGTGTCCCTGATGTGTCTGTGTGTGTATTAGGAGGGTGAGAGGTAGGTGTCCCGATGTCTGTATATTGGGAGGGAGGTGGGAGGTAGGTGTCCTGATGTCTGTGTATTAGGAGGAGGTGAGAGGTAGGTGTCCTGATGTCTGTGTATTAGGAGGAGGTGAGAGGTAGGTGTCCTGATGTCTGTGTATTAGGAGGAGGGGAGAGGTAGGTGTCCTGATGTCTGTATATTAGGAGGAGGTGAGAGGTAGGTGTCCTGATGTCTGTGTATTAGGAGGAAGTTGATGGAATGTGTTTGATGACTGTGTGTTAGGTGTGGATCGTTGTACCTGTGAATGAATATTACGTTATTTGATGGGAAGTGCTGTTGCCCTTTTATTTTTCATGTTTTTTTATGTTTCTGTTTTTAAAGAATGGGTTAGACTTTTTTTTCCTGAGAAGCTGAGACATAAAATGGAACGAGAAAGAGGTAGTCGTGAGTGGGATTGGAGCTGCCCTCATACCCGTAGACGCCTTGAAGACCTATATTTTGGTGAGCGTGGATACATCAAGGCTGGCTCACAAGAAAGCAAAGAGTTCTGGTTATTTTTTGACCGATTCCAAAGGTTCCACAATCAATTGAAAAAAAACAAGATAAATAAAGACAGAGAATTCGAGGATGAAAAGAAGTCGAAGGTTATTGACCTTCCCAAAGAATATGACCCAAGGTATCGTATTAATGTGTCCATCGTCCTCAGCAGGGATGTGGAGAGAGCGCTTCATGGACACCATAGAGAAAAAGGACATAGGTCAAGAGATTGTGCAGATCTGCCTACAGAGAAACTGGCCGAGTTTAAGAAAGCAATCCTTCATTATTTGGACTTTACTCAGAAACAGAGCTTTGGGAAGCTGGCCAAGCTTCGGAAAGAAAGGTCAAACTTGCCAATCTTCCAGTACAGGGAGAAGATTATTCATATGGTGAGAGATCACCAAGTGGTGGTGGTGGCAGGAGACACCGGATGTGGAAAGTCCACTCAGGTACCACAGTACCTGTTAGCAGCTGGATTTGGGCACATAGCTTGCACTCAACCTCGTAGGATAGCTTGTATTTCGTTAGCGAAGAGAGTTGGTTTTGAAAGCCTCAATCAATATGGTTCAAAGGTGAGTGAATTTTTTAAATGGACGTTTTAATCTTAAATAATGTGACCTATAATGAGACATGTTTAATAGGTTATAGGGACATTGCCATGTAGGAATAAAGTGATGTAATGGAACATTAAGTGTCCTTACTGAAATAGTTTGTGATGATTAGTATGTGCTTTACTTTGTAGGTTGGCTACCAAATCCGTTTTGAAAGTAGCCGGTCTCCTGCTACGAAGATTGTTTTCTTGACTGAGGGCCTCCTCCTTCGCCAGATTCAAAAGGACTCAGAGGTGCCGCAGTACCAGGTCCTTATTGTAGATGAAGTTCATGAGCGACATCTTCACAGCGACTTTCTGTTGGGCGTCTTGCGCCGGATTCTGCCACTGCGACCTGATCTGAAGGTCATCCTAATGTCAGCTACCATCAACATTAAGCTCTTCTCTGGTTACTTTGACCAGGCTCCTGTCCTGCAAGTTCCAGGGAGACTTTTTCCTATACAGGTAGCTACTGAATTGAACGCGTCATTCTAAATGAAGCTGCTATATTTCTTGCTTAATGTGTATCTCTGTTCCAGGTGATCTACCAGCCAGTCCCTCAGGAAGAGGCAGCATCGAAAACCGAGAAGCTGGATCCAAGGCCGTTTCTGCGAGTGTTGCAGGCTATTGATCACAAGTATCCAGTTGACGAGCGAGGAGACCTTTTGATCTTTCTTAGTGGGGTGACTGAGATTAGCAGCGTGTTAGAAGCTGTGCAGGTCTACGCTACTCACACTCAGCGCTGGATTGTTCTCCCACTTCACAGCACTCTTTCCCTCGTTGAACAAGACAAGGTGTCTGCTGTTAAATTGTCATTTTCTTTCTATGTTTGTCTATACTCTGTCACTTCTTGGCTCCTATCATTTACCTTTACTTAAGACGTCTGCTTTCAGATTTCCGAGTTACTGTGTGTGGCTGTCTCACCTCTCCAGGCCTACCCTGTGTTTGGTTTTTCTCTCTCAAAGGGTCCCACAAATTTTTATTTTTAATGTCCCAGAGTGAGACCCAGATGAAATAGAAAGTTTAGGCAGCGTTATAGGACTTTTTGCAGGTACTGTATTTCTCCTCCCCAGGATTTCACATGGAGGGATCTCTATAATGTCAGTGCTGGGTCTCATTATTAAGTGTCTGTCTTGTGTTGCTGTGAAGAGCCTTGTAGCCTGGCTGAGAATATGGCACACAGAGGAGAAAGAGAGGGGAAGAACTCTGTCTGCGATCTCCCAATCCAGCGCGTTTCAGGTCACTGTTGCTGTGAAAAGCAATACGGTCCCTGCAATGTTACTGGTGTCCGTCATACGTTAAACACGTTAGTGCTTTCCATATGCAGGTTTCAATGGCAATAAACGTTGATCTAATTTACAGCAAAGGCTGCACTATTTATTGCATTCTGTACGGGCTGCACTATTTATTGCATACTGTACGGGCTGCACTATTTATTGCATACTGTACGGGCTGCATTATTGCATACTGTACGGGTGCTGTCTTCTCCAATGCATATGAGGTAGAGTTTAATTTTAATAAAGGTGTTTTTTAGAACGTATGTTGTTATGTTATATTACAGGTCGCTGGACTAATAATACTATTGAACAATGAGCCGCCGATATAAAGCCAAGCAGATAACTCTCAGAAAAAAAAAAAATATTAAGAACCATTGATATAGAATGTTTTAATAAAGTAATAAAATATATATGTTCTGTATGTCGTTGTAGGTGTTTGACTTAGCGCCACCTGGTGTCAGAAAATGTATAATTTCCACCAATATCGCGGAAACCTCTGTCACGATAGATGGGGTGAGATTTGTACTTGATTCAGGTGAGTACTGCAAAATGTTCCGCCTATATTTTCTGAAATGTGAACTAAATTTTTATATTTCGCACAATCTAACATAATAATCTGGAAAAAAAGGAATATTAAGAACAGCGCAAATGTTACTAGGTAGCAATGTAAACAGTGCCTGTTCTCTGAAAAGGAAGTGTTTACATTGAAAAGCCTTCAGGGACAGGCTATAGACACCAGAACCACAACATTAAGCTGTAGTGATCCTGGTGACTATCGTGTCCCTTTAAGAATTGTATTTTTGTTGTTGAATATAAAGCTATGTAAGTTTAAAAAAAATGAGGCTTCTAACTTTTTTAGCTGTATCCTAGATTCAAAGCAAATTTGTCAAGCCCTGCTGTATGTTAAAAAATATAACTATATCAAAATGTTAAATCGTTTTAAAAGATTATCCAAAATATTAAAGGACCACTATAGGCACCCAGACCACTTCAGCTTAATGAAGTGGTCTGGGTGCCAGGTCCAGCTAGGATTAACCCTTTTTTCTATAAACATAGCAGTTTCACAGAAAATGCTATGTTTATAAATGGGTTAATCCAGCCTCTAGTGGCTGTCTCATTGACAGCCGCTAGAGGGCTTCCGCGCTTCCGCGCTTCTCACTGTGATTTTGACAGTGAGAAGACGCCAGTGTCCATAGTAAAGCATTGTGAATGCTTTCCTATGGAGTGGCTGAATGCGCGCGCAGCTCTTGCTGCGCATTCAGCCGAAGAGGAGGCGGAGAGAAGGTGGAGAGGAGGCGGAGAGCTACCCGCCCGGCGCTGGAGAAAGAGGTAAACTATCTAGCCTGGCGGGTGGGGGCACCCTCAGGGCACTATAGTGCCAGGAAAATGAGTATGTTTTCCTGGCACTATAGTGGTCCTTTAAATCGAAGCCTATGTTTGGATAATCCTTTAAGATTATTTTTTTATTTTGTGTATTTTTTTGCACGGTATTCTGCGCATACCAGGAGTGGCCCAACTCCTCCTCTCTATGGCTTATTCACTAAATGCTGAATTATAGCGATCTGAACACTGAAATGCAAAATTAGACAAACTATGCTGATTTGCTAAATATTTCTAACTCAGCCTAATTACTTTAGCCTAAATTTTGTAGTTGGGTTTTTAGTTCAACTTTTCACTGATTAATGAATGAATAAACCCTTTTGATTTTCACAAGATTTAAGAGGTATTTATATTGCTGCTTTCTGAGTGGCAATCAGTCTGATGAAGCTGCTTGTGACTGAAACGTAATCACTTTTCCTGAGATGTGTCATTAATAAAACTGCCAATCCTGTGATTGGAAACCTCGGTTTGTGAAACTTGGAATGTGATGCAGTAATCTTGTTTGTCCTATTCTCGCTGCATTGGTAAAAGACAACCTAACAAACCTGTCTGATATGATGTATAACTTGGTGTTTTATAAACCCCTGAAGAGTTTTTGTCCAAGTGGGACTTATGCTGAATAATCAATTTAAGTTAATTAAAAGAACACTATAGTGTAGGAAATTCAAACATGTGTTCCTAAGGCTTTAGTGTTCTCCTCCCTATTTAGATTCAGGGCCTCATACATAAAATAATAAAATAAAAAAGACACTAGAGTTGTATTACAGGTAAACTGTGGGTTAAAACCACAGTGGCACTGCACCAAGAACGATTCACTGAGACGAAATGGTCTGGGTGCCTAGCATGTCTCTTTAAATGTTTTCGCTGGGATCATATTGAACATGCTCACCGTTCTGTGTGTTTTATTCCGCCCTTCAAAATATAATAACCTCCAAAGTCTGATTATAGGCAAAGTTAAGGAAATGAGCTTTGATCCGAAAGCGAAAATGCAGCGTCTGCAAGAATTCTGGATCAGCCGGGCAAGTGCAGAACAAAGAAAGGGCCGTGCTGGCCGGACAGGCCCTGGCGTGTGTTACAGGCTCTACGCTGAGTCCGATTATGATGCTTTTGCCCCGTATCCTGTTCCAGAAATTCAGAGAGTGGCCTTGGATGCTTTGGTTCTCCAGGTATTACGCTGAATTAGGGATGGGTAACCGTTAATGTTAGTGTACAGGCCACTTACCCTTCTAATTTAGTCAAACTAATGTTTATCTTTTATTACCCTCTGAAATTAATATAATGTTGTTCTTTGTAAACGACTGTCCAGCTGTGACTTTGTCTCTTTAATGAATGGTAGCTCTCAACCCTCATTTAGAGCTGCCATTTTGGCTAGCAGGTTCCATTCATACCAGTATCAATAAAAGGTGATCCATTGTTTTATCATAAGTGGAAATAAAAGAAATGGTGAGAGCACTCAAATAGAATTACAATAAAATTTGATTGTAATTCTATTTGAGTGCTCTCACCATTTCTTTTATTTCCACTTATGTCTATTGTAGTGGTGATTGTAGCACCAGTGTTTGTTCATTTATTTTTTCACCGTGTGTTTTATTGTTCATTGTTTTATCAGATGAAAAGTATGGACCTTGGGGATCCCCGCTCCTTTCCATTTATTGAACAACCCCCCATGTCAAGCATAGAAACCGCCATTTTGTATTTGAGAGATCAAGGAGCTTTAGATGCCAACGAGGAGCTGACGCCCATCGGGAAGCTGCTGGCCAAACTCCCTGTTGATGTCGTGATCGGTGAGCATCTCAATTGCCCTAAAATAAAATACCTGCAAGGAACATGTTTAGGAGCAATACATACGTGGCATCATTTTCATTTTAACTCCTTTCTCACATCTTTTCTTGAATGGGTTCTGCTGTGGCCTGCGTGTGGAACCATTTCAGCCAGGGATAGACTAGATTATTTTAGGTCCTTATTTTGCTTTACCAATATAAAGACGTGTTTTGATATGACAGACATCCTTAGTTAGACTATTTATTTATATATTTTTAACAAGTGAGTTAGAACCAAAACACCAAATCCGTTCTCAGGTGTGCATTGATTAATTAATGACTTCCCATTTTAAAGAGGATTTTTAATATTATCTTGGTTTTTCACTATATTTAACATATTGTGAGTTGTAAAATCCACACCTCTTTATCCTCCATCTGGAAGCCTCCATCTTGGCTCCTTGAGGGCGTATAGAGAGTAGGAGAAATGAAACATTGTTTCTATTTCTCCTCTTCATTTGCATTGTGTGCTCTGTCTGTGCCAGGGCAGAAATGGATTTAATTAGCTAGATCTTTAACATAAAATTAAAAGAATATTCAGTATCATATGAAAAATATTAGCATAAGATATTTGTGATTTTGATGTCTTATTCAGTAATTTCCAGAGAAGTGACACATTATTCAAATTTCTGTGTTGTAGGAAAGATGCTTATATTGGGGACACTTTTCAGCCTTTTGGAGCCAGTGCTGACTATTGCCTCGGCTCTTAGTGTGCAGTCTCCCTTCCTCCGCTCCGCCACCAACAATCCAGAGTGCGCCACTGCCCGGAAACCGCTGGAGAGTGACCAAGGAGACCCCTTCACTCTGCTTAATGTCTTCAATGAGTGGATTCAGGTTAGAATCTAAGGTTTATTGTTTTGACTGAGCTTCGAAACTGATACCTGTAAACCTTGATCCTAGAGCAGACCTATTAATTAATACACTGTGACCCTGGGAGGGACTGACCATTAAACATGTCGCTGTCATTAGTACGCTGTGACCCTGGGAGGGACTGACCATTAAACATGTCACTGTCATTAGTACACTGTGACCCTGGGAGGGACTGACCATTAAACATGTCACTGTCATTAGTACACTGTGACCCTGGGAGGGACCATTAAACCTGTCACTGTCATTCGTACACTGTGACCCCGAGAGGTACTGACCATTAAACATGTCACTGTCATTAGTACACTGTGACCCTGGGAGGGACTGACCATTAAACATGTCACTGTCATTAGTACACTGTGACCCTGGGAGGGACTGACCATTAAACATGTCACTGTCATTAGTACACTGTGACCCTGGGAGGGACTGACCATTAAACATGTCACTGTCATTAGTACACTGTGACCCTGGGAGGGACTGACCATTAAACATGTCACTGTCATTAGTACACTGTGACCCTGGGAGGGACTGACCATTAAACATGTCACTGTCATTAGTATACTGTGACCCTGGGAGGGACTGACCATTAAACATGTCACTGTCATTAGTACACTTTGCTTCCAGAATAGATCATCATGTTTCATGTGTATCTAGGTAAAATCCAGTCGAAGCAGTAACTCCAGGAAATGGTGTCGTCGGCGGGGACTGGAAGAGCAACGTTTGTACGAGATGGCCAACCTGCGGCGTCAGTTTAAGGTTGGTATTTGAGCAGTGTTTTGCAGTTTCTATGGTCCCCAAAATAATTCCATAAGGAACCACAGAATGAACATCTTTCTGCATATCATATTTCACAATTTTTTTCTAGGTTTTAAGTGCATTTGTCATATAAAAATTCCCCTGGTTTTGTCATATATTAAAGGGATGCTATAGTCACCAGAGCAACTACAGCTTATTGAATTTGTTCTGGTGAGTAGAAACCTTCAGGCTTTTTGCTGTAAACACTGTCTTTTCCGAGAAAATGCAGTGTTTACATTACAGCCTAGTGATAACTTCACTGGCCACTCCTCAGATGGTTGTTAGAGATCCTTCCTGGGTCATGGCAGCCTAAAATGCATCCAAACATTCCGTGTCTCCTCCCTCTGCATGCATCCTCATAGATATTCATTGATTTTTAGCCAGGGCTGTGTTTGAATTGTGCTGGCTCTGCCCCTGATCTGCCTCCTTGTCAGTCTCCGCCAATCCTTTGGGGAAGCATTGTGATTGGCTGAGATCACCACTTCTGATGATGCCACCCAAGCAGGCAGGCCAGCAGCAACAGACTGGAATAAATGTATGTTTTTACTATATTTAGGGGTACAAGGGGGCTAGGTGGTGTTTTTAACACTATAAGGTCAGGAATACATGTTTGTTTTTCTGACCCCACAGTGTTCCTTTAAAGTGTTTTCTACCAAAGTGTTTAATGGTAATTGATTTTACTTTCACTCCATATAAAGCACAAACCTTTATTTATTTTTTTTAAAATAAATTAAAAAGTACCACCCCCATTACAGCCCATTGCAGTTGTTTTGGTGGTAGTACGAAGTGGACGCTGACATGCTGTTCTGTGTCAGCTAACACTCCCAGCCTGTCCTTGCCAAACGAACATGGTGGAAATTGATATTACTTATATTAAACTGTAAATACTTTTGGCCAGTGTTTCAGCAAAACTCCAATTAGATTATTAAACTCTTCTTGTTTAGGGTTGTGATTCTAATTTAATTGTGTTACTGAGTAAAAATGTAACACTGTTTAAAGGTGGAAAGAAGTCTCATGTGCATTAAGAACCACAAATCTGTGATCTCTAATAATTTAAAAAATTTACCATTTTTGATTTACTTTAAACAAAGCATATTTAAAATTGATCAGGATTATGAAAGGGCTGGTATCGCTAATATTTTCACTGCCAGTTGCATAGAAACCATAGAAGGATTGTGTTAAAACGCCCAGCTTTGTGTTTGCCATGAGGTGGCATTGTCCACTATGACGTGTCTTTTGTGCCTCATTGGATCTTTTTAGGCGCTGCTGAAAGACCACTGGATGCTGGAAGAAAGCGGCGTTCCCACCAGAGATCGTCATAGCCGACAGCGACAGCACAGAGAACGCAAGGAGCTGCACCAACTGAAAAGGCAACACGAACGATCGGAGAAACAAAAACGCAAAGTGCTCAAACTGCAGGACCAGGATGGGGGATCTTCCAGTGATGGGGAGGAGCGGTCCCATGCTGATGGCACAGAAAGCGTGGACATTCAGGTAATTGTCTTGAATCCCGTGATGCCATTCACGATCTCTCAGGCACGTCGTGATATCTGTCAGCTGAAGGCTATAATCCTAGCTTGCCAGAACCCCCACTCCCAGAACTGAACGCTGATGTTTATTAGACCATGGGAGTCGTTCTGTAACACTCAATAATCCAATCGTTACTCTGCGGGCCTAACTTCCGTTATATATCTAATGTTTCCTTGCAGGATGTAAAGTTTAAGCTGCGGCACAATGTGGAGGAACTTTGTGCATCTAGTACCGGTCAGGAGCTTTCAGGTTCCCAGCTGTCCCTGCTCAAGCTTATTGTGTGTCATGGACTGTACCCCCAACTGGCAGTGCCCGACAGTTTCAACAGCTGCCGCAAAGACTCTGACCAGGTTAGAATTCATACCTTACAATACCTGCAGAGAGGTCTGAAAAAATAATGTCACTATCATTAGGTCACTGTGCTCCTGCATGGGACTGTCCCTTTAACCCATTAAACATGTCACTGTCATTAGGTCACTTTGCTCCTACATGGGACTTTCCCTTTAAACCATTACACATGTCACTGTCATTAGGTCACTTTGCTCCTACATGGGACTGTCCCTTTAACCGATTAATCATGTCACTGTCATTAGGTCACTTTGCTCCTAAATGGGACTGTCCCTTTAACCCATTAAACATATCACTGTCATTAGGTCACTTTGCTCCTACATGGGACTGTCCCTTTAACCATATCACTGTCATTAGGTCCCTTTGCTCCTACATGGGACTGTCCCTTTAACCCATTAACCATGTCACTGTCATTAGGTCCCTTTGCTCCTACATGGAACTGTCCCTTTAACCCATTAAACATGTCACTGTCATTAGGTCACTTTGCTCCTACATGGGACTGTCCCTTTAACCATATCACTGTCATTAGGTCCTTTTGCTCCTACATGGGACTGTCCCTTTAACCCATTAAACATGTCACTGTCATTAGGTCACTTTGTCCTACATGGAACTGTCCCTTTAACCCATTAAACATGTCACTGTCATTAGGTCACTTTGCTCCTACATGGGACTGTCCCTTTCACCCATTAAACATGTCGCTGTCATTAGGTCACTTTGCTCCTACATGGGACTGTCCCTTTCACCCATTAAACATGTCGCTGTCATTAGGTCACTGTGCTCCTACATGGGACTGTCCCTTTAACCCATTAAACATGTCGCCGTCATTAGGTCACTTTGCTCCTCTTTAACCCATTAAACATGTCTCTGTCATTAGGTCACTTTGCTCCTACATGGGACTGTCCCTTTAACCCATTAAACATGTCGCTGTCATTAGGTCGCTTTGCTCCTACTTGGGACTGTCCCTTTAACCCATTAATCATGTCGCTGTCATTAGGTCACTTTGCTCCTACATGGGACTGTCCCTTTAACCCATTAAACATGTCACTGTCATTAGGTCACTTTGCTCCTACATGGGACTGTCCCTTTAACCCATTAAACATGTCGCTGTCATTAGGTCGCTTTGCTCCTACATGGGACTGTCCCTTTAACCCATTAAACGTGTCACTGTCATTAGGTCACTTTGCTCCAACATTTTACTGTCCCTTTAACCCATTAAACATGTCACTGTCGTTAGGTCACTTTGCTCATACATGGGACTTTCTCTTTAACCCATTAAACATGTCACTGTCATTAGGTCACTTTGCTCCTATATGGGACTGTCCCTTTAACCCATTAAACGTGTCACTGTCATTAGGTCACTATGCACATTTTCAGGATTTGTATAAAAATGTAAACTTACTTTTTCCTATCTCCTTCCATAATTTTTAATAATCACAGAATTAGTTTACAGTTGTGTCCATGATTCTATCCCTTACTTTTCCATTAGGTTTTCCACACAAAGAGTAAACAAGGAATAGTTGTCCACCCCACCAGTGTCTTCTCCAGTAATCCTGAAATTCTTCATGTTGACAGCGGCCAAGAAGAAATGACTGTAGCAGGTAATATAACCCATACTGCCCCCCATACTGCCCTGAGCATGGCATGACTTGCTGATTGGAACGCTCCTTTACACATTTCCCTTTATTGTATTTTACAGAAGAGACCTCTGTAGACAAAGAAGGCAAAAAACTGAGTGAGTTTGGATTCTCCACTTCCTTTTATTTTATCTAGGCTTTTCTTTACATTGTTTATTGAGAGACAAAAAGTCTGACCTTCGATTAATAGTTCTGGTGGGTAAATGGAATAGGTAATTTAATGGTTATGTTGACATTAGTGATGGAAAAAAATTAAAACAGTGTTTGGAACAGTATGAGAACACGTGGTGACACCATGGAAGATGTGATCAGACATAGGGTGGGGACATACGGTGATGAGAACATGAACGTTGTATATGTATTGTGAGTTTTCTGGTAACCGCTTGTTAACATTGGTTAATACTGTTTGCAATTTCAGATCCTTTAGACTCCAGGAGGAAAGGACAGAGCACCAAGCATCAGATTGTGGGGTTTGTGTCCCTTCTGGAGACTAATAAGCCTTACCTAGTAAACTGCATGCGATTGCCAGCTCTGCAGGTCAGTACTGCTTTATATATCTAGATATGTAGGTATGTAGGTTTTGTATCTGTGTGCCACTAATTAGAAACAAGTGATTGTTCATCACCCATCAACTGCACAATATGCTCTTTATGTTAGTCATATGCATACTCTTCATCTAGATAAATATTATTAGATTATAACATACAGGACCCAGCAAACTCACTAAACACCAACATCGAGGCTCACAGAATGCAATAGTTTTTTTTTAAATAATGGGGGTTTAGTTACAGTACATGATCAAACATTGCATAAGCCACAACGTCAATGTACCCCATTCTTGGCAGGTCCTACTCTAACAACCTAATGTCTGCTCTTATGAGATTAAACCACTTCCTCCTGGGACGCTCTGCAGGTCAAGGCTAAATAGGACCAATACTTTCTAACATATCTTTCATATTATTTGTTTTTATATTGAAGACCTCTGATTTCTGGGAAGTTAAACATTTTACGCACAAGCCAGTTCTGTTTAAACCATTAAATGTCTGTCTATTTTACCCTGAGATTTCCTGTTTTTATTTTTTATTTTTACACAGTACCTGATCTAGTGAATTAACTCAAATCCACCCATTTCTATAATTTCACAGAATGTAAGCTGTATACCTTTTGTTGAATTGCGGCAGACTCAAATCTTGGTGGTAATGAGTTCTTACTTTGTCCCAGGGTTTCTTGCTCTTGTCTCGATCTTTGGATACGAGCGCTGACTGCTGCCGCATTGTGTGCGATGGTTGGATGGAGATAAACATGGTGGATCCTGAGGCGGCATTGCGTCTAATCTCCGAAGCTGTGCGTCTCAGGTTGGCCTGGGAGAAGCTTCTGAAATCGAGACTAGAAAAGACTTCCAGTGTAGAGGATTTTCAGAGAGGAGATGATCGGAGGAAGAAGAAAGAGATTGATCGCTTGGGCTACGATTTAGTGGATTACATGAGATCAGAGGTGTGTTGGACACTGTGGAATGATCTCACACACTTTTCTCTCTGTAACATGCTGCTGTCTCCGTCTCAATCAGGATTTGAGGGTGAAAGTTATCATGTGGCTAAAAATCACTGTAATTATGTAATTCCGCATTACTGCTATCTGGATACAAAAAATCATCATACACAGAAAGTTCCAGATCTGTCCATTAATGTTTTAATTCTAAATGTCACAAACAGATTGCGACATTTTAACCTCTTTGAGGTTGTTTTGTTTCTTGTACAGCATGACAAGGACTTGAAGGAGGCCCACATTCAATTTATCAAACTGGCTATATCGTCCATGGGGCATTAGCTGCCACCTTTGATGCTGTAAATTGCCAAATGGAAAATATTAGTCTCGGTATGTGGTAGGTGCGTTGACGTGACGTGATGATTTAATCCCCCTGCAGGTAGCTTACAGTATGAGAAGACTGGCCGCATTGGAGACCCAGAACCTGTACGTTGGACCCCAGACTGTGGTTTCCACTCCCGCCTTGCCTGGGGTGTTTGGTAATGTGGATATGAAGTTAGACCCTGTGAAAGGAGGCTATCGAGCCACCAGCTTCCTGACCTATAACTGTTTACTGGTAAGTGCATGGGAAACCAGGGTTCCTGTGACATCTCAGGTAGCATCACTGATGGGTAATTTCACACCTAGCAGTTCATGCAGCGTGCGCTGATGGGTAATTTCACACCTACCAGTATATGCAGTATGGCCTGATGGGTAATATCACACCTACTGGTACATACAGCATGGGTTGATGGGTAATATCACACCTACCAGTATATGCAGCATGGCCTGATGGGTAATATCTCACCTACCGGTACATGCAGCGTGCGCTGTGGGGTAATAACACACCTACCGGTACATGCAGCGTGGGCTGATGGGTAATATCACACCTACCGGCACATGCAGCATGGGCTGATGGGTAATTTCACACCTACCGGTACATGCAGCGTGGGCTGATGGATAATTTCACACCTACCGGTACATGCAGCGTGGGCTGATGGGTAATTTCACACCTTCCGACACATGCAGCATGGGCTGATGGGTAATTTCACACCTACAGTACAGTGTGATTTGATGGGCTTCTTTCTCTATATGTCATTCTAGAACTTTTTCTATTTTTATTATACAGAACGACACTGACTTTTACAGCGACTGTCTGCGTTCGTTCTGGACATGTCCCAACTGCGGCCTCTACATGCCATTCACGCCCATAGAGCGAATGAGTCACCAAAGCTCCTGCATTGAAGAGGGGAGCGTAGCGGGTATGTGTGTCGCATGTGATTGATTTTTTTGTATTTTCTCTCCCTCACAAAACTTTCCTAAGAGAGAGAAACAATTAAGATGACATTCTCCTTAATCTGCATCTGGCTTCCTTCTACTGCTTGTTCACATTGAGTTATGGTGTGCCCTGTGCATGCGCACCATGTCTGGTAGTAGAAATCTTAGAGAAACACAATATTGTGTCTTCAGCAGCCAATCTCTGTACGTTAACAGACACAAACATCAACGTTTCTAGTGAACCTCTGGAAAGTCAGTATTACAGCTCTCTGTCTTTAAACATTTTATACGTCTCCTGTAAAATTCAAATAATTCTGTATACAAACTTGCAAAATAGAAAATCATTGTAAAAACTTTGCAGACATGGGAATACACCCAAGGATCATATAACGTATGCAATTCCTAAATCTCGATCTCCGTGCTAGCTAATATGGGGAGTTCAGAGATCACAATATCCATGAAACGTTTGCTTTTTTTCACCCACAGAAAGTGAGGAGCAGAACAACGAAATGGCGGCTGTGACTGCTCTACACCGAAACTACCACTGCGACATCTGCCAGAAGGATCTGATGATGACCAGCACGGAAATCTTACGTCACAAGAAACAGCATTCGAGTGAAACAAACTCTTAAACGGTAAGTATGCAGCAGGAGCCAGAGTTTGTCAGCTTGCTCCGTTAATTAATTTTCTGACATGAAATCTGTCTTTTATTTTAGTTGTGTGCTATTCACAGTAAAAAAACAGGCGAAAATAAATGACTGATAAAATACATTGATACATTTACACGTGCTCAATAAAGTAGAATTCTGAAGGTATTTACAAACACAGCAATGTTCCCTTGTTACTCTCACTAATCTTACTTACTGATCTTAATGAATACAATCTGTTTATACAGAGCTACATGCTGCCCACAGATTGCTCTCGGTGTGGAGGTCACTATGATAAGCTTGTGGAAGAAAACATACTTTCATCAAATGCAGAACAATCACATACAGGATTATTAATCAAAGTGAGAATTGTCAGCAATCCAAAATTAATTTCAGATTTAAGGCCTTAGTAGCTGAGCTGGAAGCATTACTGACTTTTTACTGAATTTTTCCAGTAATAGTTTTGATAGTTTGGACTTAAATGTGAGATTCACTTTAACCCCTTAAGGACCAAACTTCTGGAATAAGTGTCCTTAAGGGGTTAAATTCCTAACAATTCTCCCTTTTATGAATAACCCTGTTAGTAAATAGGTTACTCCCTCCTATTTTAAGTTACTTTGTAAGAAACCTCTCACCTGCTTTGCCTTATACATGACATGTGTTCATTCTCTCAGGAATAATCTGTGCCCTGTAAAATGACCTGATCTCTAACCTGGACCTGTGAATAATCTGTCAAGGTCGCCAAACATTTTAAACATGAAGCGGAGTGTAAAAATGGCCATATATACCATACAGGGGGCTGTTACATATATAACATGCAGGGTTCTGTTACGTGTATTCATGATGACCATCAACTCTCTCCTCTTCCTGTCTCTCCTGTTTTGGGGCGTAATGGCTCAGTGCTTACCTGGTGAATGACAGCTGGGAGAAACTCTGTGCCCGCGTGTTTGAACACAGCAACATGTACTTTGATCAGTCGTGAGGTGGTAATTATCTCAACATCAAGAATGCTGATGACTTCCCTTACATGCCAACTGGCTGGCGGAAAAAGGTTTAATCGCTGGTTGTTGGAAACCGTAGAGTTTGGAGTAGAGGGGGCAAAAGGGGTAATACCCGTTCCTTCTCTGCTGGGATTGTCTACCAACTGAAGGATCTTAAAAATGGCCTGTTTGGGAACTGGAACGATGCCATTCAAGGTTCTTACTGCACCTGCTAAAAAGGACTCTGGGGAGAGGAGATTTCCTCCAGGTCATTAAACATTTACTGCTATACATGTCTCTGTGATATAATACTAAACTATATGGCACCTAGTATGATTATTTAATTGTTTGTATGTGAAGCAAAGTTTGTTAGTAAGTTTCAAAGGGGAATTTTAATGGCATAATTCAAGGGACACTCCAGGCTCCCACACACGTTAGGTGCACTGTGTAGGTTAGGTTACAGTTAGTTATACTGGGTGGGTTTATATTATTAAAGGGACACTCCAGGCTCCCACACACGTTAGATGCACTGTGTAGGTTAGGTTACAGTTAGTTATACTGGGTGGGTTTATATTATTAAAGGGACACTCCAGGCTCCCACACACGTTAGATGCACCGTGTAGGTTAGGTTACAGTTAGTTATACTGGGTGGGTTTATATTATTAAAGGGACACTCCAGGCTCCCACACACGCTAGGTGCACTGTGTAGGTTAGGTTACAGTTAGTTATACTGGGTGGGTTTATATTATTAAAGGGACACTCCAGGCTCCCACACACGTTAGGTGCACTGTGTATGTTAGGTTACAGTTCGTTATACTGGGTGGGTTTATATTACATGTAGAGACCATTATATTTTAATACCTTGTCTCAAGTTGTAGCGGAGAGGCAGTATAATCCACGATATCTCCGCTGGGTAACAGGAACAACAAAGGATAATCCAGGGAATCAGCATACAATAATCCAAACAGCACTGCAGTAACCCCTCTTTCCCAAGAACTAGACGACACAGGCTGGGAGTCAACTGAGGTCTTTTAATTCAGCTCCACAATTTATACAAGTCCCCATGAAAGGGGTTCCTGAGTCCCCTCCCAGGGGCATTCCCAGAGGGGACTACATGGGGGACTTACAGTACAGGGCATTTATCCCATCAGGCACTGCTGCACGAGAGGGATCCTCCCACTGGAATATACCGTTAAGTGGATTATCCCTCCATGCAGCAGAACTCACAATTCACCTTAAATTCAATAACTCTATGAATATCTGGTTCACTTAAACGAATGGACGTTCGGTAAATAGCTGGGGTCTGAGCGCATCATTCGTGAGATTACCGCTCAGATCCCAGCTAAAACAACCGAAAGCCGCACGAAAAACACATTCACTAACACATAGCCTTAAAATACCGATTACATATAGTGAAACAAAATACCGAATGTCCCGGACCTCCCAAACGGTCTTGAGGCTCAGCGGTGTTCGCGCCGTTGAGTAGCCGTTTTTAGTTCCACGCGCTCGATGACCAAACACCGCTGAGGGAACAAAGGATCCAAGAGGGCCGCCCGCCGCATGGTCGGTAGTCGAACGACGGCCACCCAGGAGAGCATTGTTGCAATCGGTTAATAGGCGCCACACGCCTTTAAGTGTGTGGGCTATTAAATGATATGTTGTTCGGTTCCCGAACGGCCCACAAAGGTGCCGTTCGTGAAACGAAAGGAATCCGCTATCTGCGTTCGGCAGATAGCCCAGGCAGGCAATACATTATTAACATTGCATTACATTACACGCTATAACACACAATAGGAACCCCATATCGGCAACCCTTAAAGGGACCGTACAAAATAATGTCCAAGTGGCTAGGTTTGCCACAATGCTCCCCCAGAACCAAGCCGGCATACACAGTCTGATCCCAACGGATCGGCTTGAGGATGTCCGGAGGAGTACTCACGAATCACGGCTCCAAGTCTGTTTGTCTAGACAACCCGTCGGCGTTGCCATTTTGCTTCCCAGGGCAGTAGTGGATGGTAAAGTCAAAAGGCTGCAGCGCCAAACTCCAGCGCAGCAGCCTGGCATTGTCTCCTGACACCCTGTTCAGCCACACCAACGGGTTGTGATCCGTGAGTAAAGTAAACGGTTGTCCGTATAAGTAGGGTTGCAACTTTTTGAGGGCCCACACCACAGCCAGGCACTCTTTTTCAAATTTCGGCGTAGCTTACTTCCCTGGGTGAAAGCTTTCGGCTCAGTACTGCTCCCAATGCAAACATAGAAGCATCTGTGTGGACGAGAAAGCGTTTAGTTGGATCAGGAGCAGAAAGTACAGGAGAGTTAACAATTGCCGTCTTGAGCTGTTGAAACGCCTGCTCACACTCTGGGGCCCAGACCACTAACTTAGGGAGATTCTTGCGGGTCAGGTCTGTGAGGGGTTTGGCAAGGGCGCTATAGTTGGCCACAAATTTCCGGTAGTACCCAGCGGTCCCTAAAAAGTCGAGCACTTGGGTCTTGGTGCGAGGGGTAGGCCATTGGGCGACTGCCTCTATTTTAGCGGGTTCGGGCTTCTGTTGCCCACTCCCTACCCGGTGCCCTAGGTACTGGACTTCCGCCATACCGATATGGCATTTGCTGGGCTTTAGGGTTAGTCCAGCTTCTCGGATTCGATCTAGGATGGCTCCTATGTGGACCAGATGTTCGTGCCAGGAGTGGCTGAATATGGCGATATCATCTAGATACGCTCAGGCATACTCCTGGAACCCATCTAATAATCTGTCTACCATTCTCTGAAAGGTAGCTGGGGCGTTTTTCATCCCGAATGGCATGACCTTAAACTGATACAGGCCAAACGGGGTGACAAAGGCCGACTTAGGAATGGCGTCCTCCGCTAACGGAATCTGCCAGTACCCTTTGCACAGGTCTTTTGTGTTTAGGTACTGGCCCCTGGCCATTTTGTCGAGGAGTTCGTCTATCCGAGGCATGGGATACGCATCGGAGGTCGTTTTATCATTGTGCCGTCGGTAGTCTACGCAGAAACAGGTCGTCCCGTCCCGTTTCGGCACCAGTACTACCGGGGAGGCCCAGGGGTTGTCCGAGTGCTCTATCACTCCTAACTGAATCATCTCCTCAATTTCCTTGCGCATATTTTCTTTGACTGCTTCTGGGGTGGCGCAGGGGAGTCTGGTCTAATGTTTCTACCTTATGGGTAGCCAAAGGGGTATAGCCTGGTAAATTGGAAAACGTGGCCTTCTTTTCCTGAAGCAACCTTTGTACCTGAGCCCGCTCTTGGGCATTTAATCGTTCTCCTAACTGTACCTCTCCCAGATCTCCGCTCTGGCCCTCTCGGGCTAAGAGATCGGGTAGCGGTAGGTTGTCAAAATCTTCCGTGGCAGGGGCACAGATTGCGGTGACCTCCTCAGTACGTTCGTGGTACGGCTTGAGCATGTTCACATGGAGCATGCGTTTGCCTCCCGTACCTGTAACCGGGCCGATTACATAGGTGGTGTCACAGATCTGTTCCACCACCTTGTATGGGCCCTGCCAGGAAGCCTGCAGCTTATCTTTGTGGACTGGTCGCAAGATTAGTACTTTTTGCCCCACCTGGAAGCTGCGGTCCCTGGCTCCCTTATCGTACCATCTGCGCTGTCGTTGCTGCGCTACCTGGAGATTGTCTCGGACGGTCTGGGTCAGCCTCTCCAGGCGTTCTCTGAACTCAAGCACATATGGTAAGATAGAGGTGCCATTAATGGTTTCGTCTCCCTCCCAGTGTTCCCGTATCAAGTCAAGAGGTCCCCTCACTCTCCTCCCAAATAATAATTCGAACAGAGAGAATCCGGTAGATTCTTGCGGCACTTCTAGATACGCGAACAGCAGGTGGGGTAAAAACCTCTCCCAGTCTTTTTGGGTGTCCATGAACGTGCGGATCATTTGTTTCAGGGTTCCGTTAAACCGTTCACAGAGCCCATTGGACTGGGGGTGATATGGGGAGTTCAGGATTTGCTGTAACTCACATATCTTCCAGAGCTGATGGGTCACTTCAGCAGTAAACTGGGTGCCTCTATCGGAGATAATCTCCCGGGGAAATCCTACCCGGGTGAATATTCTCATCAGGGCCTCGGCTACCGTTTCTGCGTGCACATTAGTTAAGGCCACGGCCTCGGGGTACCTGGTGGCATAATCCACCACGGTTAGGACATATTTCTTGCTGGAGGTGCTTGGTTTTGCGAGGGGACCTATGATGTCTACTGCCACACTACTGAAGGGTTCCTCAATGATGGGCAGAGACCGTAGTCGGGCTTTGTATCTGTCCCCTCTTTTGCCTACTGTAACGGACCGTTTTGCACAAAAGGGGAAAAAAACGCTTAGACGATAATCCCCTTTCAGAGACAGGCACAGCTACTGTA
>OW240920.1:5445436-5465440 GCA_933207985.1 Pelobates cultripes | reverse complement strand
GGCTACTAAACTGGATTTCATGGATTCGCGGAAGGATAAAACTTTACAGAAAGGTTAAGAATTTTAACATGTATAGCTTAAGGAGAAAAACGAGACAGGGGATATGATAAAACATTTAAATACATAAAGGGAATCAACACAGTAAAGGAGGAGTCTATATTTAAAAGAAGAAAAACTACCACAACAAGAGGACAGTCTTAAATTAGAGGGACAAAAGGTTTAAAAATAATATCAGGAAGTATTACTTTACTGAGAGGGTAGTGGATGCATGGAATAGTCTTCCAGCTGAAGTGGTAGAGGTTAACACAGTAAAGGAGTTTAAGGCATAAGGCTATCCTAACTATAAGATAAGACTAGGGACTAATGAAAGTATTTAGAAAATTGGGCAGACTAGATGGGCCGAATGGTTCTTATCTGCCGTCACATTCTATGTTTCTATGTTTCTATGTTTCTTTCGTGGAGGCAGCCAGGCGTTCCGTTGTTTCAGCGGTGTTCGCCAGAAAAAGTGTCCGTTTTTAGTTCCATGAAAATAGAGCCGAACACCGCTGGGCTTTCGCGTGGTTTAAAATGGCCGCTGCCTCATGGTCGACATACGAACGACGACCACCCTGAATTCGTGTAATTGAGAAGTGTCTGCGGTTAACCACAACGTTCTAATTGAGATCAATAGGTTAACCAGCAGCACACTTCTCTCCTGGGTGGCCGTCCGTTCGGCAGGTTTGTTCGGGAAAAAACAGTCATTCGTATGGCTGGGCTATAGAAAACAGCCATTCACACGAATAGGATAGAAACAGACGAATACACCTGAAATGAGCAGACAGATGGTTCTGTCACACGGCTCCCTCCTTGTGGGACACTCCGGCAGACCCGGCTTGACCCTTTGGCGGGTCAACTTGGGGATGACCGGACTAAGAGGTGGTGGAGACGTCTGTTTGCCGAGATAACACATCTGCATTCCCGTTCAGCTTACCGGGTCTGTAGCTGATGGTAAAATTGTAGGGCTGCAATGCCAAGCTCCATCTCAGTAGTCTCCCATTGTCTCCTGAGACCCGGTTAAGCCAAACGAGTGGGTTATGATCAGTCACAAGGGAACACTCTTGCCCATATAAGTAGGGACTTAACTTTTTCAATGCCCAGACCAAGGCCAAACACTCCTTCTCCACTGCCGCATAACTCACTTCTCTGGGTAACAATTTTCTGCTGAGATGTGCGACAGGGTGCTCTCCTCCATCTTCCCCGACTTGGCTCAGCACAGCCCCCAGTCCATATATGGAAGCATCTGTATGGATGAGAAAACGTTTGTTAGGGACTGGGCAGCCAAGACAGGGGCATTCACAAGGGCCTGTTTCAGTGCCTGGAACGCGGCTTCACAAGCCGGAGACCACAGGACCTGCTTAGGCAAGTTCTTCTTTGTCATGTCTGTCAGGGGCTTAGCAATAGTGCTGTAGTCAGGGACAAAACGTCTGTAGTACCCTGCCGTCCCCAAAAAGGCCAGTACCTGGGTCTTAGTGGTAGGTGTGGGCCAGTTAGCCACTGCCTCTACCTTGGCTGGCTCTGGTCTCTGGCTCCCACAACCCACTCTGTGACCCAGATACTGTACTTCAGCCATACCTAGATGGCACTTCTCTGGCTTCAATGTCAGGCCAGCGGCCCGAATCTTTTCCAGTACCACCCCTACATGAACCAGGTGTTCCTCCCAGGACCCACTGTAAATCGCAATGTCGTCCAAGTATGCACAGGCAAATTCTTGGAAGCCATCCAGGAGTCTATCCACCATGCATTTTTCATCCCAAAAGGCATGACCTTAAATTGGTACAGGCCAAATGGGGTGACAAATGCCGACTTGGGGATAGCATCCTCGGCCAGGGGGATCTGCCAGTAGCCCTTACACAGGTCTATGGTGGTCAGATAGCGCCCCCTGGCAATACGATCCAGTAATTCGTCTACCAGTGGCATTGGGTAGGCGTCAGTGGGGTCCGCTCGTTGAGCCGCCTGTAGTCCACACAGAACCGGGTGGTCCCATCTTTCTTGGGTACCAGGACTACAGACGAGGCCCAAGGGCTGTCGGAGTGCTCAATGACCCCAAGTTGGGTCATCTCCTGTATCTCCTTCCGCATTCCTTCACGGACTGCTTCAGGGATACGATAGGGGGGCTGTCGTAAGGGGGTCTGTCCAGGGGTCTCTACCTTATGTACAGCTAGGGTGGTATAACCTGGCTCCTGGGAGAACGTCGCCTGCTTCTCTCACAACAACTGCTGTGCCTGTACTCTTTCTGTAGGGTTCAACCTGTCCCCAAGCTGTACAAGGGTAGTGAGGTCAGTCTGGGAATCCCTTTCTAACAAATCTGGAAGGGGTAGATTCTCAGAATCATCTGCAGCTGGGGCACATACTGCTGCAATATTCTCAGGTCTCTCCTGGTACTCTTTCAGCATGTTCACATGAAAGGACCGCTGGATCCTCTCATCTGCACAGCTGGCTATCAAGTAAGTAGTATCGCAGATCTGCGCTACTACCTTGTACGGGCCCTGCCAAGATGCTTGCATCTTGTTGGCCTTCACAGGTTTGAGCACCAATACCTTTTGCCCAACCTGGAAGACCCGCTGTCGAGCACCCTGATCGTACCATCTCTTCTGTCTCCCCTGGGCCGCCTGGAGATTTTCCCTTACCATCAGGGACAGTTTCTCCATGCGGTCCCGGAGTTCCAGAACATATGGCACAATGGGGGTCCCCTCTTGCTCTGTCTCCCCCTCCCAGTGGCCCTGAATGAGATCTAGGGGTCCGCGGACCCTTCTCCCATACAGCAACTCAAAGGGAGAGAACCCAGTAGATTCCTGGGGCACCTCTCTGTAAGAAAATAACAAATGAGGCAGGAATCTCTCCCAGTCTTTGCAAGTATCTGTAAAGGTCCTCAGCATCTGTTTGAGGGTACCGTTAAAGCGCTCGCAGAGACCGTTAGCCTGTGGGTGGTAGGGGTGAGCTAAGTAACGGCTTAATGCCACACACCTTCCACAGCTGCTGGGTGAGCACAGTGGTGAATTGAGTTCCCTGGTCAGAGAGGATCTCCTTAGGGAACCTGACCCTAGTAAAAATTCTAACCAGGGCATCAGCAACCGTCTCTGCCTCTATATTAGACAGCGCTACTGCCTCTGGATAGCGAGTGGCATAGTCCACCACGGTAAGAACGTATTTCTTACCTGATGGACTAGCCCTGGCCAGTGGACCCACAATGTCAACAGCTATGCGGGCAAAGGGCTCCCCTATAATAGGCATCGATAATAGCCTAGCCTTAGGGTGGTCCCCCCGCTTTCCTACCCGTTGACATGTGTCACACGTACTGCAATACATCCGCACAGCCTGGTTAAAGTTTGGCCAAAAGAAATTCTGTGAGATCCTATAGGCTGTGCGGCGGGACCCTAGATGTCCAGCTAACGGAACATCATGCCCTATCTGCAGAATCTCCTGCCGGTACTTTGCAGGTACCACTAACTGTCGATTCGGCGGAGGGGCAACACTCTTCTGGGAGGGCTTAGGGATCCTATATAACCTATCCCCTACCCACTCATACCGCTCTCCATCTATTCCTTCCTCTCCAGCATCTGCCCTGTCTCTGTACTTTTGGAGGGTCGGATCTGCCCGGGTTTCCCTCCCAAACTCCTCTGGGGAATCCCAGCTTAAGGGGACCTGATCTAGGGTACCAGTCGGGGAAGGAGATCTTACCTGGGTCTCATCAGCAGGTGGGCCGGTTCCAGAAGCACGGGTCTGAGCATGGGTAGTCACTGGGTTAACATCAGCAGGGCCCATCGGGCATAGGCTGAAACCAAAGGGGCCAAATCATTCCCCAGAAGAACATCAGCGGGCAAGTCTTTCATCACCCCCACATCCACGTGTCTAGCACCCACTCCCCAATCCAAATGAACCCAGGCAACAGGTAAACGAAACACGGCACCCCCTGCTACCCTCACCGCCACAGTGTCCCCTGTGTGCTGGTGCTTCGAGACCAGGTTCTTTTGGAGCAGTGTCATGGTGGCTCCTGTGTCTCTTAGCCCATTCACCACCCTGCCATTAAGTTTCACCGTCTGCCGATGTTGCTGGCGATTATCCTGGTGAGCTGCTTGCACTGGGTCGGCCTCGTGTAGGATGCCCCAGAACTCCTCCTGCTCTATGCAGTGAGCAGCAGGCTGAGGTGGCTGCTGGTTCCCGTTGGCTGGTTTCCTCCAGGATTGGGCTTGGTTGGCACTGTTCAGTGGGCACTCTGGACCCTTGTGCCCCCAACTGCTTGCACCCAAAGCACCGGATGGGCTGTGAATAATCCCGGGCATTGAATCTGGATGGTTGCACGTAGTTGTTCGTCGGTGGTAGTGCTGGGGTGGTGTGTAATGGGGGTTGATAGGCTGAAGGAGCTGGAGGCACTGCTGGTCGATACTCCAGTCTGGCAGGGGCTTTGGTAGCTGTACTATCCAACTTACGAGCGTCCGTATATTCGCCTGCCAGACGGGCAGCCTCGGGTAGGGTAGAGGGTTTTCTATCCCTGACCCACTCCCGGACCCCAGCAGGTAGTCTATCAAAGCAGTGCTCCAGCAGGAACACCTGTAGCACCTCCTCCCCAGTTACCGCTTGGCATCCTGCCATCCAGTGGGCTGCGGTACGGTGAACCCTGCAGGCCCATTCTACATAAAAGTCACCAACCTGCTTGTTGGTTTCTCTAAATCGCCTTCTGTAAGCTTCTGGGGTCACCGCATACCTGGCTAGGAGCGCATCCTTCACCGCCCGGTAGCTGGTGATCGCTTCACTGGCCCGGCCGGATAACTTCCCAGAGAGGATGGTGACCCATTCATCTGTGGGTACCTGGTCTAGGGCACACTGCCTCTCTAAGTCCGCCAGGAACCCATCAATCTCGCCCTCTGTTTCAACAAAAATTTTAAATGCAGCAAAGGGTACCTTTTTCCTAGCAAAATTGTTATTGGGTACCTCTGCTGCTGCAGCTCCTCTTTCCCGGAGCGCCTGGTGTGCCGTTACTGCTGCCTGCACATGCTCCACAATGTCTGCGGAGGGGTTGGGGCCAAAATGTGCCAGCCTTATTTGCACTGCCCGGTTAAATTGTAATTCCTCGGGTGTTAAATCCAAAGTACTGGGCACATTAGCTCTCTCCATTCCCGGTGTCGCATCCATTTCTACCAGCAAAGCAATAATCTCCCGTTTCTTTAAGTTGCTTGCTGACCGTCCTCGGCGTTCCAATATATCCTTAAGCGTAGCACGTCTTAACTCCTCATACTGCATTTCCTTTGCTCAATTGGGATGTGTAGCTGACCTCCAGTGCTGTGGGATTCATCCCGTCGCTTGCCACCAATTGTTAAGACACCCCCAGTGTCTTTAAGCAAAACCGCCGTTTAGTTGACCTTCCCCATCTGTAATATTAATAAGCTCCGTTCGCATAACCTGTAGTGCACGAACCAAATGCAGGGGAAGCGGCAATCTCCCGACCGGGATCCGTGAACGGCTCCAAACTCCCGAACGGCAATACACGAACTGCTGCGAGCCGCCGAACAATAACATCCACCAAGCGGCTTTCGTTTCCATCCAGCAGTCTCGAAACGTGAAGAAGAAATCCCCCCAATAACGAGACAGAAGCTCCGCATTGAGGGTCAAACAGGATCTGGCTTTACTGTGGGCTACCTGCCCGTATTTATGCAGGTCTCCCACTTGGTGGACTCTCCCCTAGGGGACCAAATGGGAGACTTAAATGACAGACAGATATGGGGACATTCCAGACACACAGTCACAGTGTTTACCCACAATGCACTATGATTCCCTCCCCTCTGCCCTGGAGATAATTACCAAGTAACTCAATTATCTCCAGGACAAAGCCAGTCGCCATTTTAAACATAAAACCAGAAAAGACATAAAAATATATAATTTTACAATAACCGAACATTCTGCATTCGTATCACATATCCCCAGATAGCCTGGATCTGAGTGCATATTATGGCGAATAGCGCTCAGATCCCACACACATAGTTCAATCGCCATGGAGTCAAAGTTCTTACAGTCTTTCGGTATGCGATTGACTCCATGGGAAGGCTATCTGGATTAAGTCCTTTCGTATGCTTCAAAACTCCCGAACGGCCGGTGTTCGTATGCTTTCGTGGAGGCAGCCAGGCGTTCCGTTGTTTCAGCGGTGTTCAGCAGAAAAAGTGTCAGTTTTTAGTTCCATGAAAATAGAGCCGAACACCGCTGGGCTTTCGTGTTGTTTAAAATGGCCGCTGTCTCGTGGTCGACATACGAACAACAACCACCCTGAATTCGTGTAATTGAGAAGTGTCTGTGGTTAACCACAACGTTCTAATTGGGATCAATAGGTTAACCAGCAGCACACTTCTCTCCTGGGTGGCCGTCCGTTCGGCAGGTTTGTTCGGGAAAAAGCAATCATTCTTATGGCTGGGCTATAGAAAACAGCCATCCACACGAACAGGATAGAAACAGACGAATACACCTGAAATGAGCAGACAGATGGTTCTGTCACACTACCTAACCTGGTACTCAGCCACACTACCAGGTACTTACGTCCTCTTTCGTTACGGCATTCACTACCCCAAGGCCTCAATCAGCCTCTCTCTATAACGTAAACTCGCGTCAGTCGTAGTCTAACCATTCAGATCCCTCACTTCAGGATCTCACGTCGCGCTCCTATCAGTCAACCCTTACCACAAATCATACGCCACCACGTTACGCATAAATACATCAACATCTGTCTTAATCCTTAGGCTTCTTCTACGAGGACAGCAGCAGCCAAGACTCGCTACATATAAACATTCGAAGGTTCCAGCTCTCTATTATAAACCCTTCAAGGTTAGTATCCACACATTACACCAGAATTACCATTCAACCTTTAATATACAAGTGAACTGGCTTGCAGGGTCTAAGCTACCGCCCTAGCTCACCCTAGTAAAAAATCCCGTCCAGCGAGGCCATCTCGCACCTCAACACGGAGGTACGGCCCCACGCCCAAATCATAGTTATATGCCTCGCCCGCCCTACTACAGGGCTGTAGTCAGGGCCTCACCTGTCACGGCCACATGTTTTAAATCTCATTACAGTCACCAAGAGGCCAACACCCCGCCACCACGTCTGTGGCCACGATTTCTCTAAGCCAAATCATAGGTAGAGCCTCTCACCGCCACTTGGCATTAGCAGGGCCTCACCTATCAAAAATTCACAGTTAAGTTTTTCGCTTAACTTCGCTTACTCACCTTCTAATATCTCATTCACTGAATCATTTTTAGAATGTCTCAAGAACCAGCCCCCATCGAAGAGTTGCCCGAGGAGATCCCGTTTACGCCCATCAGACCAGAGTCTCCATGCGAATCTCTCACCGCCTCAGCTCCCACGTCCTTGAGAGCATGGACTATCCCTAAAATTACGGCCGAACTTAGGCTCAGGGGAATCCCTTTTCCAGCTACAGCTAGAAAGGCGGAACTCTACAGACTGCTCACCTACCAAGCCCCTGAACCTAGGCCAGGCACTAGCTCTCAAGGACAGCCACCAAGCGCTGGCACGTCCACCCAGGATACCCTAGCAGCAATCTTGGCCAACTTACAGACTTTAAGCACCAGGCTATCTAAGGTGGAGAGCGCCATCACCTCCCCAGGTAATACCCTGGGCCTCCCAGTCGCCACCCTGGCAGTCCCCGCTGTACCACCATGCCCCCCCATACTCCCTCCTCCAGCACCAGCCACAGCTATTTCTCCTTTCGAGTCACCAGCTCACTCCGTCCCAGACTCCATCAGGAAAGAAATCCTAGATGGGAAGGACGTGTGTCTGGTGTCTCTGCTTATAGCATTTCAAGACATACTGGAGAACAGGGCATACAATTACGGGGAAATCTCAGTGGTGCTTAAGACTAGAGACCCCAGACTCAACAAAAAACTAACCATACCTCAGTTCGTGATTGCCTTTGGGATATACCGTGATGTCATCTGCATGGTGTATCCCCACAGAAGAGAAGAGCTAGACCTCTACCTCCACAAGGTGGTGGATTAAGGCATCAAGTACGGGGGCTCCTCTTTTTACGACTATCATAAGTCGGTATCAGCAAAGGCGGCAACCCATCTGAAACAGTTCAATGTCAGAATTAAGTGGTGTCAGATGGACACTATTCTGTCGCCACTTCGCTGGTCTCAGGCCCCCGTCTTGCGCCGTATGTAACTCTACATCTCATACTGCAGACTTATGTCCTTCAGAAGTCTATCCCACCACCTCCACTCCCACCCCTAATCCCACTTTCACCCCTCACAACAAATCAGCGGGCGGTCTACGTGATAAGCTGGGTAGGCCCATCTCCTTCTTAGGTAAAGCTCAGGTGTGCAATAATTTCAACGCAGGCTCCTGCAGTTTCGGTGCCTGTAGATTGTTGCACATCTGTTCTATATGCTTTAGGGCACATACCAAGACCATGTGCCCGGCCAGGTTGTCCCCTAACAAATGACTAACCGACATAAATATTGACAACCTGTTTTTTTACCTAAGGACACACCCTAGCAGATTTGGTGGAATATCTGACCACTGGATTCACTCAGGGTTTTTTCACGGGTATTGTAGCCATCCCCACGGGCACACTGGAATGTCCCAATTTATTGTCAGCATGCCAAGATCCAATCTCCACAGATACCCTCCTTTCCGCAGAAATTACCAACGGTTTCATGATCGGCCCCTTCACCTCCTCACCGTTTTCCTCCTGGCGCACTAACCCCATTGTTTTCGCAGTACACAAATATTTTAATAAAAACCGTCTAATTATTGATTTATCGGCACCGCACTCCTCTTTTGTTCCCAGCATAAACCCACTCATACCCGCAGACGAATTCTCACTTCAGTATGTAACAATTGACGATGCTATACAATCCATCAGCTCATCTCGCAGTCGCCCCTGGCTCAGCAAAACGGACATCACAAATGCTTTCAAATTACTACCCATGCACCCCTCACTCTGGCACTTGCACGGTGTTAAATGGCGAGAAAAGTACTACTTCTCCACTCGAATCACTTTCGGTTCTAGAAGCAGCCCCAAACTGTTCGATATCTTCGCTGAAACACTATGCTGGCTGCTTCTGAACGTCCTCAGGTGTCACTCTGTTATCCATTACTTAGACGACTTCTTACTGATAGAGCCAGGGGCACAAACACCAACTGCTATCAGCAATACTACAGCACTTTTTTCCACACTTGGTGTACTATTGTCTCCATCAAAAACAATTGGCCCCACAACTAAATTAACCTTTTTGGGGATAGAGCTAGACTCTGTTACCCTCCGAGCTAGCCTTCCCCACGACAAACTGTTCCGCTTGAGAGGGGAGATAGACATGTTCCTGCAGAATGATGTTTGCACCAGAAGGGAACTTCAGTCCCTTCTGGGATCACTTAACTTCGCCATGCGCATCATCCCGCAGGGAAGGTCTTTTATATCTAGGCTTCTTTGCCTGCTCCATGGGGTACCGGACTCTTGCCCAGTTTCTTTGGACCCCCACGCAAAGGCCGACTTAGCTATGTGGGGGAAGATTTTTGGCAGATTGGAACGGTATCTCCATGTTTATCCCCCCTCTCTCCACTTGTTCACCCATCATCCATACAGACGCTGCAGCCAACACTGGTTTCGCAGCCATCTTCGGGAACCACTGGTTCAGGGGTCACTGGCCCGCTGAGACGGATGCCTTGCCAGGATTCAGGGAGACCTCAGCCCTATTAAAAATTATCACATCGTGGCGGCCGCACACACCTGGGGTCATCTCTGGTCCGGCAAGGCAGTAAAATGCTATTCTGATAACTCGGCGGCTTGCGAAATCATAAACAAGGGGCGCTCATCATCCCTTACCATCATGCGGCTGATTCGCAAGCTGACCTGGCTGACAGCAACCGTCCAGTTTCATATAGTTTGTTTTCACATCCCGGCCACCCACAACACGGCCGCTGATGCTCTTTCTCGCTCTCAATTCCAGGTATTCTTCCAGGCACTCCCTATGGCTCACCACCAGCCATCCAGGACACCACGATTTCACGAGCTAATCCTGGATTAAACACACTTATGCACCACGCTAGGACTCTCACTCACCAAGCACTATCACCCAACACAGCTATCTCATATAATAGGGCACTTACCATTTTTAACAAATTCACTGCAGAATTCGGTTTACAAGGCGACTTCTCTACACAAACCATGGTGGCTTTTGCCTCTTTCTGCTACTTACATCTTAAACTTTCTCACAACACCATTAAACTTTACCTCACCGGGGTTCAGCACCATAGCCTCACCAATTTTCCTAACAACACCCCCTTCTTGTCATCATATCCCATTAAAAAGGTCCTGAAAGGTAAATTAAAGGTTTCAGTTCCACTCACCACTACAAGACTACCTATAGACGGACCTATCTTTAGATCACTTAGCAATCTCCTTGATGAATCCCCGTTCGATCCCAACACAAACCTGGTCATTAAATCTGCTATCTATCTTGCTTTCTACGGTTTTCTCAGACCCAGAGAGTTCACCGTTATTTGTCAAGGAGATATCACGCACAGCCTAAAAACATCACACCTTACTAAGGTGGAGGATCACTACCTACTTATGATCCCATCAACTAAAACTTACCAATCACAACACCCCACCATAATTCCTCTCTTCCCTACCGATAATGCCTGGTGTCCGGTCAAGGCACTAGATCACCTACGGTCAACCCATCACGCGCACTTACCAGACTCACCGCTCTTATCACTACAAGGGCACCCGCTCACCACGGCTAAATTCACGACACACGTCAGGACACTACTATCCAAACTGGGTTACAATCCGGCTTCATTTTCCGGGCACTCATTCCGCATAGGAGCCGCTTCATCAGCCTCTAGCACAAACACCCCGGTCCACATCATCAAGAGACTGGGTCGTTGGAAATCCTCCATATATCATACTTATATACCGTGACCAGAAAAAGAGCTTCGTCAAGCTTTCAGGAACTTGGTTATGTAAAAAAGGCAATAAAGTGTGTATTTTCTCGAACTTCTCTTTTGCCCTCTTTTATTTACAGGCCCACTCGTACGTTGGTTTCGGCACACCACAACCAACTTTGCCCTTTCAGATACTATCCATTACATATTAAATTCCGAGCTCAAGTAGAAAGGCCATTAGGCCTGAATTTGTGGGAGGAGTAAGTCCCCTACTTAAACTCCCAGCCCCTACTCACCTCTGCTGGTTCAGTTGATTGTCCCCACCCACCTACACCCTGTTATCATTACATTCTCCTTGGTGGGCTCTCTTTTATTTACAGGCTATAGAGGGGCTATAGACCTATAAAAGGGACTCCCCCCTTTCCCTACTTACCTTTGTTGGTCAGATGAATAGCCCCACCCTCCACTCCCATTGTTCATATTTCCTCTATGTAAGCCCACTTTTTACCGGCCTACAGCATACGTCGGTTTCGGCACACCTCAACCGATTATTCCTAAAGCTACATCTCTACAACCCATCTTATTCTATATCATATGAGAATGCCCCGAACACAAATAATATTTACATACAGTAACTGCATATATATATATTTTAATAAAATTTAAATAATAAAAATATTATATTTAATTAATAATAAAACATTTAAACAAATTATCTATATATACAATTTCATTCTAAAAGTATTTTGATATTAATATATATATATAATCAATCAAAATACACTTATAATGAAATTATATCTATATATAAATATATAAAAATAAATAAAAAATATATACATAAAAATAGAAATAACTACATAAATAATTACATACATATACATGTAGGATTTAAATACATATATATGTATATATTTAAATTCTACGTGTATATTTATGTAATCTTTTAACATAATTTAGTCATTTTATTATAATTTGAGGGACCAGCCTGACAACCCAGGCAGCAAGCCCAGAAAATTAAATTTGCAAGTCCTATGTTTATCCAAAACACCATAAAACCTGGACATGGGGGGTATTATTGTACTTGGGAGACGTCGCTGAACACAAATATGTGTGTTTATAAAACAGTAAAACGTACCAAAATGCAAAAAAAATAATATGAATGCTAAATTTGGCCAGCGTTTGTAACCAAGTGGCTACTAAAGAACACTGGACATAGCCCATTCTGAATACCCGGGTTGTCTACTTTTTCAAATGGTATGCCATGGTGGGGTTAATTTTCATTTCTGGGCTGCCATACCGTCTCAAAGGCAACCATCCGGTCTTAAAGGCAACCGGCCCAGCAAACCGAACTGGCAAATTTCAATGGAAAAGGGGAAAGCCCTATATTTGACCTTTGTAAGTTTCCAAACACTCATAAAACCTCTATGTGTAGGGTACTGTGGTACTCATGAAACATTGCTTAATACAAATATGTCTACTAGTATTATGACAGTAACAGTTATGCAGAACTTGAAAAATAACACATTTTCTTATTTTCTCATACTTTTTAAATTTTATTCACATTCAGTTATGTTTCATATATAAATATGTGATATAAAACGAAAGCCCTGTTTCTCCTGAACAAAATGATATATAATAAGTGTGGGTACACTTAATATGAAAGAGGTGAATTATCGTTGAACAACATATATCGCAATTTCCAGGTTTTGTTTACATTTGTCTTGATCACAATTTATACAATTGGCTCTGTCCTTAAGGGGTAAACATCTGTATGGACTCTTCAGGCAGAGAATTCCATATCCTTATAGTTCTTACTGTTAAAAAAACCAAAAACTTTTTGCCTTAGATGAAATCTAATTTCTTCCAGCCTAAATACGTGACCTTGTGTCCTATGGATAGCCCATGAATAGATTTCAAGATAATAGTTTGTACTGGCACCGAATATATTCAACATATATAGATATATACATATTCAGCATATTCAAGGTGTGGTCTTAGCAGCGATTTATAAAGAGGCAAAATTACAAATTCATACCGAGAATTTATGTCCCTATTTATACATGACAAAACCTTACTGGCCTTAGCAACTGCAGATTGACATTGGATATTGCTGCCTAATTTGTTGTCTATAACAATTCCCAAATCCTTCTCGTGAGTGGTTATCCCTAATTCACTACCATTTAGGGTGTAAATTGCTTGTACATTCTTGACCCCAAAGTGCATAACTTTGCATGTCTCTACATTAAATTTAATCTGCCATTTTAGTGCCCAGTCCCCCAATCTATCTAAATCCTTCTGCAGCATAGCAATATCCTACTCACTTTTTATCACTTTGCAAAGTTTTGTGTCATCTGCAAACACTAAAACATGGCTTTCAATGCGTATTTCAAGATTATTTATAAATATGTTAAATAGAAACGGTCCCAAAACAGAACCCTGAGGGACACCATTTACCACTTTTGTCCAGCCTGAAAATTTACCATTAATGACAACCCGTTGTACTCTATCCTTAAGCCAATGTTCTACCCAAGAACAAGACTATTCAAAAAGACCAATTTCTTTTAGTTTGAAGACTAACCTATTGTGAGGAACCGTATCAAATGCCTTGGCAAAATCCAAATAGATCACAGCCACTGCAACACCCTGATCTATACTTCTTCGTAGAATGCAATTAGGTTAGTTTGACATGACCTATATTTCATAAAGCCATGTTGATTATTGCTAATAACAAAGTTCTTCCCAATAAATTCCTGAATATTATCCCTTAATAGCCTTTCAAACATTTTCCCAGTCACAGATGTTAAGCTCACATGTCTATAATTTGCAGGCAAGGATTTTGAACCCTTTTTAAATATAGGAATGACATCTGCCTTCCTCCAAATTTCCGGTACAATACCTGAAACAAAAGATTCTTTAAAGATTAAATACAGAGGTTCCCTTTTTTCCCCACCTAGCTCCTTAAGTACCTGTGGGTGAATACCGTCAGGCCCTGGAGCTTTATTTACATTAATTTTCTTTAACTGCTGTCTCGAGTTGTCCTGTTATGGGCTAATGCAAATATTGTATGTAGAGGATGGCATTGGGCTGTCCTCAGAATTATGTGTATTCGTATGTGTTCGGTTAATTTTTGCCATATGTATGTAAAGTGTATGCATCATTCAACTGATTGATTTATAAAATCACTCCAGTTATTACGCGAGTGAAACTACCGAACAATCAGACCACCCCAGGAATAAGTGTGCCTCCAATTACCGTTCGCAACAATGTTGCAAATGGGTAATTGGCTATCAGTGCACTGTGTGCTTTGTCCTCTGGGTGGCCGCCATTCGGGAGACGTCCACACTGCAGTTAATTTGTGTAGGAACTACCGAACGGCTCCCCGTTCGGTAGAAAGAACCCCACGAACAAGGTGGTTTATCCGAATCCTCTTCAGTCTCCATAACCCAAGCCGTTCGTGTATATTCCCTTTTTCTGTGACCGACCGCAGGGCCAAAATGTATGGAACCCCTTTCGGCTGTTAACTCCAACGCGTCGGTCTTTTTATTACCTCCAGGAAATTCCCGAACCCCTTGTTCGATCTGGGTGATTTTTGAATATGTTTCTCACCCAGATCAGGGCTACCAGGGGATGTGATATTTAAAGGGGTACCCCTATGTTTAGGGGTACATCCAGAAAACCAGGGGAACTGTGTTCTGCATAATGGGATTATGAGTCATACTAAGGGCAGGGGATGTGTGGGTGGCAACTCATGTATGATTGGTGTATTGTATAATTACTGTAAATCCCTCCCTTACATGGGAGAAAGCTTTAAAAGAAGGTTGAGTGATTACAAGTTCAGTTCTGCTCCTGATGCTGTGTGTCGTCCAGTCATTGGGATCTGTATGGGGATATTGTTGGATTGTTTTGCCTGCTGAAAGTATTGCCTTATGGATTTTTAATACTTATTCCTGAGCCTCACTGGGATCTTGAGTGGAGATAACCTGTGAAATATCACCTCTCCTCTACATTGTATTTCTCAAACTGTGTACTTTGTCTTTAAGAGATATTGAAAACTGATAAGGTGTTAGAAATGGAATATATTGTTTTTCATACGTGTTTCTTAAAGCAATACCCTTTTACCTACTTTCAGTACTGTATGGACCGTTTTGCACAAAAAGGGAAAAAAACGCTTAGACGATAATCCCCTTTCAGAGACAGGCACAGCTACTGTAGAATCACCAAAACTCACGAACTGAATACAAGTGAATGCTCCAAACTCCCGAACGGCATACAAGGGAATGCTCCAAACATTCGAACTGCATACAAGGGAATGGTCCAAACACTCGAACTGCATACAAGGGAATGGTCCAAACACTCGAACTGCATACAAGTGAATGCTCCAAACTCTCGAACTGCATACAAGTGAATGCTCCAAACTCCCGAACGGCATACAAGGGAATAAGGTAGCACTCCAAATACACGAACAGGAACATACGAATTGCTGCTACCAGACGAACAGGAAAAGCTCCCAAGCGGCTTACACTCCTGGCAATCAGTCCTTAGCAGCATACAGTAAATCCCCCCAAAGACGAGACAAGGCTCCGTATTGAGGGTCAAGCAGTGGTCTGTTTAATGAGGGCTCCCTGCCCAGTATTTATGCAGGTCTCCCACCTGGTGGACACTCCCCTAGGGGACCAAATGGGAGACTGTGACAAGGGACAGACAAGCAGACAAATAGGACACACAGTCACAGTATTTCCCACAATGCATCCTGGCTTCCTCCCCTCTGCCTTGGGAGATAATTGTGAAGTAACTCAATTATCTCCCAAGACAAAGGCAAAACTCCATTACACATGTGGGGACACAAAACCAGTATTATACTTTAAAATACATAAAGTAACATTTACTACATAAAACACAGACATGTAACATATCCCAAGATAGCTCAGGTTTGAGTGCACATTATTAGGTGAATGGCACTCAGACCGCATGAATACAGTTTAATCGCCATGGAGCTAAAGTCTTTACACAGTCAGTTTCATACGAATGGGCTCCATGGGATTCCTATCTGCGGTATAATACATTCGAACAAAAATACCGGGCCGTTCGTGCACTTCCACCGAACAAGAAGGGAGGTCGGCGGCTCCAGCGGTGTTCGCGCAAAACTGTGTCCGATTATAGTTCCATGAAAATAGAGGCGAACACCGCTGTGCATTCGTATGTTTTAAAATGGCCGCGACCTCGTGTTCGGGATACGAATGGCGGCCACCCAGCATTCACCAATTAAGCTGCGGTTAACCGCAGCTTCAGGGAGGTTAATTGCCGGCACACTCCAGCTCCCAGGTGGTCTATTCATTCGTGCGGTTGTTCGGTAGATTGAAACTACCGAACAACCGGCAGAAAAGCACGAATACAGCTTTTCTGCAGGCAAAATAAAGTCTTTTAAAAGGGGGCCATAGTCCAAAGGCAGCAGACGAGCAACCAGGCTTCTCCAATGCAATGTGGCGAGATTGGTCTCGTCACAAGTAAATAATATGTTTACGCCATTTTGTCCCAGACAAAATACAATAACAATAATGTATAAACAAGCTTTAAGGGTATGCTACGACTCTTTCAGTACACAATATACTGCGGTAACCCTAAATAGATAAAAATGTTCAGACTTTAAGATGCCATCTTGTCCTAAGTCAGGGAATTTTCCATGTGTGCACTCTTTCATTTTAGTTATTGCCTTGTATGTTTGCCAAGTTAAGGGAGGTCCTAAAATGAATGAAGTAAAAGAAGTGTTACTTTTTCATATATGAACTATGGTAACCCTAAAATGGAGACACCTAAGGTATAAATATGTGTGCTTTTAAATGTTAACACAGAAAGGAGAGATTTGGAGACAGACGCTCCATCTTATAATGACAGAGAGGCTGACATCAGGCCCGGACTGGCCATCGGGCACACCGGGAAAATGCCCGGTGGGCCGCGATGGCAGTGGGGCCGAGGCCGGCAGGGGAGATCACAGAATACCCGAGCGCCGGCCCCGCTGTGTGCCTCCATGGGCCGGTGGGGAGATCAAAGATCTCTCTCACCGGCCCACAGGCACTGTTACAGGCGGCCGCAGGCTGGGGAGGGAGTGAGGAGAGAACCCGGTGGAGCTCTAACCAGCAGCTCCGCCGGGTCCTCTCGCGGCAACTCTCAGATCTCGCGAGAGTGAACTCTAGCCTGCAGGTTAGAGTTCACTCTCACCACTGGACCACCAGGGAAGGATGGCAGCATGGTCCCCCTCATGGCACCCCAGGCAGAACGGATCCCCCTCATTGCAGAACGGCTCACCCCCCCCCCCCACCCCGCCATCCCAGGCTAGAGGTAAGAAGGGATTATTAATAAAAATATATAAAATAAATAAATTCCACACTTACACACAGCACCCCCAGATACACACAGCCCCAGACACACACAGCCCCACCCCAGATACACACAGCCCCAGATACACACAGCCCCCCCAGACACACAGCCCCCCAGACATACCTTTAGACACACACACAGCAGCCCCCAGATACACACAGCCCCCACAGACACACACAGCCCCCCAGACACACAGCCCCAGATACACACACAGCCCCAGACACACACAGCCCCACAGACACACATAGCCCCCCTCAGACACACACACAGCCCCTCAGACAGACAAAGCACCCCTCAGACGAAAGACAAAGCACCCCCAAGACACACAGCACCCCCAGACACACACAGCCCCCTCCAGACACACACAGCACCCAAGACACACACAGCATCCCCAGACACACACAGCACCCCCAGACACAGCCCCCAGACACAGCACCCAGACACACACGCAGCACCCAGATACACACGCATCACTCAGACACACACAGCACCTCAAGACACACACAGCATCCCCAGACACACACAGCACCCCCAGACACAGCATCCAGATACACACGCAGCACCCAGATACACATGCAGCACCCTCAGAGACACACACACAGCACCCTCAGACACACACACAGCACCCTCAGACAAACACGCCGCACCCAGACACACACAGCACCCCAGACACACACACAGCCCCCAGACACACACAGCCCCTCAGATGCACACAGCCCCCTCAGATGCACACAGCACCCCCAGGCAGCACACAGCCCCTCAGGCCTTTTGAAGTCCCCAGACCTTTGGGCCCCAGGACACACACAGCTCCCCCAGACACACACAGCACCCCAAGACACCCCACACAGCACCCCAGACACACACAGCACCCCAGACACAGCCCCAGACACAGCACCCAGACACACACGCAGCACCCAGATACACACGCAGTACCCAGATACACACGCAGCACTCAGACACACACACAGCATCCTCAGACACACACACAGCACCCTCAGACAAACACGCCGCACCCAGACACACACAGCACCCTCAGACACACACATCAACCAGATACACACGCAGCACCCTCAGACAGACACTGCTCCCTCAGACAGACAACACCCTCACTCACACAGCACCCACACACAGCATACTTCCACACATATACAACACACACACACCCACATATATATAATAAATAAAATAACTCTCATTGAGTTAACAGACAAAAAAAAAAGAAACCTAGAATAAGACGGCAGATAAAAACACCCTCACACACAGCACCCTTCTTACATACACACACACACACACTGCGCCCCTCACACATACAATACGTCCAAATATATATATATACACACACACTACAGCACCCCTCACACGGCACCACTACACACATTACGCTCCAGATACACGCTAGATCCCTTACCCTATATGCACTCTTAATCCTCTACACACACACACAATCTCCTATACACACTCTGAGTCCTTTACACACTAGATCTCCTACACACTGCCCCTAGCCACACATATTACACCACAAACACAAATGAAATTGACCTATTTACACAATACCACACCACACTCTACACACACACAATCCCACAAGCATGCTCCAAACACATGCACCATGCACTTTCCTGGCCCTTTTGTCTTCTGGTATCCCACTTGTGGAGACACCAGAGACAATTTAAAAGCAAACACAGTGCAAGCATGTTATTAAATTTGCTTACGCTGGGCAGAACAAATTCAGGGCCTTTTTCTAATGCCAGAGCTCTTCCGCGGGGCTCTGCGCATTGAACCAACATGCTCACTTTGAGAGGGGGCGTGCTTGTCATTAGTGATGACAAAACACACTCTCTCTAGCCCCGCCCCCTTCTTAGGGGGCCGCTCTGATTGAAAAATGCCCGGGCCAAATTTTTTTCCCAGTCCGGTCCTGGCTGACATGATGACATGTTCAGGAGGGTATGTTATTCTATTAAGGATATTTGCAAGCATATAGTTTAATCTTATAAAATCTGCTATAAATCTTTGTAATTTTTGTTATGTCTATATGTATATTTTTTATTTAATAAAATATTTTAAAAGACAAAACTTTATTGCTTAGAAAGACAATCCTTATTTTATATTGTATTCTCAATTATTTATATATTTTAAATAGAGGATCTCTTACTAACTACATGTATTTAAAATTATGGCTAAGATATCTGTATGGTTAGTCCGGCTAATTTCTATGCTTTAATACGTTATAGTGGTAAATAGGAAAACCAGCTGTGGTTACAATCCAATCACAAGTTATCTGCAAGTTTTTTGCAGCAATCATTTGCTTATCTCTTGCCATATGATCCTCATTAATATATACTGAAGGAAAATAGTTATTTAAAATTTTTGCCTTTTCCTTGTCTTCATTAACTAACAGACCCATCTCTGTTTCCAGTGTACCTACACTTTCATTTTATGTTTTTTTAGGGGTTAGTTTTGCATTGTTTGGCTATCAATTTCTCATTTTCTAGTTTAGCCACTTTAATTGCCTTTTTGCAAGCGTTATTGGCTTCCTTATATATAATATAGGATGCCTCTGATTTGCCCGATTTAAATGCCCTTTTCTTATTTTTAATCTATTGTTTTACTTCTCTACTAAGCCACATTGGTTTTAATTTGTTTCTTTTATATTTATTACCCAATAGTACATACTGAGTAATGTACCTTTCTAATGTT
>OW240920.1:5391178-5445336 GCA_933207985.1 Pelobates cultripes | reverse complement strand
ATGGCATGAGCACTTCCCTCTTTCTACTGCCAATACCTCTCCCTATACAACCAAGCATTCTGCTAGCATTTCCTGCTGCTCTATTACATTGTCTGCCTACCTTTAAGTCATCAGAAATAATCACCCCTAAATCCCTTTCCTCATGTTGAGGTTAGGACTCTATCAAATATTCTGTACTCTGCCCTTGGGTTTTTACGTCCAAGATGCATTATCTTGCACTTATCCACATTAAATGTCAGTTGCCACAATTCTGACCATTTTTCTAGTTTACCTAAATCATTTGTCATTTGGCTTATCCCTCCTGAACATTAATCCTGTTACATATCTTAGTATCATCAGCAAAAAGACATACCTTACCATCAAGACCTTCTGCAATATCACTAGTAAAAATATTAAAGAGAATGGGTCCAAGTACAGATCCCTGAGGTACCCCACTGGTGACAAGTCCAAGCTTCGAATATATTCCATTAACTACAACCCTCTGTTGCCTGTCACTCAGCCACTGCCTTACCCATTCAACAATATTGGAATCCAAACTTAAAGATTGCAGTTTATTGATAAGCCTTCTATGTGCAACAGTGTCAAAAGCCTTACTGAAATCTAGGTAAGCAATGTCTACTGCACCACCCTGATCTATAATTTTAGTTACCCAATCAAAAAAAACAAGAAGGGAGGTCGGCGGCTCCAGCGGTGTTCGCGCAAAACTGTGTCCGATTTTAGTTCCATGAAAATAGAGGCGAACACCGCTGTGCATTCGTATGTTTTAAAATGGCCGCGACCTCGTGTTCGGGATACGAATGGCGGCCACCCAGCATTCATCAATTAAGCTGCGGTTAACCGCAGCTTCAGGGAGGTTAATTGCCGGCACACTCCAGCTCCAGGTGGTCTATTCATTCGTGCGGTTGTTCGGTAGATTGAAACTACCGAACAACCGGCAGAAAAGCACGAATATAGCTTTTCTGCAGGCAAAATAAAGTCTTTTAATAGGGGGCCATAGTCCAAAGGCAGCAGGCGAGCAACCAGGCTTCTCCAATGCAATGTGGCGAGATTGGTCTCGTCACACCTACCCTTTGGCAGGTATCACAGGTCTGGCAATATCGCCTAACATCCTGAGAAATACCTGGCCAAAAGAAATTTTGGGTCAGCCTGTGCTTGGTATGACTGATGCCGAGGTGTCCAGACAGGGGGATATCATGGGCTATGCGTAACAGCTCTAACCTATATTTTCGAGGCACTATTAGCTGTTTAATGGGTAAAGGTATTGACCCGGACACTACCTTCTCTGTGTGCCGGTATAGTAGTCCTTTGTCCCAGATATAGCTTCCCCCTCTAACCCTGCTTGATCTTTATCAATGCGGTCTTTATATACCTGTAACGAGGGATCTAGGGCCACTTCTGACCCAAACTCTATAGAATTGGCCCATGGCATGACAGGGGGTAGGGGAGGGTCATTGCTTACCTGAGCCTCAGAGTGATCGGATGGCGCTGTGGTGGGGGCCTGTTGTCGGGTCACAACCGGGTATGCTTCTTGTATGGTGGGCTGTGGAACAAAAGCTGAAGTCAGCTCCCCCAAGTCGTTGCCCAAAATCACATCCGCTGGCAAGTCCTGCATCATCCCCACATATACATTCCCGCTCCCCGCTCCCCAATTCAAGTGCACCTTGGCCGTTGGTACTTTGTAAATGGCTCCCCCGGCCACCCGCACAGCCACACAGTCCCCCGTGAGCTTGGGTACCAGATGACTTCGTACTAGGGTTAGGGTGGCCCCAGAGTCACGAAGTCCTTGTACTTTTCTCCCCTCCATGTGTACTTCCTGGCGGTGCCCTTGGCGGTTATCGGAGGCGGCCTGGATGGGGTTCACCTCGTGTAGGGTGCCGAGTGGTTCCTCCAGGGTTGTCCCCAGCTCCAGATTCTGGTAGGATTCGGCCTGTATACAGTGGACTGCGGCACGGTTGCTTGGGGCTGCGTTATTCCAGCTGGGTCGAGGCCGATTCCGTGGGCAGTCTCTCTGAATGTGCCCCTGTTGGTTGCAGGTATGGCACCGGATTGGTGGACGTGCTGAATACCTGGGGGGGTAGGAATTTTGGCTTACCCCTGGTCGCTGGTGAGTTGTGGGGCCCCCTGGAGTGCTGGTTGTTGCAGGGGGGATGTCGGCTCTGGTTGGTACGGGTTGATCTCTCCGATTGTCCTGGAACTCGTCTGCCATATTAACCGCTTCCTGCAGGGTGTGTGGCTTTCTGTCCCGAATCCAGTTTTGCAGATAGGCAGGGACGCCATTGAAGAATTGCTCCAGTACCATTAGCTGGAACAGACCCTCCAATGTATCAACTTGGGCGGCCTCCAGCCACCCCTTTGCAGCTCGTTGCAGCTGGTGCGCCCATTCCACATGGGTGTCTTTAGTGGGTTTCTTAATGTCCCGAAACTTCCTTCGGTACGCCTCTGATGTGATGGCATACCGGGCTAGAATGGCCCGTTTCACTTTATTGTAGTTCCTACTATCCTCGTCTGGTACTGCCCGGTACGCTTCAGCGGCTCGCCCAGATAATCTCCCTGCTAGTAGTGGTACTCGGTCTGCATCGTTAATCTCATGCAGCAAACACAGTCTCTCAAAGTCCTGTAAATAGTCGTCAACGCCACCGTCCGCCTCCACATAGCTTTTAAAGGCTTGATATGGGATTTTGGCTTTCCCTGGGAAAATATTGACTGGCGTTGCGGCTCTTTCTCCGGCTTGCTGGTTCCCATGCGTTCTTCTGGCCATGATGTACTCCTGTACATCACCGAAAAGCCTGTCAACCATCTCTGCAGATGGGGGTGTAGGAAATAAAGCCATTCGTGCTCGGAATTCGGCTGTAAATTCGTGGGTTTCCCCCTCCATTTGAGGTGCTGCAGCAGCTGCGGCTCTGTCTCCTTCAATGAGCTCTGTAATTAGGACAGCCTTTGCCTTGTTACTGGCGATTGCTCCTCTTGCTTCCAGCAGCTCCTTTAATGTGCTCCGTTTTAGCAGGGCGTAATTTGTTCCCATTCACCGGCTGTTCGTGAGGATTATTCGAATGAGCTAATTCCCGAATGGCTGCTCCTTGATTTGCTTTAAAATCTGCCGAACGTTGCTTTGCTGTGTTAATTCGAATCCCACCGCTGTCACCAATTGTAGCGGAGAGGCAGTATAATCCACAATATCTCCGCTGGGTAACAGGAACAACAAAGGATAATCCAGGGAATCAGCATACAATAATCCAAACAGCACTGCAGTAACCCTTCCTTCCCAAGAACTAGACGACACATAGGCTGGGAGTCAACTGAAGTCCCCTCCCAGGGGCATTCCCAGAGGGGACTACATGGGGGACTTACAGTACAGGGCATTTATCCCATCAGGCACTGCTGCACGAGAGGGATCCTCCCACTGGAATATACCGTTAAGTGGATTATCCCTGCTTGCAGCAAAACTCACAATTCACCTTAAATTCAATAACTCTATGAATATCTGGTTCACTTAAACAAATGGACGTTCGGTAGATAGCTGGGGTCTGAGCGCATCATTCGTGAGATTACCGCTCAGATCCCAGCTAAAACAACCGAACACCGCACGAAAAACACATTCACTAACACATAGCCTTAAAATACTGTTTACATATAGTGAAACAAAATACCGAATGTCCCGGACCTCCCGAACGGTCTGGAGGCCCAGCGGTGTTCGCGCCGTCGAGTAGCCGTTTTTAGTTCCACGCGCTCGATGACCAAACACCGCTGAGGGAACAAAGGATCCAAGATGGCCGCCCGCCGCATGGTCGGTAGTCGAACGACGGCCACCCAGGAGAGCCTCTAATTACCGATTGCAACATTGTTGCAATCGGTTAATAGGCGCCACACGCCTCTAAGTGTGTGGGCTATTAAATGATATGTTGTTAGGTTCCCGAACGGCCCGCAAAGGTGCCGTTCGTGAAACGAAAGGAATCCGCTATCTGCGTTCGGCAGATAGCCCAGGCAGGCAATACATTATTAACATTGCATTACATTACACGCTATAACACACAATAGGAACCCCATACCGGCAACCCTTAAAGGGACAGTACAAAATAATGTCCAAGTGGCTAGGTTTGCCACACAAGTTATCCAATCACAAGTTATCTGCAGGGTTTTTGCAGCAATCTCTTGCTATAGGATCCTCATTAATATATACTGAAGAAAAATTGTTCTTTCAAATGTCTGCCTTTTCCTGGTGTTGCTTAATTAACAAACCCATCTCTGTTTCGAGTGTACCTACACTTTCATTTTTTTTTGTTGTTGTACTTGAAAAACCTTTTTGGGGTTGGTTTTGCATTCTTTGGCTATCAATTTCTCATTTTCTAGTTTAGCCACTTTAATTGCCTTTTTGCAAGCGTTATTGGCTTCCTTATATCTTATATAAGACGCATCTGATTTGTCCGATTTAAATGCTTTAAATGCCCTTTTCTTATTTTTAATCTCTTGTTTTACTTCTCTACTAAGCCACATTGGTTTTAATTTGTTTCTTTTATATTTATTACCCAATGGTACATACTGAGAAATGTACCTTTCTAATTTTTGTTTGAATAGTTTCCATTTATCCTCAGTGTTTTTATCACTAAGGAGTTTGCCAGTCGATATGTTGTAGAGCTGCCCTAATCTTATTGAAATTGGCTTTTAAAAAAATTATACGTTTTTAGTATACCTCACGTGCATTTCCTTTTTTGAGTTTTTTTTTTTTTTTAAATTACCATATTGTGATCACTATTTCCCAAATGCTCCCCTACTTGAATGTTGGTCAAAAGATCAACATCGGAAGAGGAGAGGATGGGGTAGCACTATATAACAGAGGAATGAAGGTACACCTAAAAGGGACATTCTCTCCAAAAACCCTTAAGACAATTGTTACCTTCCTAAAAGATCAACATTGTTTCTTATAACCAGATTCAGACAAGCACACTCCCTGTGAGCTGCAGCCAGGCCCAGTTACAGACTCCCGGTATGCCTGTCAGAGATACACTCCCTGCTTGGCACCAACACCCCCATAAAACAATATTCATGTTCAACGAGCAGAACTGCATGTGGCAGACGTTGGGCGATATACATTCCTGATACAAACTGCGTGCTTAATACATACACAAACTGTCCAGTAGAGACATTCACTGCCTAATACACACACACAGACACAGCAAACGTCTTCCCTCACATACTCCGGTGGGGGCTAGGGGCAATGGAAGCAGCACAGTCATTGTGGTACTGGTTCTGTGTCATGCTTCCAGTCTTTATGTGGTCCCTGCCACCAGAAACAGGAGAGGGGAAGCAGCACCTAGAACCTTCTTGTCAAGGCCCTGGAGAGATAGCGCAGCTAAGCGGACAAGAGCACATGTAGGAGTGTGGGGATAGATGCATGGGATTGGTTGGGAAAGAGTGTATGGGTGGGATTATGTTCTGTGTGAGTTAGTGTGGGGGAGGTCTTAGCTCAGTGCCACTTGGGATTCGGACCAGCAAACCTGTCCTCCTGCTCCTGTTTTGTCCTGGGCCTGTAGGTTTACCAGCTTGAGGGCTGGACTAGTACCGGCCGGTGTTTTCGCCTGCCAGCTAGGCTCTCACCTTACACTACTCCTCGGGCCCGCTTGAGAAGTAGGAGCCCGGGCCCGAGGCATCGCCAGGGCAGACCTCTCCTTCTCCAGAGAGCGTAGCAGGAACAAGCTTTTAGAAGAGCTTAGTGATTATACTCAGGGGAGTATTGTGATTATAGCAATCCCCAGAGTGTAGTTGTCCCATCCCCCAGCAGGTCTGTTTAATGGAAGCCAGCACTTACAATTTATACACACATTTAAACCTCCAACAGCCTCATTTACATACAATAGGTGACATAGAGCACTATAGTACTAGGAAGGGTGTGGTCAGACAATAGTAAGAGCGGATGGGAGATTGAGGAGGGACAGAGCAGCCAGTTTAAACTGGTCTGGCAGTGTCCCTGGGACAACTCCCTGCTGGGGAACAATAGGACAGGAAAAAGGGGGAGGGGGAGTGGCACCTGTTAAGACACCCCTGGTGTCTTTATACGAAACCGCCGTTTAGTCGACCTTCCCCCTTCTGCAATACAAATAATCTCCGTTCGCATAAACTGTAGTGCACGAACCAAACTCAGGGGAAGCGGCAATCTCCCGACCGGGATCCGTGAATGGCTCCAAACTCCCGAACAGCAATCCACGAACTGCTGCTAGACGCCGAACAATAACATCCACCAAGCGGCTTTCGGTTCCATCCAGCAGTCTCTAAGCGTAAAGAAGAAATCCCCCCAATAACGAGACAGAAGCTCCGCATTGAGGGTCAAACAGGATCTGGCTTTACTGTGGGCTACCTGCCCATATTTATGCAGGTCTCCCACTTGGTGGACACTCCCCTAGGGGACCAAATGGGAGTCTTAAATGACAGACAGATATGGGGACATTCCAGACACACAGTCACAGCTTTTACCCACAATGCAATATGGTTTCCTCCCCTCTGCCCTGGAGATAATTAATAAGTAACTCAATTATCTCCAGGACAAAGCCAGTCGCCATTTTAAATATAAAATCAGAAAAGACATAAAAATACATAACTTCACAAAAACTGAACATTTCCCATTCGCATCACATATCCCCAGATAGCCTGGATCTGAGTGCATATTATTAGCGAATAGCGCTCAGATCCCACACACATAGTTCAATCGCCATGGAGTCAAAGTTCTTACAGTCTTTCGGTATACGAATGAAGGAAGGCTATCTGGGTTAAGTCCTTTCGTATGCTTCAAAACTCCCGAACGGCCGGTATTCGTATGCTTTCGTGGAGGCAGCCAGGCGTTCCGTTGTTTCAGCGGTGTTCGGCAGAAAAAGTATCCGTTTTTAGTTCCATGAAAATAGAGCCGAACACCACTGGGCTTTTGCATGTTTTAAAATGGCCGCTGGTCCATATACGAACGACGACCACCCTGAATTCGGTTTAATTGAGAAGTGTCTGCGGTTAACCACAACGTTCTAATTGGGATCAATAGGTTAACCAGCAGCACACTTCTCTTCTGGGTGGTCATCCGTTCGGTAGTTTTGTTCGGGAAAAACGGTCATTCGTATGGCTGGGCTATAGGAACCAGCCATTTACACGAACGGGGCGAAACAGACGAATCCACCTACAATAAACAGACAGATGGTTTTGTCACAGCACCTTTTCACATGAAAGTCACTTTTTAAGATGTCTTTTTCCAGGGCCCATAATGCTGGGGCAAGAGGCTGGCAAGCAGGCCCCTCCAAGTACCCACGGCAAGGTTACTTTCGCCACAGAAGGGGTTGGGGGTGAGGCACTTGGGGGGTGGGGTGCAGGGCAATTTTCGCACCGCGGCCACATGATTTCTAGTTACGCCTCTGCTCTGTACCCTTTATCACTGTTTAATTTCTGAACAATGCAAAGTGTCACAGAGATCCATTTTGGTTGGAAAGTGCTTCATACTAAGGAAATAAAGAAGTGGTATCTATTTATGGCCTCACTATGCGTTTACATCTTACTGAGATTTTACGTGGGTTTATATAAATCAATTTGATCTGATAGGAGATGGTTCCTGGAATTAACCCACCTTTACTTGTTAGAGGTAAACTGAGCCTATGGAGAATTGTACCCTGTCTTCAACAGTAGTAAGATTTTCTCACCAAATGCAGGATTAATGACAAATACTTAGTAAACAGAACACTACCTCCTGTTTATATTAAGTTACCTTGTGAGAAACCTCACCTGCTATTGCTTTACATAGATATACCGGACACGTGTTCATTCTCTCAGAGACACTCTCTTAGAACCTAATGCAGACCTGATCGCTAGCCTTGCCCTGTCTATAATATCTCAAGGTCGATAAACATTCTAATCGGGCAGTCAAGGTAGAGTCGTCCATATAAACCCAGACATAGGTCTGTTATTTGTCAGAATACAAGCTGTTTGCTTGGCAGCCATGATGACCCTCAACTCTCTCCTCCTCCTGCCTCTCCTGTTTTGGGGCGTAATGGCTCAGTGCCCCTCAGCAGCTGACCTGGTGAATGACAGCGGGGAGAAACTCTGTGCCCGCATGTTTGAAAACAGCAACATGTACTTTGATCAGTCGTGTGGTGGTAAATTTCTCGACGTCAAGAATGGTGATGACTTCCCTTACATGCCACTGGGATGGGGAAACAAGATTTCATCGCTGGTTGTAGGAAATCGCTGTACCCTGAAAGTGTGGAGCAAAGCAGGCAAAACTGGCAATAACCGTTCCTTCTCTGCTGGGATTGTCTACCAACTGAAGGACTATGCTAATGGCCTGTTTGGGGACTGGAACGACTCAATCCAAGGCTATTATTGCACCTGTTAAAAAGGACATTTAGAGAACTCCGGGGGAAGGTGATTTGTTGAACAATTAACCATTCCATGTCATTAAACAATTAGTGCTGTACCTGTGTCTGTGAATTAACAGTAAGATATACAGGGCCTGATAGGGTTATTTAAATGTGAATTTTAATGCAGAATTTAAGATGACACTCCAGGCTCCCACACACGTTAGATGCACTGTGTAGGTTAGGTTACAGTTAGTTATACTGGATGGGTTTATATTATGAAAGAGACACTCCAGGCTCCCACACACGTTAGATGCACTGTGTAGGTTAGGTTACAGTTAGTTATACTGGGTGGGTTTATATTATTAAAGGGACACTCCAGGCTCCCACACATGTTAGATGCACTGTGTAGGTTAGGTTACAGTTAGTTATACTGGGTGGGTTTATATTATTAGAGGGACACTCCAGGCTCCCACACACGTTAGGTGCACTGTGTAGGTTAGGTTACAGTTAGTTATACTGGGTGGGTTTATATTATTAAAGGGACACTCCAGGCTCCCACACACGTTAGATGCACTGTGTAGGTTAGGTTACAGTTAGTTATACTGGGTGGGTTTATATTATTAAAGGGACACTCCAGGCTCCCACACACGTTAGATGCACTGTGTAGGTTAGGTTACAGTTAGTTATACTGGGTGGGTTTATATTATTAAAGGGACACTCCAGGCTCCCACACACGTTAGATGCACTGTGTAGGTTAGCTTACAGTTAGCTATACTGGGTGGGTTTATATTATTAAAGGGACACTCCAGGCTCCCACACACGTTAGATGCACTGTGTAGGTTGGGTTACAGTTAGTTAAATCGGGTGGGTTTATATTATTAAAGGGACACTCCAGGCTCCCACACACGTTAGGTTACAGTTAGTCATACTGGGTTTATAATATTAAAATAATAGGTTTATATTAAAAGTGTCCACCAGGTGGAGATATATACCTATTATTTATATTACTGCCATCATAGAATTCACTAAACCAAATGTAGAGAACTTACAACATTAACATTTTGATTTTAGTAAATTTATTCCAGAAAACAACACAACATTCTGCTATGTATTAAGGTCTCATAAGAGACCGGGCAAAACTTCTGCAAATGCTTCAATTCCTAAACAAATAGAAACAAGATTACACCGAGGAATTCCATTCTTAATATTCTCCGTGTAACCATCTCATTACCAGCGAGGGGGGAAATCTCACTTGTTTTTCATTAAGAAAATAGTTTTAAAGAAGCACCACCTATCTTCGTGGTGTATTAAGGTACACACAGGGTACACAGACATACAGTCATTTCACAATGTAACGGAGAAGAAATGGTTAATCAGGTTGGATTAGACACAGAGCGGTAATTCACAGTAACTCCAAACAAAAAAAGCCATAATTGAAAGTTGAATAATATATTGCGCAAGGGAAATACCACTATTAATATTATTAATAAAGAGGAGAACTATCCGCATGGAGGGGTGTGGTCCATAAACGAGTTACATGTACCATTATTACATTAAATGGCCTCAGACCTACAAGAACGGGTCTCGCTAGGATCATGCTAAAAACTAAAAAGGACAATAAGGACATTCAGTCCTAGTCGAGGCCTGGTTTATCAACATTTCTAACAAGGAATTTGATAAAATATTGGCCGGCATGTGCGTACTCTCAGCTCCGTCAGTGAAGGTGTTGGAGAGCAACGAGAACTGCAAGACGGTAACTGTCTCCACTGCTCGTAAAGCGTGTGTCTCGTGTGGAATTGTTTTCCTAGTTTTCTTTCTCATCCCCTTCGTATGTAGTTGTATTATGCTTTTTGTATTGCTGACCTGCTGTGCATGTTTTTATTTTTTTGTATTCTTAATTTTTGCTGTGCAGATTAGTACAGTGATGCCTGCAATGCCACAACAGTAGTGGCAAACATACCCTTGTCAACATAAGAACAACATGGCATTTGGAAAATTGGCACATTTTTGGAATATTAGTAATCAGAAAGGCAAATGTGTCTTAGCAATAAGACAAATAATTATTAGAAACCAGACAAATAATTATTGCATAGCGTTTAGACATACGAGTTTCATATTGTGAGAACCACTGGGTCGCAATAAACTATAAGGGTACTTTACTGCTTGTGTATAGAGCGCAGTACACTAGTGAGAGGACACGATATGGTGTGTGAGAATGGTTGGGTATGTAACTTGCTATATTAGCTGTCATGTGGAGTACTAGAGATGCTATAAGGTGCTAAACAGAAAAGAAAAGTGCTAGTATGGCATAAAATAAAATAAAGGCTTATTTGTCATCATGGGTCTGAAATGTCTGCCAAAATAGCTGATATCAATGATAACCAGGAGTCAATCAACCCCACATATGGCCCACAGCAGGTAGGCAGTCTCTGTATCAGTAACTGATCTGCTTCGCACCCTCACACCCTGATGAGAATGAAGCTTGGCTTTATGCAGGAGTACAGAGTCCCATACACAGTTCCATCTCCTCCAGCTCGGGTCTTGATGGGCTCTTTTGCCCCATGTCCAGGGTTTTCACCATTCCCGGTGGGTAAACAATAGGCCTGCGGGGACTCCAGAGCGCGGGGAACCCTGTAGGTAAGTGCTTGGTGAGGTAGACATAAATCCACATGGACCCTTCGTCCAGATGTAGGCTCGTACACCACAGTGACTTGCTGGGTCGGTGGTGTAGCGCTGCAGCTTTGGCAGGCTGTCTGCTGTTGATCCTTTGCCGGAATGCTTGGCAAATCATTTAAAATTTGCCATCGAAGATTTCCCTCCATGATTGGACTGCTGGGCATTTTTGGTCATGGTGCTGCTGCTGTGTGATGGCCATTTTAATCACACTACGCGGTCCTATACTCAGCAAAAAGCAGTGCCTGTGCTGCAGACAGGGGTCTCCTTCAGACAGATCGATTTTGTTTAAGCAATAATTGATCCACCAGCTGTAGTATCGGTTTGCTGCGAGTGTCTAGCTTATTTTATCCAGGAATAAAGCCTCATATTCTGAAGTTTGGCTCTAATTTTGCAGGAGCTAGTAGAAGACACGTCCGTCCATCTTGGACGTCAGGCCGCGCCCCGCGCATTGCATGTTTTTAAAGGACAACTGTCCCCTACAAACTATTTTTTTAATATAATAGACATGCAATACTTAATTTTATTGTAAAATGAAGTCTTTGTAAAAATTTTAATAAAAAAATCATCCCTATATCTAGTATATGACGGGATCCTTCAGCCGCACTTTGGGTCAGATGGTGTTTATGGTCTTCCCCGCTTCACTCCCTGCCCCAAAACAGGAAAGACCATAGAGACTAACTATCTGTCTTCAAACACTGTCCGACCCAAGCTGTATGTATATGGCTGAAGGTCCTGTCATATACTAGAGGTAGGGATTAGTTTTTCCTATTTTGTTTACATATACTTCATTTAAAAAAATATTTGAATAGTTTTGAGGTGACACTTGTCCTTTAATGTTTGCATATAACCGTGGATAAATAATTCAATATTGTCAGTGTGTGTATGTGTGTGTGTGTGCCTGTGTGTGTGTATATCTTTATGTGTGTGTGTGTCAGTGTGTGTACGTGTATCTGTATGTGTCAGTGTGTGTATGTGCTTGTGTATGTATCTGTATGTGTGTGTATCTGTATGTGCCTGTGTGTGTTTCTGTATGTGTGTTTTTCAGTGTGTGTATCTGTATGTGCCTGTGCGTGTATCTGTATGTGTGTTTTTCAGTGTGTGTATCTGTATGTGCCTGTGTGTATCTGTATGTGTGTGTGTCAGTGTGTGTATCTGTATGTGTGTGTATCTGTGTGTATCTGTGCATGTGTGTGTATGCCTGTGTGTGTATCTGTATGTGTTTTTCAGTGTGTGTATTTGTGTGTGTTTGTGCCTGTGTGTGTATATGTATTGTGGCGGAACCAGCCTCGCCACTGGGCATTGGAGAAGACTGATTGCCGGCCTCCTGCCCTGTGACTATGGCCCCATGTTGAAAGGATGGATTTTCCCCTGCAAAGACCCAAAAGCTGGGTCTTTCGGTACTTTTCTTATGTGAGCAGTGATACCCCAGATAGCTATGCCATGGAGCGCATTCGTATAATGAAAGACTATGGGAAAGACTTTGGCTCCATGGCAATTGAACTGTATGTGTGTGCTCTGAGTGCCATTCAGTAATAATGTGCCCTCAGATCGGAGCTATCTGGGGATATGTTGAATGTACCTGTTTTGTGCAATGGCTGCACAGTTATATGTTTTTATGTATTTTATTGTCTTTTGCTGCCATGTGTTCAATGGAGTTTTGCCTCTGTCCTTGGAGATAAGTGGATTACTTCCCAATTATCTCCAGGAAAGAAGACTCTGTGGAACTGGTTTTGGGCAGAAAAGCCATGCTGCATTTAGTCAAATAGGACTTTTCCTTAACTTTTGAACCACTGTACCAATATGTATGATTTTGACATATGTTTGTATTTGGAGTATGCTGATTCTGAAAATGAAGTTATGAATAATGTGAAAAACTGTATTTCTCTGGCTGTGATAATTAGATTAACCATTGTGTTCAGTAATCATATCACAGCCAGAGGGGAGGATTTTGTGTGGGAGTGTCTTTCTGTAATGTACGTGTGTTATTGGCTGTTATGTAAAACCCTGTGGGCAGTACTAAGTTTGTGGATTGGGAATAAAAGAGGCTGTATGTGCCAGTACAGAGAGTTCCTGCTTAACCCTCAAAGTGAAGTGTCGTCTCATTATTGGGGGAGGATTCATGGTATGCTGTTCCAGTTTGACTGCTAGGAGTGTAAACCTATTCGCATGTTTTTTTCTATTCGGCTGTATACAACATTCATATACTTGAGAGAAGGTATACGCTTCTCCGGTTTGGTGATTGTGGTGTCTGGCTGCAGTGCTTGGAGTCCTCAGGAGATGCTAGGAGCATCCTTTAACGGAGGTACCCAGTCGGGGTGCCAGGTGATCCGTTACATGTATGTGTGTGTGTGTCAGTGTGTGTATCTGAGTGTGTGTTTGCACAAAACCGTTGCTGTTGCTGCTAAAAAGGACGTTCCTTAAAAAATTCTGCCCTATGTATTTTGGTGACACCACGATCCCCCCAGCTTTGCCCCCTTTGGAGATCAGAGAGCTGAAGATGAGAGACTGCATCTTGTAAATAATAGAGAGATTCACTGCGGTGTTTATGCTGGGCCAGAGTGCAAAAATTTAATTTACTAGTCTGACAAGCAAACCGTGGGAGCTGAGAATGACTTATGTGCTGTGAGGAACTGATCTTTCTAATAACGATGCTTCGGGAGAGAGGGAATGTGAGAGGGTAAGAGAGATTGATGTAGAGAGAGAGAGGGGACTCTCAAGGTAGGGAACGAAAAGAGAGAACAGGGGATATTCTTTATAGCTTGTCAGTCACAGACAGATGGGGCGTGGAATGGAGAGAGAGAGAGAGGAAAAAAAAGTTAATTTTGACAAAGTAGGAGTACAAAAAAAGAGGAAAGGAAACAGAAGGTGTAGAGGATTAAACTGTGCCGCAGAGAAGGGGCAGATTTGAATCTTGAAAAAGTGACTGGCTGAATTATTCTATATGTGAGAGAAGAGCTAGATTAACCATTAGGTCAGTCTAACAAACTGATATGGAATATCGGGGATCACGGGTGTTGACACCTATAGATTATGGGGGTCCTGACATTAGCTCCAAGAAAGCAATGTAAACGTATAAACATTGAGGGTATACATGCGCAAGCCATGTCTTAATTCTCTCCTTATTAATCTGACTGTGAAAAATGAAGAGAAGAGGCATCCAGAACATCAGAATGGCTGTTTGTGGGATCAATAAATGATTATCCATAGAGGCAGGTGGTTATCTAGAGAATGTATCAGGAGGAATGATTAGATCTGGAGAACCAGGGATAGAGATGGAATCCAGAGACAGAGAAACATTGTAATTGTGAAGGGGTGAATAGGGAATTGAAGGGATTACGAGAACTGGATTAAGTCATAGCATATTAGTGCATGACGAAGGATTAGTATAGTAAATCATGTACGGGAAGAAATAAGCATGTTGTATAGGAGTATGTATTTCATAAATGATACTCACTATAAAAATAAAAATTTAAATCTCAACAACAATTTAGCAGGAAAAGGTTGCTTAGTAGGATAATATTGGTCTGTACGGCTCTGTACAGGGTTTGAGGACGGCCTATATGTGTTAACGAGATTTTCAGGAAAGTGTAAGAGGACCCATGCTAAATCAAGGAAAATCAGGTTTCTAGTATTATCTTAAAAATCTAGGCTTCAGGTTGATGGGAGCAGTTGCAGTTAATCCCAAGGCCGAATTAGACCTGGGAGAACTGTGCCCCCTAATTAACTCCTGGCATTTGGTAAGTCCAGGAGGTATCCACTGTATATATTTTTTTTGGAGGGGGGGGGGAGGTAGGGAGGGTGGGAGGAGGGTTAAGGAGGGAAGGGAGGGTCGCAGGGTTTTTTGTTTTTTTTTTCCTCCTGGCTCGGTATACAATATGCTTATAGGTCTGTTAAATTTATTGGGCCAAAACATCTGCTTGTATATTGGTTGAATTATGATGGATGAGAAGATAATTTCCTTAAATGTAAAAGGCCCTAATTCACCTGCAAAAAGGAAGATAATGTTTAAGGAATTAAAAAGAATGCAGGCGGATATAGCTTTCTTGCAAGAAACTCACCTTAACATACTCACTTATTATCATTGACAGATAAATGGTATGATAGAGCGTATTGTTCGAATGCTATTCGAAAGCATAATGGATTAGCTATTTTATTACATAAAATAAAGTCTTAAATTCCATTCAGGATAAAGAAGGAAGATATATCCTAGTGTCTGGAATGATGGGCACCCGCAAGCTTCATCTAATGAATATATATGGCCCAAACGTCCCAGATAATAGATTTTGGGATACGATAAGACAAATTATTAATTCTATAGCGTCAGATTGTCTCTTGATAGGTGGGGATTGCAATCGATAGGAGCCATAAGCCGGGAACACTGCGATCTCAGGGAAGGAGAGGACAGGACAAACAGTTCTTTCAGTTTGTGACAGCTCATAAACTTATTGATATATGGAGGGCTCAACATCCTGACACACTCGATTATACCTTTTATTCGCATCCAAATGATACGTATTCTAGAATAGATATGTTTTTGACCAATTTAACACTTTCTCCCTATTTATATAGCTCACAAATTAATAATATCACGTGGTCAGATCACGCAGATATCGCTGTATATATAAAAGGATTATCAGCTAAACCCAATTTTTCATGGCGACTTAATACTTCTCTTTTGGAGCATCCCCTAGTTAGAGCAGATATTACAAAGGTACTGTTAAATTATTTTTCTGAAAACAATACACCTGAAATCAGTAAAACCACTCTATAGATTAAAAATTAAAATTATTTTATTAGATGAAGCAGTATGGCAGTTAAAAACAACAGGTAGATATTTTTATGAGAAAGCTAATAAAATAGACGCCCCTCTGGCCAGATGCTTAAAACCACGAACAAAGTTTAAACCTATCTCAGCTATCAGAAATGCTTCAGGAATATTAGTATCGTCACCAGACGAGGTTTATGGAGTGTTTCGGGAATATTTTTCTAGATTGTATAGTCAATTTATAAATGAGAATGGAGAGGGTACGGACCAGGAGGTAAGACTGAGAGAATTCTTGAGTAGGACGAACTTACCCCAAATCCCCAAAAGCACCCTAGAAGGATTAAGGAGAAAAATATCTATAGAGGAGATTAAAACTGCATGTTCTTCTATTAAGGGGGGTAAAGCACCAGGGCCGGACGGCTTTAGTAGCAGTTACTATAAAATATTTCAACAAACTCTCATGCCATATTTACGAGAGGTCATAGATGAAATTGGCCAAAGCGGAGTTCTTCCAGCTGATCTTACAATGGCTAAAATTGTTCTTTTACCAAAAATAGATAAGGACCCTGCATCAGTGGGAAATTACAGACCTATATCGCTGATAAATGTCAATATAAAGATAATAGCCAAAGGCTCTCTCCCTTACTCCCTATCCTGATTCACCCAGATCAGGTAGGTTTTGTTCCAGGCAGACAGCTGTATGAGAATACGCATAGAGCAGTCAACGTCGCTCGTGTCATGGCAACAGGGAAGACACCATCGATTCTCTTGTCACTAGATGCAGAAAAAGCATTTGATAGGGTCGCTTGGCCTTATCTTTTTTATTTGCTTCAATATTGGGGCTTTCCGGCTACCTTCATTGCTATAATTCAAGCGCTATATTCGAATCCCCAAGTAACAATACAGCTCCCTGGCGCAGATAAGACTCCGCTTGGAATATATAATGGCACATGTCAGGGATGCCCCCTCTCCCCTATTCTGTTTGCCCTTATCTTAGAACCTCTTCTGATTCACATTAGAGAAAGTGGCAATATACAGGGTATCCAAATAGGTAGTGAGATTTATAAAACAGCGGCTTATGCCGATGATATTTTAATCTCTATAGCAAACCCTTCTGAATCTACCCCTGAATTGTTCTAGTTGATAGAACAATTTGGAGCTATTTCAGGTTATAAGGTAAATTATAATAAATCACGTGGAGTGACTTTTCATTTATCCGAGGCAGAACAAGACCAACTAAAAGCTAAATTTGATATGTGTATAGATAAATTGCTAAGCTATTTGGCTATTAGAATTGGACGCTATTATAATACATTATTTAATGACAACTACGTACCTTTGATTAAAACTTTGAAAAAGGACTTAGAGAATTGGCACGAAAAGCCAATTTCATGGATTGGCAGAATTCATTCTATAAAAATGAATATTTTACCGAGGCTTCTATTTTTATTTCAAGCGTTGCCTATACGGGTTTGCAAAGGGGACTTACTGGGTATCCAGAAAGCTATAGATACATTTATTTGGCAGGGCAAGTGACGCAGGGTAGCCAGAACTCTCCTGTATAGACCGAGAGACAAAGGGGGACTAGGTCTCCCCAATTTAATTATTTATTATTATGCAGCCCAACTGGCACAAATTATTGGTTGGCATGCAATCCAAGGGAAATACAGATGGGCAGATATGGAGGAAGACTTAATGACACCAGACTCACCAGGTTTGTATATGTGGCTTAATAGGGTTTCAAGACCAGTGCTAAATAAATATGCCCTTCTACTGCAAACTCCCTTTACATTTGGGATAAACTCAAGTTAAAGCATGGTCTAACTAACTTCCCTTCGCCTATGACTCCTGTTTTTCGGAATAAACAATTTATCCCTGGCCTGGAAGAATACAATTTTCAAAGCCTAAAAGCAGGAGGAATACATAGATATGTAGATCTTGGGTCAGAAGGAGAGGTAGTTCTATTTTCTAGATTATCGACCAGAATAGAGCTGAGGACAGGAGATTTTGTTCGTTATTTGCAGATTAGAGACTTCGCGTACTCATTGGAGGTAAAAACGGCAGTCAAACTCCCCTTCACCAATTTTGAAAAAGTCTGCAAAATAGGAAGGATAAAGGGAGGTCTTATTTCTGATTTCTATAATCAGCTAAGTGAGGAACCTACGGTTTGGGCTCCATTAAAGTATATATCCCATTGGGAGGCAGATTTAGGTTCCTCTTTGGAAGTTAAGGATTGGATAGATTTAAAATGCAATCTTATAGTCGACACTCCTTGTAAATGCATGTTAAAGATTGTATAATGTATAATTAGTTTTTTTCTTAATGTTAAATAAAGAATTGAAAAAAAAAAAAAGGAATATTACCGTAGAGACGCTGAGTGATCTGACAGTGTATACCTATATATATATATATATATATATTTACAGGATATACATTTGTAGGGTGGATATCTGTGTTTTATTTGTAGAATAATAAACACTGAGGAGTTTACGCAACAAATGTATCTACCGACATTCCTCTTCTGGGATTCTGATAAAGAATGAAAAGTAACGATGACATAGAAGGTGACTTTAATAAAAGCTTTGGAGAGAGCGAATGGAGGGTTTATACTTCTCTCTGTGTATGGACATACCTCGCGCTGACCGTGATTCATACAACCTGCATTTTACTAAAAGCTTCTCTCGGCCATTGCTGAGGTTAGTCATTGTGTTCTGGGATTCAGATTGCAATTTCTTTCATCTTCTTCTTAATGTCACCGCACATAATACCAAGAACACAAATTGTGACCTGTCACGAAATGGCTCAAATTCCCCTTCTTTCCTTCTCGTGTTTTGACAGAGGATTGAAAAGACCAAAAGCTGCTTGACGGGCTGTAATGAATTGGAAAAAAGTGAATAAGCCGTTGGAACTTGAGTTTAACCCCGTCAGTGACAGAAACTTAGGGTTAATGGGTTAACCCATTAAAAATATGTTGCTGTGATTAGGTCACTTTGTTCCTACATGGGACTGTCCCTTTAACCCATTAAACATGTCACTGTCATTAGGTCACTTTGCTCCTACATGGGACTGTCCCTTTAACCCATTAAACATGTCACTGTCATTAGGTCACTTTGTTCCTACATGGGACTGTCCCTTTAACCTATTAAACATGTCACTGTCATTAGGTCACTTTGCTCCTACATGGGACTGTCTCTTTAACCCATTAAACATGTCGCTGTCATTAGGTCACTTTGTTCCTATGTGGGACTGTCCCTTTAACCCATTAAACATGTCGCTGTCATTAGGTCACTTTGCTCCTACATGGGACTGTCCCTTTAACCCATTAAACATGTCGCTGTCATTGGAACGCTGGTATTTCCTTTAGTGATGGAACTCGCACGCTCTGTACCTCCCGCTCTCGGCCGCTGCTAATTCCCACATTATTACCATCTCTGGTATATTCTGTGCTTCTCGTCGCTCAATGCCACTTTCTGAGGAGCGACCTTCAGCTTGCCATGTGAATTTTAAGATCCAACCATTAATTTAGCCTGTCAGCCTCTCAGGTTTTTGGTTATTCATCTTGTGAGACACATTGAATATGGATATCGCCAGTGAAATGCTCTGTGCTCTGAGATTAAAACATTTTACCCATCCTCTGCCTTCAGAGCCCCACCTGCTCCAGCACCCGGTCAAGGTCACCCACCGAACTCACTCTAGGAATACAAGAGCCTCTCGCAAGCTTTGTCTCCCTATATTCCTTGTTTTTACTTTTTGTTCTCAAACAGATTGCAAGCTTTTCTGAGTATACTGCAAGTTTGCAAAATCTGGGCTAATTAATGACGTGTCCTCGAAATCTAATTTAAAAGGTCATTAACGACTGCTTGGGCTAACATTAATTTAATATTGTAAATGCAAATATATAGTTTCACTCCTTGTATACAATGAATACATGCTTTGTGCTGAATATCAGAGCGGTCTGTATTTCCGGATCAGTGATACCAGTTTGAACTCTGCCCATCTCCCTGCCAGGATTCTCTCCGGAATAACTAGCTGTGCTTTTAGACATCTGGCTCAGAACTCTGAGAATTGCAGCAGACCTTCAGCAAGTTATATTTTCCTGTGGTTAGCTGACACATTTCTTATATCAGAGAATTTTACTCTAAATGTTTTCGGTTCTGGCCATCATGCTTATCATAGGACATTTCACGCATGTGAAGGGCTGCAGTGGTAAATGTAAACGAAATGAATCCCCACTGCTGTCCTCACCCCAGTCAGGGCCGCATTAACATAGGGGCTGATGGAGCTGCAGCTCCAGGCCCAGGCCCATGGTATAGGCCCACTGATTGAAAAAAAAAAATTTTTTTTTTTTTTTAAACATTTTTTTTTTTCACACACTACTCTTAGGGATTCCACCTGGCTTTTATTTTATTGGTACAACCAGTATTTAAGGCTACCTGGCTGGTGCCAATATTGCAGTTATACTGGCAATATAAATGCTGGCATTTTTCTCAGTATAAATGTAGATTACTCTTCAATACCAGCACTGGCCAGTAGGGGTCACTGTGTGTGGAGACAGGCAGGGATAGGAAGTTCCAGCATATCCCTCCCTGCCTATCTATACTCACTGATCTGCAGGGGTGCAGCTACAGAGAGTAAAGACAGCAACTCCCACCCTGCAGAGACAGCCTACAGCTCAGGGAAGTAAGGGATGGGGGGAAAGGCTGCAATGAGAAATACACTGAGACACTAAGGGACATTGGGAGACATTATGGCAGACACTGAGACACTAAGGGACATTGGGAGACATTATGGCAGACACTGAGACACTAAGGGACATTGGGAGACATTATGGCAGACAATGAGACACTAAGGGACATTGGGAGACATTATGGCAGACAATGAGACACTAAGGGACACTGGGAGACATTATGACACTGAGACACTAAGGGACACTGGGAGACATTATGGCAGACACTGAGGGACACTGGGAGACATTATGGCAGACACTGAGGCACTAAGGGACATTGGGAGACATTATGGCAGTCACTGAGACACTAAGGGACATTGGGAGACATTACGACAGACACTGAGACACTAAGGGATATTGGGAGACATTATGGCAGACACTGAGACACTAAGGGACACTGGGAGACATTATGGCAGACACTGAGACACCAAGGGGCACTGGGAGACATTATGGCAGATACTGAGACACTAAGGGACATTGGGAGACATTATGGCAGACACAGAGACACTAAGGGACACTGGGAGACATTATGGCAGACACTGAGACACTAAGGGACATTGGGAGACATGGCAGACACTGAGACACTAAGGGACATTGGGAGACATTATGGCAGACACTGAGACACTAAGGGACACTGGGAGACATTATGGCCGACACTGAGACACTAAGGGACACTGGGAGACATTATGACAGACACTGAGACACTAAGGGACATTGGGAGACATTATGGCAGACACTGAGACACTAAGGGGCACTGGGAGACATTATGGCAGACACTGAGACACTAAGGGACACTGGGAGACATTATGGCAGACACTGAGACACTAAAGGGCACTGGGAGACATTATGGCAGACACTGAGACACTAAGGGACAGTGGGAGACATTATGGCACGAACACTGAGACACTAAGGGACACTGGGAGACATTATGGCAGAACACTGAGGGCACTGGGAGACATTATGGCAGACACTGAGACACTAAGGGACACTGGGAGACATTATGGCAGACACTGAGACACTAAGGGACATTGGGACATTATGAGACACTTAAGGGACATTGGGAGACATTATGGCAGACACTGAGACACTAAGGGACACTGGGAGACATGGCAGACACTGAGACACTAAGGGACATTGGGAGACATTATGGCAGACACTGAGACACTAAGGGACATTGGGAGACATTATGGCAGACACTGAGACACTAAGGGACACTGGGAGATATTATGGCACAGACACATGGGGACACAGTGTCCCCATGTCTCCCAGCCAGTGTCCCTGGTGTCTCAGTGCCCCCTAGTCTCCCAGTGACCCCTAGTCTCCCAGTGCCCCCAGTTTGCCAGTGTCTCACTGTCCCCATGTCTCCTAGTGCCTCCATGTCTCTCAGTGCCTCAAGTGTCACAATGTCCCCAAGCTAGTGTCCCTAGTGTCTGTGGCCCTGGTGTCTCAGTGTCCCCATGTCTCAATGTCCCCATGTTCCCCAGCCAGTGTCTCTAGTATCTTTGTCCCTGGTGTCTGTGTCCCCATGTCTTCAAGTGTCCCCTATTTTCCAATTGTTCACATGTGTCCCAGCCAGAGTCCCCTAGTATCCTAGTGTCACTGGTGTCTCCGTGTCCCTAGGTCTCCCCGTATCCCCAGGTCTCCCCGTCTTCCTAGTGTCCTAGTGACATGGGGACCCTGGGATTCATGGGGACACAGGGGGATATGGGGCATTGAGACACTGATACATAGGATCACTGGGAGACCTGGGGACACGACACTAGGGGACACTGGGAGACATGGGGCACTGAGACACTGATACATAGGAACACTGAGACCTGGAGTAATCGACACATGGGGGCACCGAGTCACGAGGGCACTGGGAGACATGGGGGCACTGGGAGGAATCCATCTATACAGCAGATTTAAACGAAGTAATTTTTTTGTGATTTTACAGCATTTTCTCTTATGCTACTCCTTGTGATTTACAAAGTGTGATATCACTTTTTGCTGTAAGCACGGTCTTTTCAGAGAAAATGCTGTGTTTACATTACATCCTAGTGATAACTTCACTGGTCACTCCTTAGATGACTGTTAGAGATCCTTCCTGGGTCATGGCTGCCTAAAATGCATCCAAACATTGTGTCTCCTCCCTCTGCATGCAGACACTGAACTTTCCTCATAGAGATTCATTGATTCAATTCAGCTCTATGAGGAGATGCTGATTGGCCAGAGCTGTGTTTGAATCATGCTGGCTCTGACCCTGATCTGCCTCTTTGTCAGTCTCAGCCAATCCTATGGGGAAGCACTGTGATTGGATCAGGCCACCATCTAATGATGTCCGCAGACTGATTGTTTTTATGAGTCTAACAGCATGCAGAGTTACAGCTTCAGGCTTGAATATAGTATGATTTTGCTATATTTATGGAGGCATGAGGGGCCAGGGGGGCTAGATGGTGGTGTTAACACTATAGGGTCATGAATTCATGTTTGTGTTCCTGACCCTATAGTGATCCTTTAAGGTAATGCTGACTTTGGTCTCTCTAACACTGTGGCATGTTCCCTTTCTTCTATACTCACTACATACAGCTTTTCTCTGTCCCTGCTAGTAAGAAGGTAAGGAGACAAGTGGACCAGCGAGTGCTAGGGGACAGTCCTTAGAAAGTGTTGAGTGAGCGCATCATTAGATGCATGTATGCCAAGCTCAGGGTGCTGTCTGCATAGTATGCCCTTAGTTGGCCAGCTGCATGATTGGCAGGCAGCCTGACATGCATTCATGCCAGGCTGGCCTTCTAATTCTTTGAGCAGACATGTCCTCTTTTTGGGCATGTTCGCCCCTTTTGGCAGTTTATGTGATTTGTGTCAGTAGCACACCCTTTTACCATGCCCATTGACTTCCTGCTTGACTGGACACTGCTGTTAGGGGTTATGGATTTACTTGAAAGATGAAAACATAAATTAGAGAGAGATTAGCCCAGGGTATGTGTTTTCTTATAGCTGCTGTTTTCTTTCTCTCCAGCCCCATCTCCATCAGATACATGATGCTTGGGAGTGTTTTACTGTTTTTGGTTGATATGATTCTGTAATTAGGCCCGTCATAATTGTCAGCACCAGGCCCACTGGGCTCTTAATCTGGCCCTGACCCCAGTAAGTGCTGTGTTTATGTTAATTGTGTCATATGTTCTCCTTATGGAATCCATGAAGGAAAAAGGTCCAACTGCCATTTTTTGGGGTTCTGTGACTTTCCTCTTGGTGCAGAGATTGCCAAATGCTGGGTGGCCCGAATCATAGTGTAAATAACAGGATTTCAACAAAATAAACCATTTTTATCCACCTGCATTGTGTCTGATGGATATGAAAGTACTTAGCGGGAGCTGACTCATAACCTACTACAGTACAGAGAAAAACGTTATCCAAAACACTGAATACTGAGTTAGAGAGTAGTAGTTTCATAGCCCAGATTAGGAGATTGTTAACATTTTGTTATTTCATGTTTGGTGGCTGATAATAATTGCTGCGGTGTGACGGGGTAATTGAATTTCTCCAAGTGCGTTGGTGAAGGAGCGAGTCTGTGATTCTGCATTTATCATAGCTGATATTATCTGATTTCCCCACAGACGAATGGCTTGATAAAAGTGATGGCAAAGCTTCATTAAGTATCATAAATCACATATTGTAATACATCACGTAAGGGGCAGACCGAGCTGGATTCAGGGCTTTTCGGACCTGGAGCTGAAAATTCGATGGGTCTGGTGAGAGAATGAATTTACATTACAATTGTGACAGCAGCTGTTGCAGATTATCTGCACTGCATATAACAAACGTAACGTGATCCACGTGGATTCGGAACGGGACATATCTGGAACAGGAATATGTTGGAGCTAAATAAATAATTTGCAGTTGAGCACAATACAGTCTGAATACTATGCCGTGACTGGGATGGAATGAATATATAAAAAAGACAATTCCAATACATAACAATGCCGTATGGATAGGAAGAACTGATTATTTACATTGCGGCAGCTTTGGGCTGATTTCAAAGCATGGGCCGGGAGCTGCTGCTCCAATCCCCCCTATGTTAAATTGGCCCTGGGGGCAGATATGTTAATAGACTGTCTTATCCTGGGTCCCTCTTGTCATAACTCATCGAGCCCCCGAAGCGCAGTAACGAGACGTGCGTCTCTGCGGTGTTCTGCATGATGAGCGAGTCTTTGCTGATTCGCATAATGAGTTTGCGAGGCGGGCACGCAGGATGCCACGGCAACGTGGAGTGGTTAAGATGATCTTGATTAAGGATTTAAAAAAAAAATGCACAGTGTTTTGGGTTTATTCAATGAAGAATGAATTGCGAGGAATTGAAAGCTAAACTGCAGAATTCAGGTGAAAGCACCCAAGAAAAAAATCTCCAATTTAGTGAATTTTTTATTTGAGTTATTTCTGTCTTTCTTATACAATTTAATTTTTAATTAACCATTATTAACCATTTCATGAATAAATCCCACTGTTTCTGTGTACTTTCCAGGGTAGGACTTTGGATTTTGAAAATGTGGCTATCATGGACAGATTGGATATAATATTCCAGATTTTGGTGTAAGGCGATCGGTAGTTTCTTGGGGAGCACCGATATAGTCACTGCTAATCGTGAATAAACCTCTATGGTCACTACAGGGCCGGCAGTTTGCTACTATGGTCACGTCCTTGCTGGGACTCACCTCTGTGGGATTCCGCTATTGACCAATTTCTAAAAAGCTCAAAAGATTCTCAGAAACATTTTATTCGAATGCAGAAAAATCCGGGATAAAATGTCTCTCTTCCATAATTCTTAACCTCCTTATTTATCCGTCCTGGTGCTTCTTGAAATTCTCTGCAGATGAAGAATTTACTCCCCCATCTTCTCTTATGATACTAAACTAATCAGACACAAAGCTTTTGCAGTGTATCCCTGCTTAGGGCATCAGTCACCAAACCTGCAGTTGTAGTGCTTCTCCATCTAAAACGCATTGAGATTTGGGCAAGACACTCAAATGCCTCTTGACAGGTTTAACCTTAAGTTACCCCAAGGTTTTGTTTTGTGTTGATACCCATGGATTTCCACTTAGAATAAGCACCATGTGCCCACTTACCCAGGGTTTACTGAGTACACTTAGAATTTCCCGGGCAGCCCCCTCCCATACCCCGCTTGCCTCCTTTTAAGGAGACGATTGAATAAACTGGCACACATTGGCAGATCTCAGTGTAATGAGATGGCATAACGTGTGAAATATCACGGTGTCTTTCCTAGAGTAAATTCTGAAGATGTGACCTTTAAGTTTGAGAATTGTCACAAGTATGAAAATATAGTGACTTGGGGAGGAATTTTCTAAGCGACACAAATGTTACTGTAAATGCCAGGCTTGCAGACAAAAGGTACAGACAGATTTCTGTACTTTATGATTTCAGAAACAAGGTTGTATTTAAAAAGGATTGAAAACCATAAGTAAAGTCAAGAAAAATAAAAATCTGAAAGATATCCTTGCTTAACCGTATGATTGCCAGATGAGAAATTCCTGAAAAAGTCAGGTAGATAACAATGGAAGTGTTACAAAAGACATTTTTCTGCGAAATCATTTTTAACCCAGCACTGGTCGGGTGATGTCAGAAAATGTCCCATGATTTGGAAATAATTTTGGAGGTCTATTTGGGAAAACAAAATTTGTCGGTTGGAAAAAAAGGCCATTAGAAAGGAAACATAGAATGTGACGGCAGATAAGAACCATTCGGCCCATCTAGTCTGCCCAATTTTCTAAATACTTCCATTAGTCCCTAGCCTTATCTTATAGTTAGGATAGCCTTATGCCTATCCCACGCATGCTTAAACTCCTTTACTGTGTTAACCTCTACCACTTCAGCTGGAAGGCTATTCCATGCATCCACTACCCTCTCAGTAAAGTAATACTTCCTGATATTATTTTTAAACCTTTGTCCCTCTAATTTAAGACTATGTCCTCTTGTTGTGGTAGTTTTTCTTCTTTTAAATATAGTCTCCTCCTTTACTGTGTTGATTCCCTTTATATATTTAAATGTTTCTATCATATCCCCCCTGTCTCGTCTTTCCTCCAATCTATACATGTTAAGATCCTTTAACCTTTCCTGGTAAGTTTTATCCCGCAATCCATGAACCAGTTTAGTAGCCCTTCTCTGAACCCTCTCTAAGGTATCAATATCCTTCTGAAGATACGGTCTCCAGTACTGTGTACAATACTCCAAGTGAGGTCTCACCAGTGTTCTGTACAATGGCATGAGCACTTCCCTCTTTCTACTGCTAATACCTCTCCCTATACAACCAAGCATTCTGCTAGCATTTCCTGCTGCTCTATTACACTGTCTGCCTACCTTTAAGTCATCAGAAATAATCACCCCTAAATCCCTTTCCTCATAGGTTGAGGTTAGGACTCTATCAAATATTCTGTACTCTGCCCTTGGGTTTTTACGTCCAAGATGCATTATCTTGCACTTATCCACATTAAATGTCAGTTGCCACAATTCTGACCATTTTTCTAGTTTACCTAAATCATTTGCATTTGGCTTATCCCTCCTGGAACATCAACCCTGTTACATATCTTAGTATCATCAGCAAAAAGACATACCTTACCATCAAGACCTTCTGCAATATCACTAATAAAAATATTAAATAAAAATCCCCAAGATTTGGTATTTTCCTTTCTTTTAAATATAATTTTCACCAGCAATCTGCTTGAATTTTTAACAAAGAAAATACTCCTCGGTTATAGAAGATATCATAGAGGTCACATATCGAAGAGGTGCCCACAGTCTCTCATTGAGATGTTTCATAAAATCTTCTGATTTGGTTTTTTTTCTGTAAGGTTAACTTTTACCAGTAAACATGAATTTGATTATGACTTTTCATCCTCAATACCTCGATGTTCTACAGCTGAGTTACTTTACTTCGAGAAGCAAGTGGTTTTAATGTTGTGGCTGATCAGAGCATTTTGTAGGACACTGATTGAAGCATCCCCCCCCACCCATTAGTTTCACAGATCAAGTGAGAAAGTAGCCAATATTGGTAAAAAGAAATCTGTATGTATATGTTATATATCTTTTAAATGTATAATATAGAAATATAGATGTTTTACTGCTCCATTTTTATCTCTCTGTTGGTCACATCTCACTTGATCTGTGACTAAAATCAGCATTTAATGACTGTCCCCATGCCATGCTGTAACGGACCGTTTCTGCACACAAGGGGTTAAACCCGTTTAGGCGATTTTCCCCTTCCAGATAGACGAGCAGCTACTGCAATCACCAATCTCCCGAACTGCAACTACACGAATTCTCCAACTCCCGAACTGGAACCATACGAATCCTTCAACTCCCAAACAGGAAGCACATGAATGCTGTTAAACAGCCGAACAGGAAAAACCATACCAACAGTTTACACTCCTGGCAGTTGCATTGTAACACCATACAATCCAATTCCCCCCAAGAACGAGACGACACTTCGTTTGAGGATCAAGCAGAACTCAGTTTACTGGGGCTACCTGCCTGGCTTTTATGCAGGTCTTTCACCAGGTTGACAATCCCCTAGAGGACCAGATGGAAGACTGGGATACAGGACAGACACTGACCAATTACAGACATACAGTGTAAAAACATTCCCACAATACATTGTAATCCCTCCTCTCTATCGTGGAGATAATTGGGAAGTAATCCAATTATCTCCAAGGACAGAGGCAAGACTCCATTAACCACATGGCAGACCAAGGATGGTAAAAAGACATTAAAATATACAATGTTACATTTATTACATAAAATACCCACATGTGACATATCCTCAGATAACTTAGATCTGAGCGCACATTATTACTGAATGACTCTCAGATCTCACACATACAGTTCAATTGCCATGGAACCAAAGTCTCTTATTACACGAATAGGCTCCATAGCACAGCTATCTGGGATAAAGCCTTCACATAGTTAAAGTTCTGATTGATCCGACGTTCGGCTAAACAACCAGAGCTAGAAGCAGTGAAGGCTGGCGGCTCAGCGGTGTTCGCGAGTATAAGTGTCCGTTTTTAGTTTCATGAATTTGTGACTGAACACCGCTGGCCATGCAGAATGCTGCCACCCTGTGTTAGTTATGCGCAACCACGACCACCTGGTAACAATCAACTAAGCTGCGGTTAACCGCAGCCACTGGGTGGTCAATTGACGGCACACGCCGCTTCTGGGAGGCCAATTGAAGACATCCGAAAATCCCTGGTGGTCGGCCGTTCGTTAGTTTGTTCGGTAGATTGAATCTACCGAACGCCCCGGGCAGAAAGGCACGAATAAGCCTTTCTGCAGGAAAAATTGTGTATTTAAATGCGAGGTTGGTTCTGCCACACATGCAATCTTCTTACCATCAATTGTAAACAAACGATAGGTTTATGATTTGACTACATTTCGACTACAGCTCAGGGTTTGGGAAGTCAAATTGATCACCGATTGTCCCAAATTCCATGAACTGCAGTTTGTAAGAAAACAAATCTTGTCATCTCTGTGCCACTGTAACAGCTGGTGTGACACCATGGAACCTACAGGTGATGGAGGATAACTACTAAAGAGCATGGAATGATTTAAGACCAAGTGGTCCAAGATTACACCCGGCAGAGCCAATAGAAATGCTGATTTAAACCCTAGATATCTGGATATGTGATAAAACCTGCGAACCAGCGTTTCATGGTGTTTTTTTGTTGGTTTTACAAATCACAGCAAACAAAACATTGCAATTTATTTCATGTGTTAGCGTTTTCAATATGAACAATAACTGCTGATTCATGAAAATGTCACTCCAACGCAGCACAGCGCAAGAAAAATTTCGAAATAACTGGAAAATAATATACCATACTTATTTCTATTTGCAACTTGTCGTCCCAGGGAGAATCTATTCATCTTGTGAAATACGCCTTATGTATTCATTAGCAGAGACAGTCTGAATTGGGAGTGGAGACAGTAAAAGCCACTCAGTCATTGAGCTGATGCTGAAAAGAACCAGATAATTCACGGTAATATAAACCATTTCATTTAAAGGAATCTTCCATGACATCTTGATCGAGCAACAAAACAGTAGTTTTTAGAGTTTCTGCCTTGTTTTTTGTTCTAAATTCAGGTAGGGCAGAGAGTCCATTCTAATATGTTTCCTTTCCATTGAGGTCAAAGGCAGCGAAGGCTAAGCCCTACCAGTGTTAGTCATCAGATGACTGCAGTACTCAGTCATAGGCTGACAAGGTTCAACTCCTTGGCAAGATGATAAAATGGCTCCGAATAATGGTGCACCGAAATAAATATGGCATGGACTGATTTTCTCCAGCGGGCTTGACTGACTAGAATATAGAAACTAATGAGTTTCCATAGCAACCATAGCACATGCGCTGTGGTCGCTACGGGTGGAGAGCACTGGGACCTCCTGTGGGAAATCTTTTCTGCTCTCCCTTATCCATCAATGCCTTGGCACACCTACACGTTGACTGACAGCCTTTTAAACAGGGTTTTCTCCTAATCAATACATTTGCTGGAAAAACCGCTAACACAATGTATAAATAGAATACCATTCTCAGTTTAATGAGCATCAATTGTTTGGGACAGGGTGATTGTCCTTTTAATTGTACGTGTCGTTGGGTAAAGACATAATAGTTTGTCTATTTGAACATTGCCTGTCTGGTTTTTGGACACTCACAGTGCTGCCCATCTCCACAAATTATTTATTCACATTATAAATTTGAATGACATTCTTCATTTCTGCTGTTTTTTTAACACACTGTACAACGCTTTTTCCATTCTTCTCTACAATTAGTTAATTCCTTTTAACCATTAATCTCATGATTCTGTGTATATAACGCGGTTTATTACATTGCCTGTAACGCTACGTAATGACAGGTAATTAGCGAGTGCATAACGTTTTAATTTCTCTCACAGAAATTAATAGGAGACAGTAACTGCTAAGAAAAGCTGAGACTCCATGCTAAATGGTAAAAATGACTGTCTGACAGAAAATCACACCGACTTTATTTAGGTGTAAAGAGGAAAAGGCAAGTCAATGACTACAAACACATCCGATATTAAAACAGTTTGATATTTAAGTTCACTAAAGCCTATCTATGAAAATGGTGTGTGCAGTTTTTAATAAATACCTGTGATATTTGGGCAAACACTAAGTGCCTCTTGCCCCAAAATTGCAGGTAATGTGTACACGTGCTGAGCAAGCCTTATACAGTGTCCTGGTGAAGCTCCTATGGAGATATCATGGAAAATGCCCATTTGTATTGATGTTTATTGTCTTATCGGCAGACAGTAATGTGGTGGTCGGTATTAATGGAGGCAGACGTCAGTAGCATGCAGACATTAAATGCTGTCTTTATTATTATTTAGTATTAGCTTGACTGTTGATTTCTTTCTACAATCAAAGACACAAGCCCAAAGTGAACAGACTTTTTATTTTTACCTCATTGACATTCAATGGCTTACCAAAATCTTCTGAATTCGGACAAAATTTGGTCACGAATTGTTACTGCAAATTAAAAATCGGATTCTAATAATCTGAGATTTGGTCTTGTGAGGACAATAATGTTTACTGTATAATGTACCCCGATTTCCACTAACTGCAAGTGGGTTTGTCATAAGAAGAAATTAACTTAACCCCTTAAGGGGCGACATGTCATGATTCACTTTTATTCCAGAAGTTTGGTCCTTAAGGGGTTAAAGAGAAAAAAGAATTATAGAAAATGTATCGAAAGTGTAATCCAGGCAGGGTGGAGATACTTGCTCAATAAATCGATTAGACTTGGCATATTGACCCTTGTATCATTAATATTAACTCTCAACGTGGCTTATTCACTAATTAAAAAAATGGCAAGAAACTGCTATTTAAATCAAAATAGAAAATTTAAAAAAAATGACTCAACTTCCCAGCTCAAGCAATTTCACATACAATTTGCTATTCACATCTCTATTCCTATTCTCAGTTTAGAGATTAACCTCAAGGAGTGGACTGAGGCTGGAGTCAGCACATCAAGAGCCACCACACACAGACGGATCCTGGACATGGGCTTCAGATGTCGTGTTCCTCTTGTCAAGCCGCTCCTGAACAACAACCAACCTCGGAAGCGTCTTACCTGGGCTAAAGGAAAACAAACCTGGTCTGTTGCTCACTAGTCCAATGTCCTTTTCTGATGAGAGCAACTTTTGCATCTCATTTGGAAACCAAGGACCCAGAGTCTGGAGGAAGAATGGAGAGGCACACACTGCAAGATGCTTGACGTCCAGTGTGAAGTTTCCACAGTCTGTGTTGATTTGGGGAGCCATGTCATCTGCTGGTGTTGGTCCACTGTGCTTCATTAAGTCCAGGGTCCACGCAGCTTTCTACCAGGAGATTCTAGAGCACTTCATGCTTCCTTCCGCAGATGAGCTTTATGGGGATGCTGACTTCATTTTCCAGCAGGACTTGGCACCTGCCCACACTGCCAAAAGCACCAAAGCCTGGTTCAATGACTGTGGGATTACTGTGCTTGATTGACCAGCAAACTCGCCTGACCTGAAACCCATAGAGAATCTATAGGGCATTGCCAAGAGAAAGATGAGAGACATGAGACCGAACAATGCAGAAGAGCTGAAGGCCGCTATTGAAGCATCCTGGTCTTCCATAACACCTCAGCAGTGCCACAGGCTGATAGCTTCCATGCCACGCCGCATTGAGGCAGTAATTGCTGCAAAAGGGGCTCAAACCAAGTACTGAGTCCATATGCATGCTTATACTTTTCAGAGGTCCGATATTGTTCTATGTACACTCCTTGTTTTATTGATTGCATGTAATATTCTCATTTACTGAGATTGTGGATTTGGGGTTTTCATGAGCTGTAAGCCATAATCATCGCACTTATGGCAAATCACGGCTTGAACTATCTTGCTTTGCATGTAATGCGTCTATCTCATATATTAGTTTCCCCTTTTACGTTGCATTACTGAAATAAATGAACTTTTGCACGATATTCTAATTTTTCGAGTATCACCAATAGTGTATAATGTGACAATCGAATAACCCAACAAAGATTGCCAGGCTGCTATGAAATACATTGAGCAAACAAATGTATCTGGTAATGGTTTCTGCTCTAGGGACAGCAAGTGATCTAACAACTGTCTGAGTATAAAATACAAATAATATCCTACTACTATATTTATAAAGATTCTATATATCAAGCTCCATCTTTAAAATTTATGGTCTTGCGACTTTTCCAGAACCATTACTAGGTAACGATGTGAGAAAGTCCCTCTGTAAATATCCTCAGGCAATGAGGAATGAGGCTTAGATTGTCTCTGTAGAAAGAATTAGAAGAAATGTAACAAGTAATTGTACAGCGCTACGGAATTTGCTGGTGTTATATAAATAATAACAATAATAATAATGTGTTCTTAGTACAGGAAGTCGCAGAACATTCCAATTTAACCTAAAAAGGTTTTTTGAATTAAAACAAAACTGTTTATAGTCCATCAGCCGTACATAACTGAAGCCAGGCCTTTCCAAGTGAAGGTCCATGACCAGATGTCATAACAAAATTTATTCTATGGATTGTAGTCTCAGACCCCCATATATATTAGATCAGCTGTTTAATAATATCCAGTTTACTGACCTATCCATCTTTCTAGTGATAGTTTTTATGACCAGTGGTGGTTATTGCCATGCAATCATCTTATTTTGACCCATACATTGACCCGGTATTGGACACTCAAGGAGTATTATTCACCGAATGATCAGAACATCACAGGTAAAAACTCCCATTCTGGACAAATTCACCAATTTAGTTCTAATTGCCTCTTATGTGTAACATTTTGCAATTGAAATTTCAATTCATCACAATTTACAATTTAAAAAGGAACCCCCTCAATGTCTGAAACATAGAAACATAGAAACATAGAATGTGACGGCAGATAAGAACCATTCGGCCCATCTAGTCTGCCCAATTTTCTAAATACTTTCATTAGTCCCTAGCCTTATCTTATAGATAGGATAGCCTTATGCCTATCCCACGCATGCTTAAACTCCTTTACTGTGTTAACCTCTACCACTTCAGCTGGAAGGCTATTCCATGCATCCACTACCCTCTCAGTAAAGTAATACTTCCTGATATTATTTTTAAACCTTTGTCCCTCTAATTTAAGACTATGTCCTCTTGTTGTGGTAGTTTTTCTTCTTTTAAATATAGTCTCCTCCTTTACTGTGTTGATTCCCTTTATATATTTAAATGTTTCTATCATATCCCCCCTGTCTCGTCTTTCCTCCAAGCTATACATGTTAAGATCCTTTAACCTTTCCTGGTAAGTTTTATCCTGCAATCCATGAACCAGTTTAGTAGCCCTTCTCTGAACCCTCTCTAAGGTATCAATATCCTTCTGAAGATACGGTCTCCAGTACTGTGTACAATACTCCAAGTGAGGTCTCACCAGTGTTCTGTACAATGGCATGAGCACTTCCCTCTTTCTACTGCTAATACCTCTCCCTATACAACCAAGCATTCTGCTAGCATTTCCTGCTGCTCTATTACATTGTCTGCCTACCTTTAAGTCATCAGAAATAATCACCCCTAAATCCCTTTCCTCATATGTTGAGGTTAGGACTCTATCAAATATTCTGTACTCTGCCCTTGGGTTTTTACGTCCAAGATGCATTATCTTGCACTTATCCACATTAAATGTCAGTTGCCACAATTCTGACCATTTTTCTAGTTTACCTAAATCATTTGCCATTTGGCTTATCCCTCCTGGAACATCAACCCTGTTACATATCTTAGTATCATCAGCAAAAAGACATACCTTACCATCAAGACCTTCTGCAATATCACTAATATAAATATTAAAGAGAATGGGTCCAAGTACAGATCCCTGAGGTACCCCACTGGTGACAAGTCCAAGCTTCGAATATATTCCATTAACTACAACCCTCTGTTGCCTGTCACTCAGCCACTGCCTTACCCATTCAACAATATTGGAATCCAAACTTAAAGATTGCAGTTTATTGATAAGCCTTCTATGTGCAACAGTGTCAAAAGCCTTACTGAAATCTAGGTAAGCAATGTCTACTGCACCACCCTGATCTATAATTTTAGTTACCCAATCAAAAAAATCAATAAGATTAGTTTGGCATGATCTCCCTGAAGTAAACCCATGTTGTCTCTGATCTTGAAATCCATGTGTTTTTAGATGTTCATCAATCCTATCCTTTAACATGGTTTCCATCACTTTCCCCACTACTGAAGTAAGGCTTACTGGCCTATAGTTGCCCGACTCCTCCCTATTACCTTTCTTGTAAATGGGCACAACATTCGCTAACTTCCAATCTTCTGGGACTACTCCTGTTAACAATGATTGGTTAAATAAATCTGTTAATGGTTTTGCTAGTACACCACTAAGCTCTTTTAATAGCTTTGGGTGTATTCCATCAGGTCCCATTGACTTATTTGTCTTTACTTTTGACAGTTGAAATAGAACCTCTTCCTCTGTAAACTCACGTGTAATAAATGACTCATTTATCCTTTTTCTCAACTGAGGTCCCTTTCCTTCATTTTCTTCTGTAAATACAGAACAAAAATATTCATTGAGGCAGTCAGCCTGACCTTTATCCTCTTCTACATACCTTCCTTCTTTTGTTTTAATCTAACTAATCCTTGTTTTACTTTTCTTTTCTCATTTATGTATCTAAAAAATGTTTTATCCCCCCTTTTTTACTGACTGTGCTATTTTCTCTTCTGTGTGTGATTTGGAAGCTCTTATAACTTGCTTAGCCTCTTTCTGCCTAATCTTATAGATCATTCTGTCTCCCTCACTCTGGGTTTTTTTATAATTCCTAAATGCTAACTTTTTGTTTTTAACTATTTTGGCCACATCTGCGGAGTACCACAGTTGTTTCTTGAATTTTTTGCTTTTACTGACAAGCCTAATGCAATTTTCTGTTGCCTTCAATAGTGCAACTTTTAAATAATCCCATTTTTCTTGGAAAGGTTAAGAGAAAGAATGCACGAGGGAAGGGAGGGGGTAACCGCTATGTAGACAGTACAGTCAGGGGATACCTGTTCATTCCATTATGAACTGTTGAAGTGGGAAATGGAACGAAATGGAATCTTGACATTAGGTACCTTGTATCAGACTTGTGTTTAGTTCGGACTGGACTGGATTTCCATGTTGGCTTTTAGTTAAAAATTAGCAATTCTATTGTTTTCCTCATTTCACTTCGTGTGTTAAAGGAGCTACAAAGTATCACCATGTGCCATATATAAACCATAACTGACAATAGTTTAATAAGCTTAATAAAGCTGCATCTAATATAGACAGATGTACACAGACGAGCAAGCTGGTTTGTCCGATACCTGATGAAGATCGGTGTTTATTGGTCTTCCTGATCAAAGTCTGACAATGACCTTGGTTGTTTAACGGGAAAAAAGAGAAACTTACCACTTTTCTGTTGCTGAGACCAAGTTCTCCATCAGTAAGCTCCTCATTGGTGGGGGGTTGTGCCACCATTGGCTGTCTGGTGTCAGCATGCTGTGTGTGCTGGTATCAGACACGACATTTTTACCAGGCTCACATTAGCCTGCCCAGAACTCTCATTCCAGGCTGGCTAATGACACCTTAATGACATGGCCGCAAGTGAAGCTGCAGGTTTTCAACTCTGTATTTGCAATTTTTTATTCACTGACAGGGATGGTCAACGAGACCAAATGAAGACGGAAAGACACAGCAACAAAACATAGAAAGACAAACCTACCAAGGGTTAATGTGGGTCCAAACTGAGAACAGAGAGAAACATTAGCAGCTCATAGACCTGTGATTGTATCAAATAGCCAGAGTCATGACCATAGGACGTCATCAGTTACTAGTGACAAACAAAATGGATAACATGTCCACCTTCCTGACAGTCAGAGGGTTAGTATAGCTACAATTAGGTTTTATTTGGTGTACAGGGCCAAAAAGTAAGATATTTTAATGGCGTCTTGTAGATCTAGTGAGGTTGGGGACCTAGATAAGGAACGATTGGGGAGGAGGGGAGGATCTGTAGTTGAGTGTGGCCAATGTTTGCAAGCTTAGCCTAAGGTCATTCCAGGCTGGCTAATGACACCTTAATGACATGGCCGCAAGTGAAGCTGCAGGTTTTCAACTCTGTATTTGCAATTTTTTATTCACTGACAGGGATGGTCAACGAGACCAAATGAAGACGGAAAGACACAGCAACAAAACATAGAAAGACAAACCTACCAAGGGTTAATGTGGGTCCAAACTGAGAACAGAGAGAAACATTAGCAGCTCATAGACCTGTGATTGTATCAAATAGCCAGAGTCATGACCATAGGACGTCATCAGTTACTAGTGACAAACAAAATGGATAACATGTCCACCTTCCTGACAGTCAGAGGGTTAGTATAGCTACAATTAGGTTTTATTTGGTGTACAGGGCCAAAAAGTAAGATATTTTAATGGCGTCTTGTAGATCTAGTGAGGTTGGGGACCTAGATAAGGAACGATTGGGGAGGAGGGGAGGATCTGTAGTTGAGTGTGGCCAATGTTTGCAAGCTTAGCCTAAGGTCCCCAGAGCCATAAATCCTCTCCAGCTATGGATATTCTTCCAGTATGATATACGTGTTCACATAATTGCATTCTATGGATGTAGACCAGAAGGACTCCGGTATTGTTAGTGTACTTTGTGACGGACCGCCTGGCACCCCGACCGGGTACCTCGTCAATCGCTGATTTCTAGTAGTCCTTGAGTACCCAAGTCCAGAATCCAGCTCCCAGTGGGTAGAACTCTCCTAGTCTAGAGAGCAAAGCAAGCTGTTCTTACAAGAGAAATCGTTGTAAGCCAAGGGAGTATAGTGATTATAGCAATCCCCAGAGTGAATATAGTTCTCCAATCCCCCAAACATGAGCCTAGACTTCATGAAGGGTAAAATGAATCTCTTTAATGGCAGCCACAACTGACCTTATATGCAGTCCCCCCGGACCTGAGAGTAGACTATAGTAAAAACATATACACGATTACATTGGCTCTCCAGGACACTCACATACAAAATAGGTCAATCCCTCCCCTATGCCTGGGAGATAATTGAGTCAGAACTGTATTAAACTCAATTATCTCCAGGCACAGAAAACATACATTTTTACAAAATCCCCAAAATACCTTAAAACACACAAAATCCCCACAAACGTTACATCCCCTGATAGTCCTGATCTGGGTGACCAACATATCGAGAGAAATCTCAATGTATCTTTCCTGGTAAAATATTTTATAAATAAATAAATATCCAAAAATCAGTTCAGGGGTTCTGGAATTTTCATGAAGTCATAATTTGACAAACCGCCCGCATGGTCCCATGCCCAAAACAGTTCCAGAGAATCAGGGCTTGCGGTCGGTCTAGTTCGGTAGTTTAAAAATGAACAAACTACCTAACATAAGCAATAGTCTTACCCTGGAGCTTGATCCCCTTGTTCGTGGGAACGTTTCCCCCGAACAGTGTCTTCCTAAGTGTTATAAAATTGAACACAGGCGATCATGGAAGTCCAGCGGTGTTCAGGAGTTTCAGTGTCCGAAAATAGTTCCATAAACTCGAGGACCAAACACCGCTGCCTGTGTTCGCGGGAACAAGATGGCCGCCACCGCGTGGTTGTCCATAGGAATTGCGGCAACCCAGATGAACACTTATAACACTGTGGCAGAAATTGCTACAAAGTAGCAATAAGGCTCAACAACCTCCAGGGTGGTCCCTAGTTCGTGCGGTTGTTCGGTTCCCGAACCAAATATAAGATCCCATGAACCATGTCTGTTCCCCTTTTTTTTTCAAAGGGCCAATAGTCTTTTGGTAAGAGGCTGGCCAGCAGGCCCCTCCAAGACCACTTGACGAGGCTCAGTTCGTCACATACTCCACCTGTTCTTTGTGTGGTTCTAGAAGGCTCAAGTCACAGTTACCAGATAGGAGCAAAGTGACCTAATGACAGTGACATGTTTAATGAGTTAAAGGGACAGTCCCATGTTCATCAGTCCCTACATTGGCTTCCCGTAAGATATAGCAAAATAATAGTAGGAGCCGCATTCAATCCCAGCAGTTTCCCGGTGCTTTGGAGCAGGACCAGCAGTCCCACAACGATAAGGCAAGAAAAGAAATTCTCCAGGCACTTAAGGTGTTAAAGCCGCAGGCAGTTTTAATTCAAAAGAGCAGGCAACGTTTCGACCTGAGGTCTTTTTCAAGCTAACACTACACAGCAAACATAAGTATATATATATATACCATATTTATCGGCGTATAACACGCATTTTTTCTCCCTGAAAATAGGGGGCAAATTATGGGTGCGTGTTATACGCCGGACCTTTAAATGCTGCAGCCGCCTGAGCGCTCTGTCAAGAGCGGTCAGGCGGCTGCAGTTGGTTCTCACCTCCCCTCCCCTGTAGCGTGGCCGAGCTGCTCTGCTGTCCGCGGTGCCCGGCCGGAGTGATAGGAAGGTGCACGCTCAGTGTGCACCTTCCTGTCAGTCCGACCGGGTACAGGAAACAGAAACTCCTGTTCGTGGGGATAAAAAGAGAGGGGGGTAAGAGAGTGGGGGGTGTAAAGAGTGGGGGTAAGAAGAGGGGAGTGGGGGGTAAGGAAGGGAGTAAGAGAGGGGGAGGGGGGTAAGAAGAGGGGAGGGGGGAGTAAGAAGAGGGGGAGGGGGGAGTAAGAAGAGGGGGAGGGGGGGAGTAAGAAAGGGGGGTAAGAAGTTCTTTATTTGAAATTTAAGTTTTCTTTTCCTGAAATTTCCTTCTTAAAATGAGGTGCGTGTTATACGCTGGTGCGTGTTATACGCCGATAAATACGGTATATATCAGACAGTGCAAAAAGGTCAACCAATAGATCACTTACACAAATCTCATTAACATAAGTAATTAACACAAATCATGCAAATAAACAAGGGAAAGTATAATAATAATGTAAAATGTAAAAATAAAAATACATGCTTATCGGAGCACCAAAAAGAACTACTTCTGGTTAGGTGGAACGTCCGGTTAATTAGAATGCAAGAAAGCATTTCCTGTTCTCTGGAACGCATAAGTAAAGCCCATACCAGCGACGATCCATCGGCGCAAGCGCAACCTGAAAAGAATGAAGACAGTTCGTACCTTCATGCACACGAATGCACGAGACAGGAGCATGGACCTCCAATTACCAGGGGGCACATGCTCCCCTCAATGAATACTATCCTAACAACCGACTTTTCTACCCTACCCTTACATTTTGTGTCACATTACCTCACTCCCGATAGCATGTAAACTCACTGAGCAGGCCCTCAATCCATCTGTTACTGTGTCACTATACCCCACTCCCTCTAACATGTAAACTCACTGAGCAAGCCATCAATCCCTCTGTTACTGTGTCACTATACCCCACTCCCTCTAACATGTAAGCTCATTGAGCAGGCCTTCAATCCCTCTGTTACTGTGTCACTATACCCCACTCCCTCTAACATGGAAACTCACTGAGCGGGGCCCTCAATCCTTCTGTTACTGTGTCACTATACCCCACTCCCTCTAACATGTAAGCTCACTGAGCAGGGCCCTCAATCCCTCTGTTACTGTGTCACTATACCCCACTCCCTCTAACATGTAAACTCACTGAGCAGGGCCCTCAATCCCTCTGTTACCGTGTCACTATACCCCACTCCCTCTAACATGTAAACTCACTGAGCAGGCCCTCAATCCCTCTGTTACTGTGTCACTATACCCCACTCCCTCTAACATGTAAACTCACTGAGCAGGCCTTCAATCCCTCTGTTACTGTGTCACTATACCCCACTCCCTCTAACATGTAAACTCACTGAGCAGGCCCTCAATCCTTCTGTTACTGTGTCACTATACCCCACTCCCTCTAACATGTAAACTCACTGAGCAGGCCCTCAATCCCTCTGTTACTGTGTCACTATACCCCACTCCCTCTAACATGTAAACTCACTGAGCAGGGCCCTCAATCCCTCTGTTACTGTGTCACTATGCCCCACTCCCTCTAACATGTAAGCTCACTGAGCAGGGCCCTCAATCCCTCTGTTACTGTGTCACTATACCCCACTCCCTCTAACATGTAAACTCACTGAGCAGGCCCTCAATCCCTCTGTTACTGTGTCACTATACCCCCCTCCCTCTAACATGTAAACTCACTGAGCAGGCCCTCAATCCCTCTGTTACTGTGTCACTATACCTCACTCCCTCTAACATGTAACCTCACTGAGCAGGGCCCTCAATCCCTCTGTTACTGTGTCACTATACCCCACTCCCTCTAGCATGTAAACTCACTGAGCAGGGCCCTCAATCCATGTAAACTCACTCAGCAGGGCCTCAATCCCTCTGTTACTGTGTCACTATACCCCACTCCCTCTAACATGTAAACTCACTGAGCAGGCCCTCAATCCCTCTGTTACTGTGTCACTATACCCCACTCCCTCTAACATGTAAACTCACTGAGCAGGCCCTCAATCCCTCTGTTACTGTGTCACTATACCCCCACTCCCTCTAACATGTAAACTCACTGAGCAGGCCCTCAATCCCTCTGTTACTGTGTCACTATACCCCACTGCCTCTAACATGTAAACTCACTGAGCAGGCCCTCAATCCCTCTGTTACTGTGTCACTATACCCCACTCCCTCTAACATGTAAACTCACTGAGCAGGACCCTCAATCCTTCTGTTACTGTGTCACTATACCCCACTCCCTCTAACATGTAAACTCACTGAGCAGGGCCCTCAATCCCTCTGTTACTGTGTCACTATACCCCACTCCCTCTAACATGTAAACTCACTGAGCAGGCCCCTCAACCCCTCTGTTACTGTGTCACTATACCCCACTCCCTCTAACATGTAAACTCACTGAGCAGGCCCTCAATCCCTCTGTTACTGTCACTATACCCACTCCCTCTAACATGTAAACTCACTGAGCAGGCCCTCAATCCCTCTGTTACTGGGTCACTATACCCCACTCCCCCTAACATGTAAACTCACTGAGCAGGCCCTCAATCCTCTGTTACTGTGTCACTATATACCCCACTTCCCAACATGTAAACTCACTGAGCAGGGCCTCAATCTCTACGTGTCACTATACCCCACCTCTAACATAACCACTGAGCAGGCCCTCAATCCTCTTGCATGTGTCACTATACCCCACTCCTCTAACATGTAAACTCACTGAGCAGGCCCTCAATCCTTCAAGTGTTACTGTGTCACTATACCCCACTCCCTCTAACATGTAAACTCACTGAGCAGGACCTCAATCCTCTGTTCAAAGTCACTATACCCCCACTCCTCTAACATGTAAACTCACTGAGTGTGGCCTCAATTCCTCTGTTACTGTGTCACTATACCCACTCCCTCTAACATGTAAACTCACTGAGCAGGCCCTCAATCCCTCTGTTACTGTGTCACTATACCCCACTCCCTCTAACATGTAAACTCACTGAGCAGGGGCCTCAATCCCTCTGTTACTGTCACTATACCCCACTCCCTCTAACATGTAAACTCACTGAGCAGGGCCTCAATCCCTCTGTTACTGTGTCACTATACCCCACTCCCTCTAACATGTAAACTACCTGAGCAGGGCCCTCAATCCCTCTGTTACTGTGTCACTATAACCCACTCCCTCTAACATGTAAACTCACTGAGCAGGCCCTCAATCCCTCTGTTACTGTGTCACACCCCACTCCCACAAACTCACTGAGCAGGCCCCTCAATCCTCTGTTACTGTGTCACTATAACCCACCTAACATGTAAACTCACTGGAGCAGGCCTCAATCCTCTGTTACTGTGTCACTCATACCCCGCTCCCTCTAACATGTAAACTCACTGAGCAGGGCCCTCAATCCCTCTGTTACTGTGTCACTATACCCCACTCCCTCTAGCATGTAAGCTCACTGAGCAGGCCCTCAATCCTCTGTTACTGTGTCACTATACCCCACTCCCTCTAACATGTAAACTCACTGAGCAGGCCCTCAATCCCTCTGTTACTGTCACTATACCCCACTCCCTCTAGCATGTAAACTCACTGAGCTGGGCCCTCAATCCCTCTGTTACTGTGTCACTATACCCCACTCCCTCTAACATGTAAACTCACTGAGCTGGGCCCTCAATCCCTCTGTTACTGTGTCACTTTACCCCACTCCCTCTAACATGTAAATCAACTGAGCAGGCCTCAATCCCTCTCTTGCTACTGTCACTATACCCCACTCCCTCTAACATATAAACTCATTGAGCAGGCCCTCAATCCCTCTGTTACTGTGTCACCCCACTCCCCAACATGTAAACTCACTGAGCAGGCCCTCAATCCCTTTTTGACTGTGTCACTATACCCCACTTCCTCTAGCATATAAACTCACTGAGCAGGCCCTCAATCCCTCTGTTACTGTGTCACTATAACCCACTCCCTCTAGCATGTAAACTCACTGAGCAGGGTCCTCAATCCCTCTGTTACTGTGTCACTATACCCCACTCCCTCTAACATGTAAGCTCACTGAGCAGGGCCCTCAATCCCTCTGTTACTGTGTCACTATACCCCACTCCCTCTAACATGTAAACTCACTGAGCAGGCCCTCAATCCTCTGTTACTGTGTCACTATACCCCACTCCCTCTAACATGTAAACTCACTGAGCAGGGCCCTCAATCCCTCTGCTACTGTCACTATACCCCACTCCCTCTAACATGTAAACTCACTGAGCAGGAGCCTCAATCCCTCTGTTACTGTGTCACTATACCCCACTCCCTCTAACATGTAAACTCACTGAGCAGGCTCTCAATCCCCCTGTTACTGTGTCACTATACCCCACTTCCTCTAACATGTAAGTTCACTGAGCAGGGCCCTCAATCCCTCTGTTACTGTGTCACTATACCCCACTCCCTCTAACATGTAAGCTCACTGAGCAGGGCCCTCGATCCCTCTGTTACTGTGTCACTATACCCCACTCCCTCTAACATGTAAGCTCACTGAGCAGGCCCCTCAATCCCTCTGTTCCTGTGCATCCAACTTGTCTGTTACAAATACTTGTCTGTTAGTCCATCTATTGTACAGCGCTGCGGAATTCATTGGCGCTTTATAAATAATAATAGTAATAATAATAATAATGTAGTTCTGTCTTCATCGATCACCAGCAGTGGGTTGTCCATGGGTTCCAGTGAAGGCTATTATCCGACCCTCAATGCTTATTATCAAAGCTTGGATTAAACTGTGCGTCAGCATGTTGGCGGACGGCACTTTCCAAACTAACTATCCTCTCGCCCATTTACTGACTCGGTAGGCCTCGGCCCAATGTCCTGCTGCCATTCTCCTCATCTAATTCAGCATCCAACCAAGGTGCAAATGGAGCAATGGAGCACATTAGTTTTCTTTCTGGGAGATGACATTCCGTTACATTAATGCGTAGATGGAATTCTAGGAAATGTTTTATTCAGCACATACATTAATAGCCGAGACAAAATAAAAGATTTAATTGAGTGTTTTGTAGACTGACTCTCTCCAGTGACTGTTTTAGCAGTTTTTTTGGAGCTTTCTAAATGTCGTTTTGAGCAAGAGAATAAGATTGAAATAGTCTGTGAAAGCGTGTAATTAACTCGGCTAATAGAATTTACTTTTGTCTTAGGGAAAAAAGAAATACACAATGAGCCCATTGCAGAATTTTTATATTAAACAATAATAGCGAGGGTAGGTGAGTTTTGGAGCCACGGTTAATTGCTTGCATTGCATTGTGGGTAGGTACATTAGTGAGATACTTGAAGTCTCCGAATAAAACATTTGAGATGTTTTTATGTTACCTGTATTTTGTGGATGAGCCTCGCTGTTGACAAGAGGATAATTAAAATACAGATTTGGGTCGCTCTGCACCATTCTTTGTAGGGCTATGTTTACCTCTGTTGGGCCATATATATCTAAATATGTATAACTATGTAGGTCTGTATGGGACTTTGAGGAATATATGCTGGTCTATATCGATCTAATCAGGTCTTCAACACTCCATGTAGGCCAATTGCTATATACATGTAGGTATGCTTAGGTGTACAGTGATGAGTGTAAGTCTGAGGCTATCCACGTATCGCTTTATAGGTCTGTTCAGGTCTATATATCCACGAATCGCTTTATAGGTCTGTTCAGGTCTATATATCCACGTATCACTTTATAGGTCTGTGCAGGTCTATATATTCACGCATCGCTTTATAGGTCTGTTCAGGTCTATATATCCACGTATCGCTTTATAGGTCTGTGCATCGCTTTATAGGTCTGTTCAGGTCTATATATCCACGTATCGCTTTATAGGTCTGTTCAGGTCTATATATCCACGTATCGCTTTATAGGTCTGTTCAGGTCTATATATCCACGTATCGCTTTATAGGTCTGTTCAGGTCTATATATCCACCTATCGCTTTATAGGTCTGTTCAGGTCTATATATCCACGAATCGCTTTATAGGTCTGTTCAGGTCTATATATCCACGTATCGCTTTATAGGTCTGTTCAGGTCTATATATCCACGTATCGCTTTATAGGTCTGTTCAGGTCTATATATCCACGTATCGCTTTATAGGTCTGTTCAGGTCTATATATCCACGTGTCGCTTTATAGGTCTGTTCAGGTCTATATATCCACCTATCGCTTTATAGGTCTGTTCAGGTCTATATATCCACGTATCGCTTTATAGGTCTGTTCAGGTCTATATATCCACCTATCGCTTTATAGGTCTGTTCAGGTCTATATATCCACGTATCGCTTTATAGGTCCGTTCAGGTCTATATATCCACGTATCGCTTTATAGGTCTATTCAGGTCTATATATCCACGTATCGCTTTATAGGTCTGTTCAGGTCTATATATCCACGTATCGCTTTATAGGTCTGTTCAGGTCTATATATCCACCTATCGCTTTATAGGTCTGTTCAGGTCTATATATCCACGTATCGCTTTATAGGTCTGTTCAGGTCTATATATCCACCTATCGCTTTATAGGTCCGTTCAGGTCTATATATCCACGTATCGCTTTATAGGTCTATTCAGGTCTATATATCCACGTATCGCTTTATAGGTCTGTTCAGGTCTATATATCCACGTGTCACTTTAATGGTCTGTTCAGGTCTATATATTTATATATAAATATATACATGTTGATGCTGGAATAAAGCCCGGTCGACTAGAAAGTCCTAGGTGTGCAGCGGCAGTATTGGGTACAAATCCACATTTAGGCTCTTTCCAAAGCGGGGAAGGACATAGTCAAAAGGTTCTCATCACATGATGGTTGGACGTTGGATTGGAAAAGGTAAATGTAAAATCCCTTTATTGAACAATGACAGCCACCATTAAATGCAGAGCAAGGCCGAGCAACCTGAGTCTATTTGTCTGTCTTTCATTATGGGAGCAATACGATACAGACCAAATAGAAAAAGTACAACTGCAGCAGGAGGTGCGGATTTAGAAGAAGGTAAATGTTCAAAATGGAGATAAATAAACAAATAATGATTTTTTTTATCCTTATCTAAAATGTTTTTAAAAATGTTTTCTTTGTTTCTCGCGTTCTGTTTTAAACATTGTATAATAGTACACTGACCGGCACACATGAGACATTGATAAATTATCAGCTAAAATAAACATCCGCAATAACATTGGACCTTAATTCTGCATTTACCAGCTGCGACCCAGCCCACGGCTCGATTGTTTAGAAAAAGAAAATCGCCATTTCCTATCGTGTTCCAAGCGTCAGCGCCATTTATCCACTGACCCATCAAGGCAGGTTACATTTCACCCCAGTGTTTTCCTGACCCCGTAGTCTGAAGAGTAATGGTTCCATCCAGCCGCTTTATCCATCAGAGTAAAATCACATTATGGCTGGAGATCTGAACAGATTTCACAAATGATAGCAAACACGCGGCAGGTTTTAGCTTTAGATATATATACTGGGACAGGGAAATTACTTGTGTGAGCGAGAGACAAAAAGATAGAAACCGTGTCAGGATGATAAATAAACTCTGGAGTCGACTAATGGATTTTGCAGTCAATCCAAGAAAAAACCTGTTATGTCTGTATATACTGATCAGCAGTGCACCGGCTGTGACCTGTGATTCTAACACGAGCTAATAACACGGACATGTGTAATGGGTTAAAGGGACATAATGGCAGGGACATGTTTAATGGGTTAAAGGGACCTAATGGCAGGGACATGTTTAATGGGTTAAAGAGACAGTCCCATGTAGGAGCAAAGTGACCTAATGACAGGGACATGTTTAATGGGTTAAAGGGACAGTCCCATGTAGGAGCAAAGTGACCTAATGACAGCGACATGTTTAATGGGTTAAAGGGACAGTCCCATGTAGGAGCAAAGTCACCTAATGACAGTGGCATGTTGAATGGGTTAAAGGGACAGTCCCATGTAGGAGCAAAGTGACCTAATGGCAGTGACATGTTTAATGGGTTAAAGGGACAGTCCCATGTAGGAGCAAAGTGACCTAATGGCAGTGACATGTTTAATGGGTTAAAGGGACAGTCCCATGTAGGAGCAAAGTGACTGAATGACAGCGACGTGTTTAATGGGTTAAAGGGACAGTCCCATGTAGGAGCAAAGTGACCGAATGACAGTGACGTGTTTAATGGGTTAAAGAGACAGTCCCATGTAGGAGCAAAGTGACCTAATGACAGTGACATGTTTAATGGGTTAAAGGGACAGTTCCATGTAGGAACAAAGTGACCTAATGACAGTGACATGTTTGTGGCGAAACCAACCTCGCCACTATGCACTGGAGAAGCCTGGTTGCCAGCCTCCTGCCATCTGACTATGGCCCCCTTGTGAATTCGTACTTTTGTATGCAATATTTGGGCATGTGACATTCTTATATTGCTGCTACTGGCCCTTTAAGGGCCATCCGTGAACATATTCTGCCTGTTAGGAATAATGCCTTTTTAAGACTGTGTAGCAAATTGCATTCAGGCTGTATTTAATATTATGTGTTCGGTATAAAGTGTTATGTGAATGCAGCATTCCCCTGATTGTTCGGTAGAATCACTTCATTCATTATATTGGGTGAAACTACCGAACAACCAGACCACCCGGGAGTAAGTGTGCCTCCAATTACCGTTTGCAACAATGTTGCAAACGGGTAATTGGCAATATGTGTAATGTGTGTTGTGTCCTCTGGGTGGCCGCCATTCGGGAAACGAACACGTGGCGGCGGCCATCTTAAACTCCCGAACAGCGGTGTTTTGCCGTCGAGTGTCTGGAACTAAAATCGGACACTTGACTAAGCAAACACCGCTGAGACCTCCAGACTTCCAGCAATTCGTGCAGAAACTACCGAACGGCCCGCCGTTCGGTAGAAAGGATCCCACGAACAGGGGGATTCATACGAATCCTCCCCAAGCTCTATAACCCAGGCAATTCGTGTGATTCATTCCCTTTTCTGTGACCGTCTGCAGGGCCAAAGTACATGGAACTATTTTCGGATACTTTTGCCATGCAGTCGGTCAAAACTTTAACCCTTTATAATTCCTGAACCCCTGGTCCGATCTGGGTGATTTTTGGATATGTGTCTCACCCAGATCAGGGTTACCAGGGGATGTAACATTTAAAGGGGTATTCCTATGTTTAGGGGTACATCCAGTATCCCAGGGAATTTGTGTCTGTACTAATGGGATTATGTGTCACACTAAGGGGAGGAGATGTGTGGGAGGTAACTGGTACATTATTGGCTGGGGTACTAATTGTTGTGGATCCCTCCCTTGCATGGGAGAATGTCTTAAAAGGAGGCTGTGTGAATAAATCCTTAGATTCTGCTTAACCCTCAAAACGAAGTGTCGTCTCGTTATTGGGGGAATTGGATTGTGTGCTGACTGCCAGGAGTGTAAGCCGTTCGTATTGCTTTTCCTGTTCGGCTGCTTCCAGAGTTCGTGTATTTCTTGTTCGTGAGTTGGGGATTCGTACAGTTTGGAGTTCGGGAGGTTGGTGATTGCAATAGCTGCTGGTCTATGGGAAAGGGGATTATCGCCTAAATGGTTTTTATCCCCTTGTGAGCGAAACGGTCCGTTACAATGTTTAATGGGTTAAAGAGACAGTCCCATGTAGGAGCAAAGCGACCTAATGACAGTGACATGTTTAATGGGTTAAAGGGACAGTCCCATGTAGGAACAAAGTGACCTAATGACAGCGACATGTTTAATGGGTTAAAGGTACAGTCCCATGTAGGAGCAAAGTGACCTATGACAGCGACATGTTTAATGGGTTAAAGGGACAGTCCCACGTAGGAGCAAAGTGACCTAATGACAGCGACATGTTTAATGGGTTAAAGGGACAGTCCCATGTAGGAGCACAGTGAGCTAATGACAGCGACATGTTTAATGGGTTAAAGGGACAGTCCCACGTAGGAACATTTGTGAAAGTCTAAGCGATCACTCGTTTGAGGCATGTTCCATCTTTATAATGTCCACCTATTTGTCCCACTTTCTTGCTCTGCTGACCCATCTTTCTAGTATGTTGGCTGTGTATTAATGTGTTATAGTAGTGAGCTGTGTGTTTATTTTAAGAAAATCAGTTTGTGTAGATAAAATTATTAAAAAATTAATCAGAAGATTAATAAAAATATCCTGGATTGATTTGTTCCAGGGTGAAGGGGATATTGGGCAGTTGCCTTGGCTCCATTCACCGTCCTAATTTAAAGAATAAAGTGGAGATCATGTAACAGACGTGGGTTGCTATAGGAGAGAAGTGGGGAGATCATTGAGAATTTGAAAGAAACAACAATTATTCCACAGTGATTGCTTCGAATTCCGATTTTTCATGTTTACCAGTCTCAGGAAATCTATATACAATAAATCCTTGGAATCCATGAAAAGTTTTTAAAGAAAAAAATAGGAAACTGTTTATTTTTGCCTATTATAAATGGTATCTGTCACGATTGGTAGGGAACCCAACACACAGACAGGACACAACAGACAGAATTGCAATACCGGTCCTTAGAATGACCGGCTATGCAAAAGAATAGTCAAAGTAAGCCAAGGTCAAAGGGAAATATAGTGACGGAATATGAAGAGACAAGCCGAGGTCAAAGGGAAATAGAGAGACGGAATACGAAGAGACAGGTCGAGGTCAAAGGGAAATATAGTGACGGAATATGAAGAGACAGGCCGAGGTCAAAGGGAAATATAGTGACGGAATATGAAGAGACAGGCCGAGGTCAAAGGGAAATATAGTGACGGAATATGAAGAGACAAGCCGAGGTCAAAGGGAAATAGAGAGAAAGAATACGAAGAGACAGGCCGAGGTCAAAGGGAAATAGAGAGATGGAATACGAAGAGACAGGCCGAGGTCAAAGGGAAATATAGTGACGGAATATGAAGAGACAAGCCGAGGTCAAAGGGAAATAGAGAGACGGAATACGAAGAGACAAGCCGAGGTCAAAGGGAAATAGAGAGATGGAATACGAAGAGACAGGCCGAGGTCAAAGGGAAATATAGTGACGGAATATGAAGAGACAAGCCGAGGTCAAAGGAAATAGGAGAGACAGAATACCGAAGAGATAGCCGAGGTCAAAGGGAAATATAGTGACGAATATGAAGAGACAAGTCGGCCTTCCTTCAAAGGGAAATAGATATCGAATACGAAGAGACAGTACGAGGTCAAAGGGAAATATAGTGACGAATATGCGCTATATCAAAGCCGAGGTCAGCGAAATAGGAGAGACGGAATCAAGAGACGTTTCGAGGTCAAAGGAAATAGAGAGATGGAATACTCTAAGAGCAGGCCGAGGTCAAAGTGGAAATATAGTGACGGAATATGAAGAGACGTCGAGAACAAAGGAAATAGAGAGATGGAATACAAATATATTGAAAATGCAGGCCGGAAATATAGTGACGGAATATGAAGAGACAAGCCGAGGTCAAAGGGAAATATAGTGACGGAATATGAAGAGACAAGCCGAGGTCAAAGGGAAATATAGTGACAGAATTCGAAGAGACAGGCCGAGGTCAAAGGGAAATAGAGTGACGGAATACGAAGAGACAGGCCGAGGTCAAAGGGAAATATAGTGACGGAATATGAAGAGACAAGCCGAGGTCAAAGGGAAATAGAGAGACGGAATCAAAGGAGACAGCAGAGGTCAAAGGGAAATATAGTGACAGAATCAAGACAGGCCGAGGTCAAAGTGTTTTAGAGAGACGGAATAGACGAAGAGACAGGCCGGTCAAAGGAAATATAGTGATCGAATATGAAGAGACGTCAAAGGGAAATATAGTGACAGAATTCGAAGAGACAGGCCGAGGTCAAAGGGAAATAGAGAGACGGAATACGAAGAGACAGGCCGAGGTCAAAGGGAAATATAGTGACGGAATATGAAGAGACAAGCCGAGGTCAAAGGGAAATAGAGAGACGGAATACGAAGAGACAGGTCGAGGTCAAAGGGAAATATAGTGATGGAATTCGAAGAGACAGGCCGAGGTCAAAGGGAAATATAGTGACGGAATATGAAGAGACAAGCCGAGGTCAAAGGGAAATAGAGAGACGGAATACGAAGAGACAGGCCGAGGTCAAAGGGAAATAGAGAGACGGAATACAAAGAGACAGGCCGAGGTCAAAGGGAAATAGAGAGACGGAATACGAAGAGAGAGGCCGAGGTCAAAGGGAAATAGAGTGACGGAATACGAAGAGACATGCCAAGGTCAAAGGAAAATAGAGAGACGGAATATGAAGAGACAAGCCGAAGTCAAAGGGAAATATAGTGACGGAATACGAAGAGACAGGCCGAGGTCAAAGGGAAATAGAGAGAGGGAATACGAAGAAACAAGCCGAGGTCAAAGGGAAATAGGGAGACGGAATACGAAGAGACAAGCCGAGGTCAAAGGGAAATAGAGAGACGGAATTCGAAGAGACAGGCCGATGTCAAAGGGAAATAGAGAGATGGAATTTGAAGAGACAAGCCGAGGTCAAAGGGAAATAAAGTGACGAAATACTAAGAGACAGGCCGAAGTCAAAGGGAAATAGAGTGATGGAATTCGAAGAGACAAGCCGAGGTCAAAGGGAAATAGAGTGACGAAATACGAAGAGACAGGCCAAGGTCAAAGGGAAATAGAGAGACGGAATATGAAGAGACAAGCCGAAGTCAAAGGGAAATAGAGAGACGGAATTCGAAGAGACAAGCCGAGGTCAGGGAGCAGAGAAGACAGAGTAAATGCAAAACAAGCCAAAGTTCAGTAACCAATTCATCAGAGAGAGCATAACGCGCAGTTGGGCTAAACAAAGACCACAACAGGGCACTGAGGCAAGGGGGAGGTTAGCTTATATACACACAGAGTGTGTCTGATTGGCTAACATCCAATTAGTGTTAACCACAACACGTGGGAGGTGTTTCTTCCTTCCCTTGTGGTCTCTGAGGTCATCACTGTGTGCCTGGCCACAGTGGCGTACACATGACCCATGGGGCCCCGGTGCAAAAATTGATCCGTGGGCCCCCCTCCCCCCCCCCGCGCTTCTCGGCGCGGGTCGGGGTCGCAACACAAGGTGGCGGGCACCTGGTTGCAGGGCTGCGACCCCGCGACCGTGGTATGCACACACACTTAAAGGACCACTACAGACACCCAGATCACATCAGCTCAATGAAGTGGTCTGGGTGCCAGGTCCCTCTAGTTTTAACCCTGCAGCTGAAAACATGTTTCACTGAGGGTTAATCCTCTGGTGGCTGTCTCATTGAAAATCACAGTGAGAAGACAGTGAACGTCCATAGGAAAGCATTGAGTAATGCTTTCCTATGGGTGCTTTAAATGCGCGAGCGCGCCTCTTGCCGCGCATGTGCATTTCGGAGCTGAGTGGCGGACACTGGGGAGTCCGACGCTGGAGAAAGGTAAATGCTGAAGACACACACACACACTCTCACGAACAGACGCATACACACTAGCTAACAGACACACACATTTACTGACAGAGACACACTCAGCTACAGACATACATACACACTCACTTACAAAACATACACTTTCACTGACAAACACACACTCACTAACAGACATCAAACACACTTAGTAACAGACACACACAGTAACACACTCACTAGCAGACACACACCCAATAACAGACACATTCACTGACACACACACTAACACACGCACTAACACAAACAAACACACACACACTAACACACGCACTAACACAAACAAACACTGACACACTAACACACACACACACACTAACACATACACTAACACACACACACAAATACACTAACACACACATACACTGACACACATACACTCACACTAACACACATACACTCACACTAACACACACATACACTAACACACATACACTCACACTAACACACACATACACTAACACACACAAATACACTAACACACACTAACACACACACACACATTTTTTTTTTCAAATTTAATCCCCCCAGCCTCCTTACCTTTCGGAGTGCTGGGGGGGATTATTCCCTGGGGTCCAGTGGTGCTGCTGGGCGGGTGGCCGGTCGGTCGGGCAGGCGGGCGCGCGAGGGAGCACTCAGTGCTTCCTCTTCAGCTCCCTCGCGCGCCGCGTAGAGATGCCGGCGCCGGAAGATGACGTCAGTGCGGTGCGCGAGGGAGCTGAAGAGGAAGCACTGAGTGCTCCCTTGCGCGCCCGCCTGCCCGACCGACCGGCCACCCGGGTCAGCAGGGCCAGCCTCAGGGGGGCCCTGGGGTGGTCGGCTCCTGGGCCCCCCAGGGGAAGAGGCTGGCCCTGTGGCTACATACGCCACTGCCTGGCCACATGACCGGGTCTGGCACACATATAAGGATGCTGCTCTGGAGTGTACAGCGTCAGACACACTGCCAGTCTGAAGCACTGACAGCCGCACACTACGGACCAGATGGCACCACTCGCGGTGACTGGGTAAGCAAGGTCACGGAGGCAGGGGACCTGACAGTATCTGTGTTTTATTATATTGAGCTTTAGATGAAAGTGTAACGGCACCCCGGGCATAAAAAGGGGTTAAAAGCCGTTTAGTAGATCTTCTCTTCCAGAGACACAGGCACAGCTACTGTAGACACCAATCCACCGAACCGGAGAAGCATATGAATGCCGTAAACAGCCGAACCGGAACAATACGAATGCTGCAAACAGCCGAATAGCAAAAAAAACATACGAATAGGTTTACACTCCTGGCAGTCAAATTGGAACAGCATACAATAAATCCCCCAAAGAACGAGACAAAGCTCCGTTTTGAGGGTCAAGCAGGAACAGACAGAGCTGTGGGTTTATTGTTCTTATATACACATTAGTACAACCCACAGGGTTTTGGAAAACCACCAATAAGCATGTACAATACACTCAGACACTCCTACACAAAAACCTCCCCTCTGCCTGTGATACAATTAACTTATACAATGGGTTAATGTAATTATCACAGCCAGAGAAATACATTTTTTCCACATTATTCATAACTTTAAAAGTATACATCACATAAAACTTACATTTTCATCAGAATCAGCATACTCCAAATACAAACATATTTCGAAATCCTACAGGAACAGGAACAAGCTCTTAGCAGAACTTAGTGATCATACCCTGGGGAGTATAGTGATTATAGCAATCCCCAGAGTGTATTTCTCCAATCCCCCGAGTGTATTTCTCCAATCCCCCAAACATGAGCCAAGGCTTAATGCT
>OW240920.1:5380329-5391078 GCA_933207985.1 Pelobates cultripes | reverse complement strand
GATGTAAATATATACATATGCCTATGGTAACTTAACACATGGGAAACAACTACATTTACATATATATATTATATTAAGCTGTGCCTCTGAATCTACAATTACAGGCAGTTTAAGAGCAGCTAGCAGACAGTTTTTTTGGCCAAGTAAGAGGATGCCTGCTCCCCTGTGTCTACACTTTCACATCCTCTTGTAAATCATCCAGGCACTGTCTGCCAACAATGTACTCGTGACGGCAGTCACCACCACCAGAAAAATAAGACAAACACTTCATTTGGTCCCCGGATAGCTCTTATGTTTAAGTCACCCTGTTATAGGTGCAGGTTGTGTATTATGTATTTATTGTTAATTGCTTTGTGTGCTCTCCTGTCCTGCTGTCCAGCTAGGTGGATTTTACTGTGGAGCCTGTATAGCGCCATCTGTTGGTTGTGAAGATTGTGCCACAGATATGTGCAGTGCCACCTGTGGGTTGTAACTGTTTTGTGTACTACCTGAATAGCAAACCTCGGTAATTTGCATATTTGTGTACGGGAACTTAAGCTGCGTAGAATATATATATTTTATGAACAAGAAAATGATTGTGTAAGCAAAGTCGGTTGCAGTGTGCCGTAAGGCCTGTAATAAAGAGGGTCAACCAGTTGATAATCAATTTAATACAAGGGGAGAGGTGGGAGGGCAACTTCGAGAAGACGACAAGTAAAAGTTTGATGGTAGTGCCCCTTTAAACATTTCTTTTAAAAAAACAGCTCATACCACGACAGAATGGAACAATGCCGTATCCTGTGAAAACACATTAAATGTATCCATTCATTTAATATTTAAAAAATGTATTGCGAAATTGATAGAATTAATAAAAATTGTTCCACTAGTCCGTTATCTTCTTCTTTACGGCTTTTCTTTCTGGTACTTCTTACATCAATTCTATATTGTATGTTTGAACACTAAAGTACTTATAACATTAAAAGCCTTACTTGTCTCTAATAAGCAACAATGACTCAAAAATCCCCCATTTTAGCCGTTTTCAGTCTAGCAGTTTTTGTTATTGTGTTAAAACTAAAAGGTATTTAAATTGTGTTTAAAGGATCCTGAGTCTGAACCTTTTTGAATGTCTAAAGCTTTAATCTAACCTTAATCTCCTTACTACACCTTATAAGCGGTGCGAGGGGACCTTCCAAAGTCTTAACGTGATAATATAATGTCTGCAAAGTTATTGTTACTGTATGAAAGCTATTTAGAAACACCTCAAAATGGGACTCATTATTTTATAGACATCAGAAGCTTTTCACTCAACGTGTGTGGGAGATTGTCTGGACCTGAATACAATGGAATTTTACCAGATATTTGCAAATTATTGTATTCTGTGGCTCTATTAGTTAGGTAATGGATCACAGAGAATGTCATCTGATAGAGCAGAGAATTAGAGTGTGATGTAAAGAGATGGATAGAGGAGAGGGAGAGGGGTTGGGAGAGAAAAAGTAAAAGTGAGTGAGAAGAGAAGAGTGGGATTAGAAAGAACGGGGAGAAGAGAAGTGGGAGAATAGGGTGTAAGGGAGCAGAGCAGGATATACCATAAGACGACCCTTGGTAGCAGCCTACAGGGGTCCTGACGGGGGCCCCAGAAATATGAATTTGTTTGCTTCTATTAACCACTACCTTCGAGATGGCTGCTTCCAGTCTCAAGGTGGAGATGGAGGCCACTTCGCCCTTTCTGTGGCCAAATGGGAGAATAAAAATCTAGATGATTTATGGAAAGAGCTGATCCTTTCAAAATAGAGGGAGACAGCTCTAACCACATCTAGATTATGCCTGGTCTGTGCTTCTGGAGAGGAAGTAAAAAAAAGAAGGTAACAATCTCCGGGTACAAGTGGAATTTGGAGATCTCCTTAGGCAGGATCTCTGGTGCTAAAGGCATGACAACCATATCCTGTTTAAAATGAGTGAATGGGGGTTAACAGGACCACACATTCTCCTTGCTGACTGTGACGGAGCTCCCTGTACCCAGGCTGGGTACATCTGCCAAGGGTCCGAGACTAGCTGTGGCTGGATAGAGGAACTAGCTCTTTTCGCTCCCAGGGGCTGGATGGCACACCGTCCTGGAAGCTACTCAATCCTTACAATGACTTTCCCCGCTGCATCCTCCACACGCTAGAACAGCAGGCACAGTGATTAACCCTTTCTTCCCCTCCAGTAACTGGACGAGGACACAGCTCTGGAGGTACAACTCTGACTGACTGTTTATTTCGTCACACAACATTTTACATGCACAGATCCCTACAACTCAATCCACCAGTGGTTTCAATCCTAAGAAGCTGATGGGTGGATGGAAGAGGGACAAAGCAGCCCCTGCAAACTGAGCTGGCAGTGTCCCTGTGACCACGTCCTGCTGTGACAGGAAAAGGGAAGGGAGGGAGAGAGGTAACAGCAAACAATACCTTCACAAAAGGTAGGGGGAGGGGGAAAGGCACTTAACTCTACTTTACAGAGCTGTTGCCCACCCCCTCCCCCACTTTGTTGACCCACAGCTGCATATACAGACACATGTAGGACAGTCCCAAAACTGGTGCCGCAAGCTTGTGGCCCGTGCCAAATAAATTAGGCCATCCATCAGATATCTCCCCCATAGAAACAGACAGCGGGCACATGAGGATATGGCACTCAGTGACGGCGTTCCATCACACTGAGGTTCTAGCCACTATGGAAGCTCCTGTTAGAGGTTTGAATGATGGGTTAGTCAGAGCCTGAAAGACCAGTGGTAGGTTCCATATTGGCAAGTAACACCCTCAGTGGAGGCATGAGTTTTAAATCGCTGCTAACATGAAGCAAAGCACCAGGGGCTCCAATGTTCAATGGGTACCCATCAATGTGGAAAGTGCCGATATGTGCTCCTCCAGAGTGTTATAACTCAGACCCTTTCTAGGCCTGATTGAGGAGTAATTCCAACCTCTAATCATGAGACCAACAGACAAATGCATGCCAAATTTTGTAATATGTGGAGTATTTATAGGAGTGTAAGAGGATCTTAATGACCGACTGAGGGATGCCAATACTTATAGAGACTCCTGCATCAACACCAGAGCTTGAGGATCTGGATGTACTGGAAGTTCACTTGGAGGTTTCAGATTCATCCTACTCATCATAGAGATTTAGAGTCGACATGGCCTTCTACGGTCTCCTTTTGAATTTCCTTTAGGAAAGTTGAAAACAGGAAAAATATGTACTTTAGGCTGAAATTCCAAATTTGAGTCGGTGTATCCTGACTTTGAGCATTCTGGTCCTAAAATCTAGAAATATGCTTCTGGACCAGGTAGTTCGGAGAAGTGGCCATCAGATCTACGTATGGTATCCCTCAAATCGGAAGTCAACCCTGAGGATACTTCGTTACATAATTGCCATTCCATCCTGTCCACAGTTAATCAGCTCAGGTAAATCAGTCATTGTATTTTGAGCCCCTGGTCCTTCTTTTGTGCCCTGATAATCATGGGCTGTAATTCCTTCATCAATAAGTGGCTGTGTGACCCACCTTGACAACTGATCTAGGATACAGTCGCATGGATATTTGAGCGAATTCGGATCCACTTGTTCTTCAGCAACCCTCTGAAGTGAAGAAGAGTCCTGAAAATGGCTCATAATTCCATAAAATTGGATGATAATATTGTCCCTTCCCTTACCCACAGACCTTGTGTTACATGGTCCAGACAATGCGCATCCAATCCTTGAAAACTGGAATTCGAGCTTATAATTGCCCAGTGAGGTTCTGTTCACTGGAAACTCAGAGCTATATTCTCTCATTCCAGCTACCAGGTAAGGTGTAGCTCCACTGATAGTGACATCGTCAGTGGCTGACTCCAATTCATCTTTCTCTTACTGAACTGAGACAGGAAGGACCTGAGGAATCCTGAGATGCAATTGGGCCCATCTGACATGTCTGGTGGAAGTAAGGATTTCTAGTAGTTGCATCTCCTTTTTGCTGTTACCGAGCGAAAATTAAGAACCTGGGAAAGAAAACTTCCACAATTTGTGGAACTGTTCCTGAGATAGGGAAAATGCAGAGTATAGAATTCTCCACCCAGAAATGTCAACCTCTGAGCTGGTGTGAGACTGCTTTTCTTAATATTCATCAAGCAGCCTGCCTTCTGTGGGTCTGAGGCTACCAGAAGTAGATCATCCAGATAATGGAACCAGGTGGTGCTCTGGACTCTCAATATCACTATAAGCACAACCATTACCTTTGAAAAGGTTCTTGGGGCGGCAGTGAGGCCAAAGGGTAGGACACTAAATTGGAAGTTCTCTTCTCCTTTAATAAATATGAGATAATGGTGATAATCTAGTGCTATTGGAATGTGGTGGTAAGCATCCTTGAGATCTACAGAGATAAGGAAATTGTTCTTCCAAATTGCTGGGGATATGGATCTGATTGACTCCATCCCAAAGACTCTGACATTCAGCCTTTTGTTGGCCCTTCTTAGGTCCAGTATAGGCTTCCATGTGCTTTTGCTTTTTGCACCAGAAGAGAGGTGAATATTGTCCCTGAAACCGCTCTTGTTTTAGAAGCTGAGAAATCACCTCTTCGTCTAGAAGGTTTCTTCATATTCCTTCAGTGCTATACCTTTTGATTCATCTGTCTGAATTTTCTTGTTGGTATAGAGACTATAGTGTCTGAAGAAAACTCCAGTCTATATCAATCTGGACTATGGATACCTCCCAAGTCTCCAGAATGTGATGAGCCCAGGTATGTCTGATCAGAATAGTAAGGCTGCTAGTACTGGACGACAGACACAAGTTCATTGCTGAATAGCGAAATGACTGCTTCATATCTCTATTAGAACCTTGAAAAGCAGGTTTACCAATTGCCATGAGTTACTTCGGGAGTATTCCCCGCAGGGTCAGTAACTCCATGTATCTCAGAAATGCTGTTCACTGGAGGTGCTCCTGTCTGACCATGAGGATCTGGGATTCTTGGGTCTTATGTCCTGAGGTACAAATACCTTGTGGCCCTCAGCTGCCTTCTTAATGGATTCATCCAAAGCTTTCCCAATCAGCAGCTCCCCTTCAAATAGAATGGTGTAGAGGACAGACTTGGAGGATGAGTCATCATCCCATAAACAACCATAATACTTTCCTAGCTGCTGTAGATAAAGTCATTTGTTCGAGAGAATATCCTAGTTACATCTAAGGAAGCTTCTGTGAATGTCCGTTGTCACCTGAAGACTCCAGACTGCATCTTCAATATTGGCTCTTTATATCTCTCTCCACAGCAGTATTTAAATCTTTAATCACACTTTTCATGGCTCTAGAAACAGCAGTGAAAGCTAAAGCTGGGTGACATGCTACATCGATAGGCGTATAAATTTGGACTGGTCTGCATCCACTTTTGATCCATAGTCAAGCGGTAACATCATCCCACAGACTACCCTTGAAAAAGGTGCATCCGCCTAGGTGGTGTTGTCCAGGGGGTGGAAGTACCTTCTTCCATAGGGTAAAGTTTGACCTCTTTTTCTTAGCTCTAAGGCCTCTGAAATACCTTGGACTTCCTTTGTAAGCCATGTCAGCATGTTGCGCAGGTATAGATGATGCTGAAGCAGCAACCTTCTGAAGACAGGCAATGCATAACAGTTTTCCTACCACTGCATTCCCATCACAACCAGCACATGGTGTAGATTCAGACAATACCCTGCAACTTCCTATGTAAGCTATGCCAGCATGTCCTGTGGCTGCGCAGGTATCGGTGAAGCTGAAGAGGTTACCTTCTGAAGACAGTCAATGCCTAACCTTCCACTGCATTCCCATCACAATCAGAACATGGTGTAGATTCAAACATCAAACAAACAATAAAATAAATAAAAAAATAAATATTACACGCGGCAAAGTACTAAAGTACAAAAGGGCACTGTCAAATTCTATTACCAAGAAACCAGTCAAATAGATTTAAAACTGGCTGAAAACAGCACTTACCCATGTCTGGAGAACCTGCAAATAATTTCCAAATAAGTTTGGGATGTTTACTGTAATTTTCCCTTTATTTTAGGAGCTTTCTGGCTATTGCCCTTATCCAATATGGCTGCCACAACTTGTATTCCCATAATGCATGTCATCAATATTGGGCCCTTTAATGCACAAACTGCACATGCGCAGGCGTCTTCCGAGTGCACTTACTGTTTAGAGACCGGAGAGAGAGCTTGGTCTGCAGCATACATGGCCCCTGAACACCCAGGGAACCGGGAATAAATCACCAGGACCGAGTGGAAGCATAAAGTAAAAGTGCCTGCAAGGTAGTTAAAAGGCACAACAGTTTAAAACCACCACAGTATAAAAGCACCCTGATATAAAGGAACCCTAAAATAACAAAAACAAAACAAGTTATGAAGAGAGAAAAACATACATGTCCGTAAGTAAAGGGAGCAAATTGCCTGAGGACCTTAGGGATGGAGCCTCCTTTTAAAGCCGTTGGTGTTTTTCCTCTCCTATCGGCTGTAAGGGGCAGAGCTAACCCGTGATGTATATGCTGCCATGATTAGCCAGGAAATAAGTTAATCTTATCTATTGGTGATTGTATATTTGTAAACAGGTGTTTTTGTGCATTAACAATATTAACTAGATACCAGTATTTTTAATCTTCCTTTGTTGAATATAGTATCACCTTTCTAAGCCGAGATAAGGCAGGCTGACTACATAAACGGTGATTTTAGAACTACAGTCACCATAGTGCCCCTAAGGTAATTAAAGCTTTGGAAGGGGAGGTGTGGACACCTACGTATGTAGGGGAAAACTAACATGTATTCCTAACGCTATAGTGTCCCTTTAATAATAATCCTGCGTTACAAACAGAAAGAAAGGTGGAGGTTTTTCAATAAATGGTGTGGTGGCAATAAAACTATTAAATTTAGATTGAAATATTGTAGTTGAAAAAATGATGCAACGTGATAGTCAGCTCTGCGGTTAACCTTGTTGTGAAGAAATCCCCCTTTTTAAGTGTAATATTTCTTCCCTAGTCATTAGGTAGATATAACTACCGAACAGAGACCACCCCCTGGCTCGTTAAACTTCAAAGAATGCTTAAATTGAACCCTCAAGCGCTCATACTCCCGAATGCCACGTGGCTGAGAAAACGGTGGCCATCTTTTTTTCAGGTGAACAAAGGCAGCGGGACTTGGTTGTCAAGTGTCTGGAACTAAAATCGGACACTCGACTTCCCGAACACCGGTCTCAACAAGCGAACACTGGATCTCTATTTCCCGAATAGCTAGAAGAGCGCTATTTGGTACTTTTGTGCATTCGAATGAGGGGAACAATCGCTGCTAAGAGCCAGGGGAATCCATTCGTGGAATTATTCGTTTTTTGCCACTTAACTGAATAGACCAGCAAAACCACCCAAACTCCCGGAACTATTTTGGGCAGCCACCTCGCGGTTAGCCCGGTCACAAAAGGCTTCCACACTTTTTGAGAACCCCTGAACAGATCTGGGTGAAATTTGAATATGTTGGTCACCCAGATCGGGGCTATCAGATACATATTATTTGTGTGGATACCCCATGCCTAAAGGGGTGTTCTGAATATTGGGGAAAATTGTGATTTTTCTGCTTGGAGATAATCAAGTTATTACTTTATCAGACGTGATTATCTCCAGGACTAGGGGTGGGAATTGTATGTTTGTGCTGTGTGTGGTCATTAAAAGCCAGTTCTGTTGTACCCTTCTTCTTGACTTCGGCTGATGTTTGGGGATTCGTATGCTTTATTAAGGGAATTATCTTGTAAAGCTATTTGTATTCGTATGGATTTCGTCTATTCCATCTACCGAACGGAGAGCTATACTCACTGATGCTCTGGGGGTTCGGGAGGAAACTACCGAATGAGGATTGAATATACTAAGTTTCCTTACACTTGTGTTTAACCCTATCAGTGATATGCATTACAGAATTATCAATGTTTGATTCAATGTATTAGTTTTACATAAAACTTGCTCATTAATACGGGCAAAGCAATTGAATCCGGTGTAACGGGTTAGATCTCCCCAGGGTTTTATAAACCTGAACATTTTTCACTCTGAGAATTTGTCAGCTCTAAATATAAATGTAGCACTTACGGCTTCCAAAAGAAACCTAAATAGACTTTCTGCTAACGGACATATTTGTTTCCCTTTTTTTTTTAAATAGAAGAAGTTAAATGAGGACTAACGAGCCCCAGGGATGGGATCGCAGCAGATTGATAATTAAAGTTGTGTTTGATTGTGGTGTTTTAGAAGAGGTAGGTGTTTAATCATCCCGAGGCATTACTGTGCCTTCATTACGGCCCCGTTAACATGGAGTGTACCATACAGCTGTGTTTATCTCATATAGTCTCCATATATCATATAGTGTCTGTATATCATATACCCTCCATATATCATATAATGTCTGTATATCATATACCCTCCATATATCATGTAACCCTAACCCACACCCTAACCCTAATTTGGTTGCTAAACTTTTTCAATAGCATATAACACATGGCTACTTTACCCCCGTCCCCTCCCCCCTCTCTCACTCTCCATTTATCCTCCCCAGTTGTAAATACCTCCATATGACTGTTCTATCTCATTCTCTGTTCTTTAGGCCTCACTCAGTGAAAGACTGCCTCTTTTCTTCCCACCCACCCCACCCTCCCCTCCTCTCCCCTCCTCTCGCCCACCCAGGTCCCCCCCTAAATATATAGCACGCTCCTCCAGCTGTTTGAGATTCTCCCTCAATTACCTCTTCATTACCTTTATATTTTACCAATAGCTGCTTCTCTCTGTTAACTCTTTCAGCCATCACCTCCAAACTCCCCCTGCTACATCTTGTCTCAAATCCCCCTGGTATCCTTAGATTGTAAGCTCACGGGCCATCTAGCTAAGCACTTTGTATAAAAGAGCTCCAATGACTAGATATCAGCTTACGGGCAGGGCTCTCTTACCTCTTGTATTTGTCTGTGTATATTGTACGTTCTCCACTAATTGTACAGCGCTGCGGAATCTGTTGGCGCTTTATCAATAGCAGTAATAAATAAATAAAAGCCTCACCCTAACCCACACCCACACCATAACCCACACCTTAACCCACGCCCTAGCCCACACCCTAACTCAAACCCTAACCACACCCACACCCTAAACCAAGCCCTAACCCACACCCACACCCTAAGACGAGCCCTAACCCACACCCACACCCTAACCCACACACTAACCCACACCCTGATCCACACACTAACCCACACCCTAACCAAAACCCTAAACCCAAGCCCTAACCCTGACCCACACACTAACCCACACCCTAAGCCAAGCCCTAACCCACACCCACACCCTAACCCACACCCTAACCCACACACTAACCCAAACACTAACCCACACCCTAACCCACACCCTAACCAAAACCCTAACCTAAGCCCTAACCCACACCCTGACCCAAACACTAACCCACACCCTAACCAAAACCCTAACCCAAGCCCTAACCCACACACTAGCCCACACCCTAACCAAAACCCTAACCTAAGCCCTAACCCACACCCTGACCCAAACACTAACCCACACCTTAACCAAAACCCTAACCCAAGCCCTTGCCCAAGCCCTAACCCACACCCTGACCCACATCTAACCCACACACTAACCCACACCTTAACCAAAACCCTAACCAAAACCCTAAACCCAAGCCCTAACCCACACCCTGACCCACACACTAACCCACACACTAACCCACACCCTAAGCCAAGCCCTAACCCACACCCTAACCCACACCCTATCCCACACACTAACCCAAACACTAACCCACACCCTAACCCAAGCCCTAACCAACACCCACACCCTAACCCACACCCTAACCCACACCCCAACCCACACCCCTAACCCAAACACTAACCCACACCCTAACCCACACCCCAACTAAAACCAATCCTAAGGCTCCCAACCCAAACCCTAACCCAAGCCCTAACCCACACCCTAACCCACACCCTAGCCAAAACCCTGACCCAAGCCCTGACCCACACCCTAACCCACACCCTAACCCACACCCTAACCAAAACCATAACCCAAGCCCTTACCCAAGCCCTAACCCACACCCTGACCCACATCTAACCCACACACTAACCCACACCTTAACAAAAACCATAACCCAAGCCCTACCCCAAGCCCTACCCCAAGCCCTACCCCACACCCTAAACCCACACCCTAAACCCACACACTAACCCACACACTAACCCACACCCACACCCTAACCAAAACCCTAACCCAAGCCTTAACCCACACCCTGACCCACACCTAACCCACACACTAACCCACACCCTAACCAAAACCCTAACCCACACCCTAACCAAAACCCTAACCCACACCCTAACCAAACCCTAACCCAAGCCCTAACCCAAACCCTAACCACACCCACACCCTAAGCCAAGCCCTAACCCACACCCACACCCTAACCCACACACTATTCCACACCCTAACCCACACACTAACCCACACCCTAACCAAAACCCTAACCCAAACCCTAACCCACACCCTAACCCAAGCCCTAACCAAAACCCTAACCCAAGCCCTAACCCACACCCTAACCCACACACTAACCCACACCCTAACCCACACACTAACCCACACCCTAACCCACATACTAACCCACACCCTAACCCACACCCTGACCCAAGCCCTGACCCACACCCTAACCAACACACTAACCCACACCCTAACCAAAACCCTAACCCACACACTAACCCACACCCTAACCAACACCCTAACCCACACACTAACCCACACCC
>OW240920.1:5353827-5380229 GCA_933207985.1 Pelobates cultripes | reverse complement strand
AACCCACACCCTAACCCACACCCTGACCCAAGCCCTGACCCACACCTAACCCAAGCCCTATCCCACACCCTAACCCACACACTAACCCACACCCTAACCAAAACCCTAACCCAAGCCCAAACCCTAACCACACCCACACCCTAAGCCAAGCCCTAACCCACACCCACATCCTAACCCACACACTATTCCACACCCTAACCCACACACTAACCCACACCTTAACCAAAACCCTAACCCAAGCCCTAACCCAAGCCCTAACCCACACACTAACCCACACACTAACCCAAACCCTAACCCAAGCCCTAACCCACACCCTAACCCACACCCTAGCCAAAACCCTGACCCAAGCCCTGACCCACACCCTAACCCACACCCTAACCCACACCCTAACCAAAACCATAACCCAAGCCCTTACCCAAGCCCTAACCCACACCCTGACCCACATCTAACCCACACACTAACCCACACCTTAACAAAAACCATAACCCAAGCCCTACCCCAAGCCCTACCCCAAGCCCTACCCCACACCCTAAACCCACACCCTAAACCCACACACTAACCCACACACTAACCCACACCCACACCCTAACCAAAACCCTAACCCAAGCCTTAACCCACACCCTGACCCACACCTAACCCACACACTAACCCACACCCTAACCAAACCCACACACTAACCCACACCCTAACCAAAACCCTAACCCAAGCCCTAGCCCAAACCCTAACCACACCCTAAGCCAAGCCCTAACCCACATCCACACCCTAACCCACTCCCTAACCCACACACTATTCCACACCCTAACCCATACACTAACCCACACCTTAACCAAAACCCTAACCCAAGCCCTAACCCAAGCCCTAACCCACACCCTAACCCACACCCTAACCCAAGCCCTAACCCACACCCTAACCAAAACCCTAACCCAAGCCCTAACCCACACCCTAACTCACACCCTGACCCAAACCCTAACCTACACCCTAACCCACACCCTAACCCACACGCTAACCCACACACTAACCCACACCCTAACCCACAACTGTAGTGGAATGAACCTTGGATTGTCACCCTTGTTCCTGCTGGGCTGTCCGTAGCTTGTCCCCCCTTTCATTTCCTATGTTTTGTGTTCCTAGTCCCTGGTGCCTCTTGTTCTTTCCCCTGTTCGTCTGGCCGTTCGGTAAAATAGCAGCCACCCTGTCTAATACCACGTCATGTTCGACATCCTAACAAATTACTGAACGCCAGACCACCCATATAGCGTCTCTATATCATGTGTGTATGTCATAAAGCTTGTATATCATATAGCATGTGCATATAATATAAAGTCTGTATATCAACCAGAGTGCTCTGAGCCTAATTGCAGGGTGGGGCAAGGCTTTATAAGCCTTCCCCCGTCCTGCAGAGCTCAGTCTTTTTTTTTTTTTAAGTGCGACGGATATTATGGTTTTTTATTTGGCCTTTTCTGGGGCTGAAAAAAGAAGATTTTAGAAAAAAGAAGACATCAAATGGTAAGTTTTATTTATTTTATTTTTTGACAGGTACTTAATTATTGTTCCCCCCCCCCCTCATGATTTTTATGGTGAGGGGAGGAGGTAGGGATTTGAATATTTTTTTGGGGAGGGGGTGACTATGGGATTGGGGAACCCTTTTACGGATGTCTCTTGCTTGAGCACATTACAGTACATGGCAGTAAATGAGAGTACATGGCAGTAAATGAGAGTACATTACATTAAGTGAGAGTACATGGCCGTAAACGAGAGTACATGGCAGTAATTGAGAGTACATGGCAGTAAATGACAGTACATGGCAGTGCATTGTAAGTAAATGAGAGTACATGGCAGTAAATGAGAATACATGGCAGTACATGGTAGTAAATGAGAGTACATGGCAGTAAATGAGAATACATGGCAGTACATGGTAGTAAATGAGAGTACATGGCAGTAAATGAGAGTACATGGCAGTAAATGAGAGTACATGGCAGTAAATGAGAGTGCATGGCAGTAAATGAGAATACATGGCAGTACATGGTAGTAAATGAGAGTACATGGCAGTAAATGAGAGTGCATGGCAGTAAATGAGAGTGCATGGCAGTAAATGAGAGTACATGGTAGTAGATGAGAATACATGGCAGTACATGGCAGTAAATGAGAGTGCATGGCAGTAAATGAGAGTGCATGGCAGTAAATGAGAGTGCATGGCAGTAAACGAGAGTGCATGGTAGTAGATGAGAATACATGGCAGTACATGGCAGTAAATGAGAGTACATGGCAGTACATGGCAGTACATGGCAGTAAATGAGAATACATGGCAGTACATGGCAGTAAATGAGAATACATGGCAGTACATGGCAGTAAATCAGAGTACATGGCAGTAAATGAGAATACATGGCAGTACATGGCAGTAAATGAGAGTACATGGCAGTACATGGCAGTAAATGAGAATACATGACACAATCGGCACGTACTAAGTTTAACACTAACTACCAACGATCCCCAGCTGGAAAAAACATCCTATGATTGGGGCATCCTAGAGGCGGTTATCGTTGGACTGGACTGCCTTACACTGCAATGGCCACCATACCCTGTGCGTTAGCCATCGTTACCTGAATTAGTGATGGTGACTTAAAGGGTACTGTGCCATCGAAGAAAGGGTTAAAGTGCACGTACCATTGTAGACACAACTTGGTGTTAAATTAAGGAGTATTAAATTCTATCTCTACAAAAGCGAATACATGAATAGATTTTAATTTAATGACCTTTAATGTTCAGGCACTCCCCACTTATTACTCAAAGCCTAATTACTAAAGTCTGTTTAGCAAATTTCCAAACTTGGCTGCAGGCGGGTACAATCATGAGGAATGTCTCCCAACAAGGTGAAAAGATAGGACGTAAAAGACAGAGCAGGCTTAGCGTTAATCAACCAGATAAGGCAGAGCGGCAAACCAAAAAAAGGGGATCCCTCCAGCCCGTTTCAGAATCAACAGAAATAAACAAAAACAAAGAGGTTGCACCACAACAATACAATAAAATACTGTAGTCAGTAATAAAATGAATGTTAAGACACCCCGGGTGTCTTTAAACGAAACCGCCGTTTAGTTCACCTTCCCCTTTCGCAATATCAGTAATCCATTCGCATAAATTGTAATCCACGAACCATAACCAGGGGAAGCGGCAATCTCCCGACCGGGATCCGTGAAAGGCTCCAAACTCCCGAACGGAAATCCACGAACTGCTGCTAGCCGCTGAACAATAACATCCACCAAGCGGCTTTCGTTTCCATCCAGCAGTCTCTAAGCGCAAAGAAGGAAATCCCCCCCAATAACGAGACAGAAGCTCCGCATTGAGGGTCAAACAGGATCTGGCCTTACTGTGGGCTACCTGCCCGTATTTATGCAGGTCTCCCACTTGGTGGACACTCCCCTAGGAGACCAAATGGGAGACTGGAATTACAGATGGACATGGGGACATTTCAGACATACAATCACAAGCTTTTCCCACAATGCAATATGGTTTCCTCCCCTCTGCCCTGGAGATAATTGAGAAGTAATTCAATTATCTCCAGGACAAAGACAAATCGCCATCTTAAATACAATACCAGAAAACACATAAAAATACATAACTTTAAAATAACCGAACATTTCCCATTTGCATCACATATCCCCTGGATATAGCCTGGATCTGAGTGCATATTATTAGTGAATAGCACTCAGATCCCACACACATAGTTCAATCGCCATGGAGTCAAAGTTCTTACAGTTTTTCGGTATGCGATTGACTCCATGGGAAGGCTATCTGGGTTAAGTCTTTTCGTGTGTTTCAAAACTCCCGAACGGCCGGTGTTCGTACGCTTTCGTCGAGGCAGCCAGGCGACCCGTTGTTTCAGCAGTGTTTGGCAGAAAAAGTGTCAGTTTTAAGTTCCATGGAATCAGTGCCAAACACCGCTGGGCTTTCGTGCGTTTTAAAATGGCCGCTGCCTCGTGGTCGACATACGAACGACGGCCACCCTGAATTCGGTTTAATTGAGAAGTGTCTGCGGTTAACCACAACGTTCTAATTGGGATCAAGAGGTTAACCAGCAGCACACTTCTTCTTCTGGGTGGCCATCCGTTCGGTGAATTTGTTTGGTGAAAACAGTCATTCGTATGGCTGGGCTATAGAAACAGCCATTTACACGAAAGGGGGCAGAAACAGACGAATCCACCACAATAGACAGACAGATGGTTCTGTCACAATGAAATAGTCCAGAATAAAATGCAATATAAACCCTTAGGTAGATGGTAGATTATTCTACTGGGAAGCAGGTTCCTTGGTAAGATCCGTATAGATATGTAAAACAGAAAGAACAGAAAATCAAATGGTGCAATAAATCAATATAAGCGTGGTGTATAGAGTAAAACGTATAGTAAATCTTACTCACATTTAATGGAGCTATGACCGGCTCCAGTTGTAGTAGCGCACAGTGGTATAATCCCCACTTACGAGATATGTGGATAAGTGTCCGAAGGAGAGGTAGTTTTGTTGAACCCAAAATGACAAGAATATAAAAAGACAGATAATAGTGCTCTCTGTTGCAATAAAAATGCTAAAATAATAATTGTAGTGAATACTCACAAATATAGAGCAGGCAAACTGCTCTATGGATAAGGCACCGGCGGTCACAGAGAGAGACTGTGATACCTTTAGTGGGAATTACTTAGGAATACCTTTTACACTTCTCATGTTATATTTTTTTATTTCACTTAAATTTTTTTGCTTCTTTATTTTCCCAATGTAATTCCATGGTGTGGGTGAGCAGAATATCCCAACACCCCACCATAAAATAATGTAATCTGATTACAGCTTCCCACAAAACAACAAAATGAAAATCAGCAAAAAGTGAGAAAATGCCATTTCATAGATAAAAACCATAGAAAGAAAAACCCTAAACACATTTAAATTACTGGAGATTTATTTAGTGGCCATTCAAGTGTGAGCTCACCTGCCATGTCCATTTCATGGATACTTTTCAGATTATTTTTTATCTTTTATTTTTTAATTATGAGATTTTCATAAATTCACACTTTTCACCTTAAATAAAAATTTCTGCAAAACGCCAACAAAAATAGTTACTTTCTCAGTGCATGATGGCAAACTGGGCAAGTAAAAAATGTAGGAATCAGCTGCATAAATGAGACATGGGAATTACTGGTGCCTGTTGAATTAAACAATAGTGGTTACAGGACTCCATGGAAATGGAATTCAGGATGGAAATAGGACTGAAATGATATTCTTAATAAATCCTTAGAAATGAATGTATCAGCTGATCAGATCATTATCTCCCATATAAAAGGGTAGGAAAAAACAAAAATGCTGAAATGATACTCTAGTAGGGGTTCTGTAACTAAAATGTAAAAGAACCAGTACACGCTTAGAACTCGATACAATAAATAAAAAATTTGTAACTTTTGTCCCACATGGGGTTAAAATCCTTTAAATGTGTCGATATTTTAGTGTAGCAGACAGAGTGCTTACTATAAAAGATTTTATTAGCACAAAAGCAATGTCAAGACAATACACATATATATAAAAGACTAATAAATAAATAAATAAATAAAAATGTCCGAAGTAAGAAAGCAAAGAATACCAGCTTTGCAGACTAAGGACCTTTAGTTTTACATTTTAGTTACAGTACCCCTACTAGAGTATCATTTCAGCATTTTCGTTTTTTTCCTACCCTTGTATATGGGAGGTAATGATCTGATCAGCTGATACATTCATTTCTAAGGATTTATTAAGAATATCATTTCAGTCCTATTTCCATCCTGATTTAATTTACACTGAGCCCTGTAATCACTATTGTTTAATTCAATAGGCACCTAGTACCTGTTTAATCTTAGGTGGCGGTTGTTTCTACAGTCACACAGTGGTTATGGTAGTTGCATTTGGTCTCATAATTCAGCTCTAGAAGGTTATTCACCATTGTTTCTGATGTCCTCCTATTAAGTTGTTATTGATTTTCTTAGGGAAATGGGAATTGTTTGCAGTTAAAAAGGTAAAGATGTCCACTAAATAAGAATGAGATTTTCTATCCAACTCTACTCCCAGTCTAGCTTGTCTTCTTGCCCAATCATTTCCGAAACTTCTCCCATGTGACCTGAACTGAGCGCCTCTTGTACGCTTTCAACCTGAGCCCCATATGGTCCACACTGGAAGAGGAATAATTAATATTGAGGTAATGTTCGTGGTAGCAAATATAACATAATCAAAAATGAATATATAGTAAGTTCATGGCGTAACAGAATTGCATTACCAAATGAAGGCATCATTATCGTTAATTATACCTCATTAGCATGGGTCCTCACCCCTTTATTCTGACTAAATAATGAGTACAGTGCATTTTTTGATATCTAACATTACCCGTAAGTACCACACAGTCATTGATTGGTGATCAATAAAACCTCTTAGAAGAAAATGAACTCTTTAACGCTGAAACATATGGACAATAATCTGTTGGGTTTTTAGTATGGATTCCCTTTAATGATGCTGTCTCTGTTACAGTGTGGGTGGTGGAACACGTGTCTGCTATCCTACGGCAGGAGAATCGCTAGTATCCTCTTAGGCCAAGCTCGGGGCTTCCAATCCATTAATGGGCCCGTTCCATAAAAGCAGAAAGAGACATTTGCATGTCATTGGCACTCATGTTACTCAATATTAACACGTCTCCATCGATTTTAACTGAATTCTCAGCTTTCAGCAAAACGTAGTCCTCCGGAGATACGAGCCTGGTTTATATCTGTCTCTCTGTTTGGTGAAAAGTATTATTGATTGTTTATTGATTGCGAGTACATTGTGAATAATAATCTCATCACCTCTTCATTAGCTGTGATCTATGGGAGGAATCTGATTGGCTAATAGATACGTCATTAATCTGACAGTAGCCATGTGAATAGAATGTTATCCATGTGTTATGGAAGACTTTTTTCATGCACTTTCTGAAATAATTAGGTGGATACATTACAGAACTGTGATCGGGTAAAGTCCCTGTTTCAACTTCACTGTTTAACCTCTAGATTGCTGCAGTTTGGTGTTCAGTCCGTAGAGAACTGCAAAATTCAGTGTTCTCACAGTGTGCACAGAGGCACAGAGTGTTCAATCTATGGAGAGCTGCTGGGCTTAGTATTCAGTCTATGGAGAGCTGCAGGGTTCAGTGTTCAGTCTATGGAGAGCTGCAGGGTTCGGTGCTGTAGGTGTTGTGTGTGTGTGTGTGGGCTCTGTGTGTGTGAAGGTGCTGTGTGTGTAGGCGCTGTGTGTGTGGGCAGGCGCCGTGTGTGTGAGGGTGCTGTTAGTGTGTGTGCTGTTAGTGTGTGTGCTGTTAGTAAGGATGCTGTGTGTGTGAGGGTGCTGTTAGTGTGTGTGCTGTTAGTAAGGGTGCTGTGTGTGTGACGGTGCTATTAGTATGTATGCTGTGTGTGAGGGTGCTGTTAGTGTGAGGCATAGGCATGCGCAGCCCATTGCATAAGGGTGTGCACCCTAAAGCACAAACACACACGCCGCACATATATATATACATATATACATACACACACACACACTGTGTGTGTGTGTAGGTGCTTTGTGTGTGTGTGTGGGCTCTGTGGGCAGGCGCTGTGTGTGTGAGAGTGCTGTTAGTGTGTGTGCTGTTAGTAAGGATGCTGTGTGTGTGAGGGTGCTGTTAGTGTGTGTGCTGTGTGTGAGGGTGCTGTTAGTGTGTGTGAGGGTGCTGTTAGTGTGACGCATAGGCATGCGCAGCCCATTGCATAAGGGTGTGCACCCTAAAGCACAAACACACACGCCGCATATATATATATGTATATGTGGGCGGGCGCTGTGTGTGTGAGGGTGCTGTTAGTGTGTGTGCTGTTAGTAAGGGTGCTGTGTGTAAGGGTGCTGTGTGTGTGAGGGTGCTGTTAGTGTGAGCGCTGTGTGTGAGGGTGCTGTTAGTGTGAGGGTGCTGTTAGTGTGTGTGCTGTGTGTGAGGGTGCTGTTAGTGTGAGTGTGCTGTTAGTGTGAGTGTGCTGTGTGTGTAAGGATGCTGTGTGTGAGGGTGCTGTTAGTGTGAGGGTGCTGTTAGTGTGAGGGTGCTGTGTGTGTGTGTAAGGGTGCTGTATGTGAGGTTGCTGTTAGTGTGAGGGTGCTGTTAGTGTGAGTGTGCTGTGTATGTGAGGGGGCTGTTAGTGTAAAGGTGCTGTTAGTGTGTGTGTGCTGTGTGTGTGAAGGCCCTGTGTGTGTGAGGGTGCTGTTAGTGTGTGTGCTGTGTGTGTAAGGGTGCTGTGTGTGTAAAGGTGATGTGTGTGAGGGTGCTGTTAGTGTGTGTGCTGTGTGTGTAAGGGTGATGTATGTGTGTGTGTGTGTGTGGGTGCTGTTTGTGTGGGGGTGGGGGGAGCATTTAGTTAATAGCCCCCTGCCTTCTTACCTTTTTATTATTATTATTATTATGGTATTTATATAGCGCCATCAAATTCCGCAGCGCTTTATGAGTGATGTAGGAAGATCAATAGTGAAAACTCAGTTAGTCTCAATAAGCAAATAGAGAACTATAAATGTGTGAAGTAACCATGCAAAATCATACAAACAGATTCTCCATTGCTCCCATGCTATCAGTAAGAACCGTCAAGGACTCTGCCTGATTCTGTCAGTCGATGTGGTGCTGCCATCCCTGGTGGTCCAGTGGAGAGTGAACTCTAGCCTGCGGGACTAGAGTTCACTCTCGCGAGATCTGGGCGTTGCCGCGGCAATGCTCAGATCTCACGAGAGGAACCCGGCGGAGCTACTGGCAAGAGCTCCCCGGGTCCTCTCCTGCCTCCCTGCCTGTGGGCCGGTGAGGGAGATCTTTGATCTCCCCACTGGCCCACAGAGGGAGGCATATAGTGGTGCCGCGGGGATTAGGGTGTGCCCAGGCACACCCCGTGCACATGCCTATGTATGGAAGGCTGCAGGGTTCAGTGTTCAGTCTATGGAGAGCTGCAGGGTTCAGTATTCAGTCTATAGAAAGCTGCAGGGTTTAGTGTTCAGTCTATGGAGAGCTTCAGTAGTCAGTCTATGGAGAGCTGCAGGGTTCAGAGTTCAGTCTATGGAGAGCTGCAGAGTTCAGTCTATGGAGAGCTGCAGGGTTCAGTATTTAGTCTATGGAGAGCTGCAGGATTCAGTGTTCAGTCTATGAAGAGCTGCAGGGTTCAGAGTTCAGTCTATGGAGAGATGCAGAGTTCAGTCTATGGAGAGCTGAAGGGTTCAGTATTTAGTCTATGGAGAGCTGCAGGATTCAGTGTTCGGTCTATGGGGAGCTGCAGGGTTCAGTAGTCAGTCTATGGAGAGCTGCAGGGTTCAGTGTTCAGTCTATGGAGAGCTGCAGGGTTCAGTATTCAGTCTATGGAGTTGCAGGGTTCAGGGTTCAGTCTACGGAGAGCTGCAGGATTCAGTGTTCAGTCTATGGAGTTGCAGGGTTCAATGTTCAGTCTATAGAGAGCTGCAGGGCTCAGTATTCAGTCTATAGAGAGCTGCACGGTTCAGTGTTCAGTCTATGGAGAGCTGCACGGTTCAGTAGTCAGTCTATGGAGAGCTGCAGGGTTCAGTATTCAGTCTATGGAGAGCTACAGGGTTCAGTCTATGGAGAGCTGCGGGTGTCAGGGTTCAGTGTTCAGTCTACGGAGAGCTGCAGGATTCAGTGTTCAGTCTATGGAGTTGCAGGGTTCAGTGCTCAGTCTATGGAGAGCTGCAGGGTTCAGTGCTCAGTATATGGAGAGCTGCAGGGTTCAGTATTCAGTCTATGAAGAGCTGCTGGGTTCGGTATTCAGTCTATGGAGAGCTGCAGGGTTCAGTGTTCAGTCTATGGAGAGCTGCAGGGTTCAGTATTCAGTCTATGGAGAGCTGCAGGGTTCAGTATTCAGTCTATGGAGAGCTGCAGGGTTCAGTGTTCAGTCTATGGAGAGCTGCAGGGTTCAGTGTTCAGTCTATGGAGAGCTGCAGGGTTCAGTACTCAGTCTATGGAGGGCTGCCGGGTTCAGTATTCAGTCTATGGAGAGCTGCAGGATTCAGTGCTCAGTCTATGGAGTTGCAGGGTTCATTCTATAGAGTGCTGCAGGGTTCAGTCTGTAGAGAACTGCCGAGTTCAGACAGATTAGAATATCAGAAGATCATGAACTGCTTCATCTCTCTGAATAGAAATCTGTTTCATTTCTTTGACATCAGATTGACTTGGAACAGTTGTTATTAGAATTCTCTGGACTCCCATAAAACCCAGGAAACTGAAGTCGGTGAATAATCTAAACCAATCTAGTTTATTATGTTATAGTCAGGGGATACACATCCAAAATGTAGCAAGCACCCAACAGATATGGATTGCTATGTTAACATGCAGCAATTATAGTGCTGAGTGCCTAATGAGACAACCTGTGCCCCTCCAGGTCCTTAGATCAAATCAAATAAATAAACTCAAAGCACAGCTTGAAATATTGCAAAGACAAGATCTTTATTTATATAACCTGCATGCAGGTAAAAAGATACACAATATAAAAAGTCACTTAAATCCCAGCACAAAGTGCCTACTCTATCAATTCAACCAATCAGAAAACAAACGGTGTATGCCTGGGAGTGAATGGGGCCGTGCTGACCCTCTACGTCCATCCAGAAACAAGAAGATTGTAAGTGCTTCAGAGTCTCTATATTCATTGCTTTAACATTAGAGACTGATTTACACCGCTGTACACATTTAACAGGTTTAACATTGTAACACTGGTTGCCTGGAAACTGCACGTTCCCATCTGAGCGCAGTTAACTCACGATGTGCCAAATCCACCGCCATTTATCACGCACTGAATTACACGATAAATGGCCTTTAATCACAGGGTTGGGGGCTTTCCCCGAACTCTAGACCTTGAATTACCCAATGACCCAAATACAAAGTAAATAAAGTAATGCACCAGGGTGGGATGACTTACACAAACTCATTAAATGATCTGGGTAAAAAAACTTTCAGATTCCAGGGCCGCAAAAAGCCATTTGGAAACTATTGCTGGCACCAGAAATCATGGACAAATTACATGTGCCACCAAGCACTAATAATGTGTGTCCGTATCATGTCCGCCCACACAGTGGCGTACACACAATACATGGGGCCCCTGTGTGAAACTGATCCGTGGGCCCCCCACGATCCGTGCCCTCCCCCCCCCCAACACATGCATACAGACATACATAGAGGCATACACACAGACACATACATAGGCATACACACAGACACATACATACATACATATATACAGACACACACATACACCCCCCCGACAGACACATACATACACACACAGACACATACATACAGACAGACACACACATACACACACACCCTGACAGACATACACAGAGACACATACATACACACACAGACACACAGATACATACAGAGACACACACACATACAGTCTGTATGTGTGTGTGTCTGTATGTGTGTGTGTGTGTGTGTCTCTATGCATGTCTGTGTATGTCACAGACACATACATACAGAGACACACACACAGACACATACAGAGACACACACATACAGACACACAGACATACACATACATACAGACATACACATACAAAATGTTTAAGTCACGCTCCTGTTACCTACCTTTTGCAGGAGGGTGACTTCCCTGAGGTCCAGTGTGGGCTCAGCCTGATGGGAGTCAGAGTTCCCACTCTGACTCCCTCCTCCTTCCTCCCGCGCGGCTGACGTGCAGTCACTTTCTACCAGCTCTGTCTGACATCATCACAGGGGGCTCGGTCAGCACTGGGCGCACTGTTAAAGCGCCCAGCGCTGACCGGGCCCCCTGACAATCCGTCTCCATTGGGTCGCCCTGACAGCATGGGCCACCCGATGGACCCTCTAACATGCGGCCCCGGCGGTTTGCCGCGCGGGCCTGGGCCGCAAAAGATGTGGCAGCTGGTACCCGGTCGCAGGGGTCCGCAGGGCAGCCGGGCCCCCTGGAGTGACAGGCCCGGTCGCAGCTGCAACCGCGGTATGTATGCCACTGCTCCCACACCCAGATCCTGACTCTTTTAACTTCTCAAAATTCCTTATGTGTGTTACTACTCCAATATATTACTTAAACCCCATCCCGTGCCCCTTTGCCACCTTGTTTAGTACTTTACAACCTTTTCTTTTATTTACCATCTAGAACCCTTTCCCCTACTCCCCAATCTTGTATCTACTCAACCTTATTGCCTCCCATGTTCGAAAAGCCCCATCTTCGGGCCCTAGCTATCCTCTCCTGCTTTCTTGTCTCTTCAGTCCTGTTCTGCTCTGCATTTATCATTTTAGCCCCTCTATTAATTCTGTAAAAAAAATATTAACTTTTTACCAAATTTAAATCTTTTAGGTATTTCTCCTGGCAGTGAAGGCGTTAAGAGCTGGTATCACCAGTGATTGGAAAGATGAGTGAATTATCTCACTGATTGGAGATTTGAACTTAGAAGAAAAAGCTGTTTTACGCAACTGATTTGAGATGCATCCATTCAGATAACACAAATCAGAGCGTGATCAAAACTGTTTTTCTACAATTTTACTAAAAACCTATATAGACCCAAAAGCAGAGTTCATGGAGACTGCCTTGAAATTCTGCCAGTTTATCTAGAATCCAGTATTGCACTCAAGGAAATTGGGGATTCAGTCTGTCATTTTTACACGCCTGGTCCTGATTGCATTTCTATCTAGTGGTATAAAAAAAGCTTAGGGTGTCTAACCGTAAAAAACAAAAACGCAATCAAGTAACGATGTAGGTCTATTAACCCCTCTAATGCCAGAGGGCTGCGACTCAAAGGGGTTTGTTCACTTAAAGTACATTTTATCATTTCTGGCCATTCCTCCAGGTAGTACCCCTTCTCTACCCAATCTCATTATCCAATTCATTTCACAATTCTCCCAGCCCGGGTATGACGCCTCCTCCATTAGATACACCAAATCTTGCTTATAACAAAAATGTCAGCCCACCATATTCAGTTAACTCATACAGTGATAATTACTAAATTAATTTCAATTTTAAGGTAAATATAGCTGAAGTGGAAACATTCTCTAAATCAGCTGTGCTTTCAATTTAGCTACTCGGGTCTTGAATGTGAAATTCACTTTGAATTCTATTTAAATTTTATGTTTAGTAAATAACCCTGATAATATCACCCACTCCCACCAAAGACAGTTATTGGTCTTCAATTTCCCTTGAAGTTAAAGAACCACTATAGTGTTCGGAATATGTAGTGCACCACAGGTTACCTCCAATAATTCCTTCACTCTGGAATCATTAGAATACACAGACATTCATTCCCCCAGTAACCAGACGAAACATAGTTCTGGGAGTCAACTGATTTATTTCTGACCACACACGGCTTTTATGCACAGATCCCTACATGCGGTCTCTAATACAATAACACAGGGGTTTCAATCCCAAGATCTTCTGTGTCTGACAGCTAATTGCGTGAGAAAAACATTTCTCTGGTACAGAAAATCCATACAAAATATACAGTACTCCAAAAATGCCCCCATAACTAAGAACCCCACAAAAGTCCCTGGAAAGCCCTGATCTGAGTGTATAACATATTCAAATATCACTCAGATTGGTCCGGTGACACTGCCACTGGGGTAAAGTTTTGACCGGCTGCCCAAAACAGTCGCAGAGAAATAGGTGTCCTGGCCATTCTCTGTTTGGGGGTTTTGTGCGAACACCATGCAAGGGATTCTCTTAGTTTCAGGGTATGAATGCTCCCCCTGTTAGGTAGTTCATATCTCCCAAACGTTGTTCGCATAGCTGGTCGGGAAGTAGAACGGGCAGTCGTCCAAGCTTTACCAGGGTATGTGCAAGTGCCTAGCCGAAAAGTGTTCCAGGCACTGGACGACCAAGTGTCGCTGCCCACGTTCGGGAGACAAGATGGCTTGCATTCTTTTGTCGACCGCATGCGTTTGGTTATACGAAATGGTGGCGACCCAGGGGAAGTGATCATTAATTACTTTCCTTGCCGGTATGAACGTTCTAATGGGGTACAGGGGTGTTCCTCGTTCGGGAGATGAATGGAAATCATTCGTATATAACTACTCAAGAACGGAAAAGGGAAAAAACACACAAAGGGGGCAAAATGTATGATATTGGCGGTAGATTCCACTACAAAATACAACTGTGTTCCTTTAACTTCCACCCCCTCCCTCATGCCCCCACACACCCCCCAGTGGCAAATAATAAGTTAATCACCTTTTTACACTTACCTGATCCCAGCATCGAGGGACCTAGGTGCTGGGTCGGGCAGCAACTCCTTCAACCTCAATAGGGGAACCTAACGTGCATGCATCCATTGATTTAGGATTGATTTGAGATTTAGGAGATGCCAGACGTCCTCATTGTCAGGGTTCTTACCTGAGATGGGTGTCTGTAGTGCAGAGATGTTTGCTCACCCTTGCAGATAGACACAGTCCAAGGTGACCAGATAAGAAGCCACCTGGACTGTGAATCTGTGCACGGGGGCTGTGCAGGAAAGGTGATTTCAATGCCAACAAGGACACAAACAGCAGGATAGTCAAGGGATAGCCGAAGTCAAAGGATGCCAGAGGTCAGGATTAACAAAGTCAGAAGCCGGGGTCAATATGGAGTTGAAGATCAAGAGACTGGAACACAAGAACTAAACACACACAACATGATCAAAGACTTGATAGAGTTCCCAGGGCGAGGCTGTGTTTATATACCCTGCTGATGACTAATCTATCTCAGGTGAAGCACAGCAATAGACCAAGTCCAGCCCCCAGTGCTGCAGACAAGCCAGGATGAACAGGACTAGAATTATTCTGCGAACTAGGAACTGCTGTGGCTCAAAGGTAGATGGCAGGCCCAGGACTGCAAAGTACCCAGGTTCAAATTGGCTACTTTTGTTGGGCACTTCTGGGGTGACCACTTCTGGCTGTCTGGATGTCATGGTGAGAACCGTGACACTCATGCACAATGTGAGGACGTCCAGTGTCATTTCACAGAGTCAAACTGCACAAAGCAAATCTAGTGGCTGCCTGGTTACCGCCACTAGAGGCAGACTTAACACTAGTTTCTCAAAGTCTGCAGTGTTTTACATTGTAGGGTTAAGGGAACAAGGACACTGCATGCAAAAAAATTGAAAAATGGCAGATACAGGTAAATGCAGGGAGGTTACTGGGAAAGAAGGAAGTGGGGCCAGAGTGGAAGATTGCTTTTAGGTTAAATCTGCTCTAAAAACACAGGAGATGAGATTACAGCAGGATTATTCTTTACTTCATAGCGAGGAAGCCTATTTTCTGTTATTGGAATGGGATGTTACATTTTTTATGAGTTAGTGGCCAAAGGTCCCTGACCTGAATGGCTGTCGTCCAATGTCTGACCTTTGTATTAAAACCCGTATTGTCACATCCAACATGTTTTTTTCTAGACTCAGAATTCCTTCATCATATTGCCCATTCGTTTTTAAAAGCATGTGTTTTCTGCCAAGTGATATAGAAATAAAAAAAGATAATTTGCAAAATAGTGAGTATTGGGTCAGATAACTGACCATCTGACCAAAGGTGTATAAAGATGGCTATCAAAAAGGGGGCGTAGCAAAGACATTTCTTGAAAAATGTCAATATGGACGAAGAAAGAAATAAGGATATGGTATATTATGACATTATATTAATATACATGCATTGCTGGCAGTGTTACTTTATGTTGATTCATGTGTGTGTTTTTCATGTTCTAACATGGTGGACCGACAAACCCAAGTTAATACCAGCTATTAACCTTGGCACTGCACGTCATTACCCATAATATAAACGAATACCACATGGAGAGACAAATTAATAGTCACAAAAAGCCAGATGCAAACCATATAAGCACCCCCTCAAGTGCTTAAATACAAAGATCCATATATAATACAGAATGCACACTATAACAACCACAGTTATCAAGTACAAAACTTTAATAAGTAGGCAAATATCAATAAATAACAAAAATAAACAAAGTAACAAAATGAGGCAAATATAAATCAAGAGTAATTTACCCAAATCTTTCAAGCTTCAAAGCACCAACTCCCCCAGCGTTTCGGCACCAACCGGTTGCCTTTATCATGGGTACCAGTGTCCATGTTCTCATGTGTCTGCTTTTAAGGCCCTCATACAGCTGACAGCCATCAGCATGAAATTATAACCATCCCCGGACGTGACATCCTCACTACAGGTGTTGGTACAATACACCAGATATATTTAGGAAAAACACACCATACATGACTGTGACGAGTGCCCTTCGTCTCTTGGTCCTGGAGAGGCTTGCTTGCCAGTCTCCTGCCCTGCGACTATGGCCCTGAGGTGTATGGCCCTTTTAAAACATTATTTTGGGCTCATGGACTTTTAAAAGACTGTTTCTGGCCCTTTAAATGCTTTGGGAAAGGATTGGTAATTTTTATATGGCACTTCGGATAGAGCTGAAGTGCTGAAGTAGTTGAAGTGGCCACCATTCAAAAAAACGAACACGTGGCGGAGGCCATTTTAATTCAGTCGAACGCGGTCAGCGGTGTGTGCCGTCAAATCTCTGGAACTGAAATCGGCTACACGACGGCACGAACACCGCTGAACCTTACCTTTGTTTCCACTTCGACATTTTGACAGAAGTCGAAATGCGTTCGACTATTCGAACGCCGCATTCGAATGGGACTTATTATTTATTTTTCAGTGCAGAAATAGACCAGCCGCGCAGCCTGAATCTGTGGAACTGTTTTGGACATGCAAACAGGTGTGCGGTCAGTCCAAAGAGACTTTTTACTATCTCTGGAACCCCTGCACGGATTTACACTAATTTTGGATGTGTTTGTCTTCAAGTTATACTGGTTATAAAAATATAAGTTTTATGTGTGTACGATGTAAGACCAAGGAGTTATAAAAATTTATAAAAAGTGTAATTTCTCAGCTTGGAGATAATTAAGGAGATACAGTAAGTAACTCAATTATCTCCTAAGCAGAGGGGAGCAATGTTCTGTAATTGCTGGGTGTGTTTCTGTACCATGTCCAGTGGGTGGTGACAATACTGTAAAATCCTGCATAAAAGCAGCAATAAACGCTCAGTGGAGTCAGTTCTTCTTTACCCTTCAAAACGTAACCTCGTCTCGTTATTGGAGGGAACTGCTATAATCACACTGGGGATTGCTATGCTCTGCATACTCCCTTGAGCTTTAATCACTTAGCTCTTCTAAGAGCTGTTCCTGACACGCTCTCCTGGAGGAGAGGTCTTCCCCACATGGTCCTGGAGGACAGAAGCTGATCCAGGGTGGACAGAAGACGCTGAGACTCCAGTTAAGCTACGGCGGTTGTGGAGTCTGCGGTGGTTGTGGTGTCTGGTGCGGTGCTTGTGGTTCTCGGCGCAGGCTAGGAAGCATCCATCAATGGAAGGTACTCGATCGGAGTACGGGTGATCCGTTAATGACATATATACATAACTAAATATCAAAATAATATTATATACATTGTAATAAGCATTTAACGAAGGCTAATTGCCACGTCTGTGAGTGTTATCAACGCACATGTGCATTATACGGCGTGTAGTATTATACCGCCATCTTAATCACCGGTACTGTAACAGCCACGCATGCGCAGTCTATTATCAGCCGCGCATGCGCATTATACTAGTCAGGCACTCGAGCAGCGCGTGCTCACCGCGCACCCATATTGGCAACATAAAATTAACAAAACACTAAAGAAAAACAATCACTAAAACCAAATGAAAAAATTAATAAATTTATTGCAAAAAACACCCAGTGCTACAATTGATCACAATAGGGCATATATAACATATCATGAGTAACCTTACTGAAATCATGCAATTTTATACAGTGACATTAAATGTGATACAGCAGAAACCTGGTGTATTGTACCAACACCTGTAGTGAGGATGTCACGTCCGGGGATGGTTAGAATTTCATGCTGATGGCTGTCAGCTGTATGAGGGCTTTAAAAGCAGACAAATGAGAACATGAACACTGGTACCCCTGATAAAGGCAACCGGTTGGTGCCAAAACGCTGGGGGAGTTGGTGCTTTGAGGCTTGAAAGATTTGGGTAAATTACTCTTGATTTCTATTTGCCTCATTTCGTTACTTTGTTTATTTTGTTATTAATTACACCCTGTTCCAAATTATTCTGCAAATTCTATTTAAGTGTCACAAAGATTAAATATTTTGTTTTTCAGTTTAACTCATGGATGGCATTGTGTCTCAGGGCTCTTTTGATCACTGAAAACAATCTCGGCCACCTGTGATAATTAGATTGCCAGGTGAGCCCAATTTAAGGAAAAACTACTAAAGGAGGGTGTTCCACATTATTAAGCAGAGCACCATTTTCATGCAATATGGGGAAGAAAAAGGATCTCTCTGCTGCCGAAAAGAGTGAAATAGTTCAATACCTTGGACGAGGTATGAAAACATTAGATATTTCACGAAAACTTCAGCGTGATTGTAACGGATCACCTGGCACCCCGACTGTGTACCTCCGTTGATGGATGCGCCTAGCGCTTCTTGAGGATTCCAAGCACTCTAGCCGACATCACAACCACCGCAGGCCAAAACTCTCTTCCTTCAGAGTGAAGCAGGAACGAGCTCTTAAAAGAGCTCAGGAGTGATTATAGCAAGGGAATATGCACAGCATAGCAATCCCTTGTAGCAGATTCCCCCAATAAGAGACAGGACTCCAAATTGAGGGTGAAGTAGAACTGTCTAAAACTTTATTTTACTTGGGACTAGCCCATATGGTCAGTACATTAACATTGCTGTGAAACTCAATAAAATTACAAACAGTCAAATCATAGCAGGCAACATACAGTGACTTATAACAATTACATATTTATAAATGGGTGGGGAAGACCATAATTAACACAAAATGTCTTTCCTGCATGCAGAATTAGCGATAAGCAAATATACCCGAATATGCAAATTACCAGTCTCGCTATTCAGGTAGTGCATATTACTGTTGCTACCAATAGAGGGCACTACACAAGCTCCATAGCCAAATCCACCTAGTTGGTAGCAATCCTCAGCAGTACAGCAGAGCAGGCAATACATCCTAGGGGCCATAGTCACATGGCAGGAGGCTGGCAATCAGTCTTCTCCAGGCACAAGTGGCGATGTTAAATTCGCCACAGTGATCATCGCTCTATTAAGAGATTTGTGACTGATTCAGAGCACAGATGGATTTGTGCAGATAAAGGCACATTGAGGAAGATTTCTGCCAGATCCATGCGCCGAATCAAGAGAGCAGCTGCTAAAATACCATTACATAGCAGCAAACAGATGTTTGAAGCTGCTGGTGCCTCTGGAGTCCCACGGACATCAAGGTGTAGAGTCCTCCAGAGTCTTGCAACTGTGCATAAACCTTCTATTCGGCCACCACTAACCAATGCTCACAAGCAGAAACAGCTGCATTGGGCAGAAAAATACATGAAGACTAATTTTCAAACAGTCCTGTTCACTGATGAGTGCCGTGCAACCCTTGATGGTCCAGATGGATGGAGGAGTGGATGGTTGGTGGACGGCCACCCTGTTCCAACAAGGCTGCGACGTCAGCAAGGCAGTGGTGGAGTCATGCTTTGGGCCGGAATCATGGGAAGAGAGCTGGGCGGCCCCTTTAGGGTCCCCAAAGGTGTAAAGATGACCTCTGCAAAGTATGTGGGGTTTCTGACTGACCACTTTCTTCCCTGGTACAGAAGGAAGAACTACAGTCAGGTCCATAAATATTGGGACATCGTCACAATTCTAATATTTTGGGCTCTATACACCACCACAATGGATTTGAAATGAAATGAACAAGATGTGCTTTAACTGCAGACTTTCAGCTTTAATTTGAGGGTATTTACATCCAAATCAGGTGAACGGTGTAGGAATTACAACAGTTTGTATATGTGCCTCCCACTTTTCAAGGGACCAAAAGTAATGGGACAATTGGCTGCTCAGCTGTTCCATGGCCAGGTGTGTGTTATTCCCTCATTATCCCATTTACAAGGAGCAGATAAAAGGTCCAGAGTTCATTTCAAGTGTGCTATTTGCATTTGGAATCTGTTGCTGTCAACTCTCAATATGAGATCCAAAGAGCTGTCACTATCAGTGAAGCAAGCCATCATTAGGCTGAAAAAACAAAACAAACCCATCAGAGAGATAGCAAAAACATTAGGTGTGGCCAAATCAACTGTTTGGAACATCCTTAAAAAGAAAGAACGCACCGGTGAGCTCAGCAACACCAAGAGACCCGGAAGACCACAGAAAACAACTGTGGTGGATGACCGAAGAATTCTTACCCTGGTGAAGAAAACACCCTTCACAACAGTTGGCCAGATCAAGAACACTCTCCAGGGGGTAGGTGTATGTGTGCCAAAGTCAACAATCAAGAGAAGACTTCACCAGAGTGAATCCAGAGGGTTCACCACAAGATGTAAACCATTGGTGAGCCTTAAAAACAGGAAGGCCAGATTAGAGTTTGCCAAACAACATCTAAAAAAGCCTTCACAGTTCTGGAACAACATCCTATGGACAGATGAGACCAAGATCAACTTGTACCAGAGTGATGGGAAGAGAAGAGTATGGAGAAGGAAAGGGACTGCTCATGATCCAAAGCATACCACCTCATCAGTGAAGCATGGTAGTGGTAGTGTCATGGCGTGGGCATGTATGGCTGCCAATGGAACTGGTTCTCTTGTATTTATTGATGATGTGACTGCTGACAAAAGGAGCAGGATGAATTCTGAAGTGTTTCAGGCAATATTATCTGCTAATATTCAGCCAAATGCTTCAGAACTCATTGAACGGCGCTTCACAGTGCAGATGGACAATGACCCAAAGCATACTGCAAAAGCAACCAAAGAGTTATTTAAGGGAAAGAAGTGGAATGTTATGCAATGGCCAAGTCAATCACCTGACCTGAATCCGATTGAGCATGCATTTCACTTGATGAAGACAAAACTGAAGGGAAAATGCCCCAAGAACAAGCAGGGACTGAAGACAGTTGCAGTAGAGGCCTGGCAGAGCATCACCAGGGATGAAACCCAGGTGATGTCTATGCGTTCCAGACTTCAGGCTGTAATTGACTGCAAAGGATTTGCAACCATGTATTAAAAAGTGAAAGTTTGATTTATGATTGTTAATCTGTGCCATTACTTTTGGTCCCTTAAAAAGTGGGAGGCACATATACAAACTGTTGTAATTCCTACACCGTTCACCTGATTTGGATGTAAATACCCTCAAATTAAAGCTGAAAGTCTGCAGTTAAAGCACATCTTGTTATTTTCATTTCAAATACATTGTGGTTGTATATAGAGCCAAAAATATTATAATTGTGTCGATATCCCAATCTTTATGGACCTGACTGTATGCTTTCTGTAATAAAATCATCTTCATGCATGACAATGCACCATCTCATAAGAATACCTCTGCATCAATGGCGGCTATGGGGATAAAAGGAGAGAAAGTCATGGTGTGACCTCCATCCTCCCCTGACCTCAATCCTATTGAGAACCTTTGGAGCATTCTCAAGCAAAAGATCTATGAGGGTGGGAGGCAGTTTACATCCAAACAGCAGCTCTGGGAGGCTATTCTGACATCTTGCAAACAAATTCAAGCAGAAACTGTCCAAACACTCACAAGTTCAATGGATGCAAGACTTGTGAAGCTGCTATCAAATAAGGGGTCCTATGTTAAAATGTAACGTGACCTGTTAAAATGTTTAAAAAGTTAAAATGTTGTTATAAGTTTGATTAAAATAGCTTTTGATTTCAGTAAATAGGCTGCAAACACAACAAATGACAATTTTCAGTTCTTTACAACCTATAAAGTGTTTTGAAACTTACTGTGCGTAATAATTTGGAACAGTGCATTGTAAGTTTTTTATGTTTAAAAAAAATACTCTTATCATTAGGAGGTTTGTTCAATACAATTTGAATTGTACTCTTAATAGTTGATAACAAGATAATTGTTATGCTGACTGTTATTTACATCAATTATTTAGGTTAATGAGAAAAATATCATTTGCATAATAATTTGGAACAGGGTGTATTATAGTGTGCATTCTGTATTATATATGGATCAACATTACCCATAATGGACATCCAGCTATTACACGGAGATAAAGAGCAAACTAAAACCATTTGGGGTAGCTATACCCCAATATAGAGAGTTAGTTTGGAACTTGCCATTGTGTGGCCCCCATTGATTCTTTATTTGTGTATTTATTTTGCAAACTTTAACAGAATTTGTTAAATTAATCTGGAAGAACAGGAAGTGACCCTGTATTGCTGCGCCTGCCTATTTTGTTCCCGACTTCTAGTTAAGTTTTCCTTGATAATTACATTGAATAAAATCTTCGCTTAGTGATTACATTGAAATGTTGGCTCATTTATGTTAAACGTTTTATGTATGTTAGAACACTTATCATTGCTGCAAATGATTGCAAGCGCTTTGTAAACATTCTCCTGTGTGCAATCATGCCCAGACTGTTGGAAGGAAATCTTTGATATGCAAACAGATTATTCTGAAACCACAATACAGAGATATACAATAAATACAGGCATGTACAATACACAGAGACCCACAAAGCACTGAAACACATCATCCAGGCAGATATCAGAAACCACAGGGCCACTAACAAAACCATTTTGCAGGGCTCTGCGGAACACATTTCCAGACATGAACACAGATACAAACATACAGGCACAGACACATTCCCAGAAATAAACACAGATACAAACATCCAGGCACAGACACATTCCCAGACATGAACACACATACAAACACATGCACAGACACATTTCCAGGCATAAACATAGATACAAACATATAGGCACAGACACATTCCCAGACATAAAACACAGAAACAAACACACAGACACATTCCCAGACATAAACACAGATACAAACATACAGGCACAGATACATTCCCAGACATGAACACACATACAAACACATGCACAGACACATTCCCATGCATAAACATATATACAAAAACATGCACAGACACATTCCCAGACATAAACACAGATACAAACATACATGCACAGACACATTTCCAGACATAAACACAGGTACTAACACACAGCCACAGACACATACCCAGAAATAAACACAGATACAAACATACAGGCACAGACACATTCCCAGACATGAACACACATACAAAGACATGCACAGCCACATTCCCAGATATAAACACAGATACAAACACAGATACAAACATACAGGCACAGACACCTTCCCAGACATAAACACAGATACAAACACACATATATAAGCAAACAGGCACATACACCTTCCCAGACATAAACACAGATGCATATACAGATACAGATACAAACACACAGATACAAATACATGCACAAACACATTCCCAGACATGAACAAAGATACAAACACATGCACAAACACATTCCCAGACATAAACACAGATACAAACATACAGCCACAGACACATTCCCTGACATGAACACAGATACAAACATACAAACACATTCCCTGACATAAACACAGAAACAAACACACAGGCACAGACACATTCCCAGACATAGACAGAAATACAAACATACAGCCACAGACACATTCCCAGATATAAACACAGATACAAACATACAGGCAGAGACACAAACATACAGGCACAGACACCTTCCCAGACATAAACACAGATACAGATACAAACACACAGATACAAACACACAGATACAAATACATGCACAAACATAAACACAGATACAAACATGATTAGTAGAGGAACATGACAGAGTGATTGTACCGAATGTGTCATGGTGATGGACAGACCAACTTCAAAATAAGCTTGGGGAAAAAATGGCAATAATAATATTAAAATTATTCCTAACTAAATGTAAATATTATGGTGGTCTTCCTACAATGTATTACATAATCAATGAAAGCAAATGGTAAACACTTTCTGTGACAAGACCAATCTTGCCACTGTGCATTGGAGGAGCCTGGTTGCCCGCCTGCTGCCTTTAGACTATGGACCCATGTTGAAACGCTTGATTTTCCCCTGCAAAGACACGAAAGCCGGGTCATTCAGTACTTGCCCTGTTTGAGCAGTGATACCCCAGATAGCTATGCCATGGAGCCCATTCGTATAATGAAAGACTATGGGAAACTTTGGCTCCATGGCAATTGAACTGTATGTGTGTGTGGTCTGAGCGCCATTCAGTATAAAGGTGCGCTCAGACCTAAGCTATCTGGGCATATGTCTGTGTGACGAAGTGCCCTTCGCCACTTGTGCCTGGATAGGACTGCTTGCCCGCCTCTTGCCCTGTGACTATGGCCCCTGGGATGTATTGCCCTTTAAAGACATGATTTGGGCAAAATGGATTTGTGTTGTGCTGCTGCTGGCCCTTTAAGAACCATCTGGGGACATACTGTGGAGTTACTGGGTGGCCACCATTTCCTGTATCAGAAGCACATGGTGAGAACAATGGATGGCGGCCATTTTAACTCACAGACACTGTTTGGACTTTTCAACACGGTGCCATCTCGCCAGTATTTGTTGCACAGAGACATCGTGCGGTGGTTCTGGACTATACAGCAGGGGACACATTATACAGTGATTGTTTTTCATTTAGCCTGTATATGTTCTGCAGAATCTACATTAAACTGTATTTTCCAAAGTACTGAACGGATCTGGGTGAATTTTGGATATGTGGTTCAACCAGATCCCCCGGTTCCAAGGATATACTTTTTATGGGGTTATTGCATGTTTTGGGGTCCCTGTGTGTTTTATGAAACTGTATTATTTCTGGCCAGCAGATAATTGAGCTTTGTGTATTGTAGAAACTCAATTATCTAGCCTGGCCCAGAGGAGGAGTTTTGTGTTGCATAAATTGTGAGTTCTGTGTGCCAGTAAATCAGTCTTGTTCCAGCATTAAGCCTTGGCTCATGTTTTGGGGATTGGAGAAATACACTCTGGGGATTGCTATAATCACTATACTCCCCAGGGTATGATCACTAAGTTCTGCTAAGAGCTTGTTCCTGTTCCTGTAGGATTTCGAAATATGTTTGTATTTGGAGTATGCTGATTCTGATGAAAATGTAAGTTTTATGTGATGTATACTTTTAAAGTTATGAATAATGTGGAAAAATGTATTTCTCTGGCTGTGATAATTACATTAACCCATTGTATAAGTTAATTGTATCACAGGCAGAGGGGAGGTTTTTGTGTAGGAGTGTCTGAGTGTATTGTACATGCTTATTGGTGGTTTTCCAAAACCCTGTGGGTTGTACTAATGTGTATATAAGAACAATAAACCCACAGCTCTGTCTGTTCCTGCTTGACCCTCAAAACGGAGCTTTGTCTCGTTCTTTGGGGGATTTATTGTATGCTGTTCCAATTTGACTGCCAGGAGTGTAAACCTATTCGTATGTTTTTTTTGCTATTCGGCTGTTTGCAGCATTCGTATTGTTCCGGTTCGGCTGTTTACGGCATTCATATGCTTCTCCGGTTCGGTGGATTGGTGTCTACAGTAGCTGTGCCTGTGTCTCTGGAAGAGAAGATCTACTAAACGGCTTTTAACCCCTTTTTATGCCCGGGGTGCCGTTACACTTTCATCTAAAGCTCAATATAATAAAACACAGATACTGTCAGGTCCCCTGCCTCCGTGACCTTGCTTACCCAGTCACCGCGAGTGGTGCCATCTGGTCCGTAGTGTGCGGCTGTCAGTGCTTCAGACTGGCAGTGTGTCTGACGCTGTACACTCCAGAGCAGCATCCTTATATGTGTGCCAGACCCGGTCATGTGGCCAGGCAGTGGCGTATGTAGCCACAGGGCCAGCCTCTTCCCCTGGGGGGCCCAGGAGCCGACCACCCCAGGGCCCCCCTGAGGCTGGCCCTGCTGACCCGGGTGGCCGGTCGGTCGGGCAGGCGGGCGCGCAAGGGAGCACTCAGTGCTTCCTCTTCAGGGAATCCCCCCAGCATTCCGAAAGGTAAGGAGGCTGGGGGGATTAAATTTGAAAAAAAAAATGTGTGTGTGTGTGTTTGTGTGTTAGTGTATTTGTGTGTGTGTGTTAGTGTATGTGTGTGTTAGTGTGATGTATGTGTGTTAGTGTGTGTGTTAGTGTGAGTGTATGTGTGTTAGTGTATGTGTGTGTTAGTGTGAGTGTATGTGTGTTAGTGTATGTGTGTGTTAGTGTGAGTGTATGTGTGTTAGTGTGAGTGTATGTGTGTCAGTGTATGTGTGTGTTAGTGTATTTGTGTGTGTGTGTTAGTGTATGTGTTAGTGTGTGTGTGTGTGTTAGTGTGTCAGTGTTTGTTTGTGTTAGTGCGTGTGTTAGTGTGTGTGTGTTTGTTTGTGTTAGTGCGTGTGTTAGTGTGTGTGTCAGTGAATGTGTCTGTTATTGGGTGTGTGTCTGCTAGTGAGTGTGTT
>OW240920.1:5309503-5342504 GCA_933207985.1 Pelobates cultripes | reverse complement strand
CGCTTGTAAATGAGAGTTCAATTCTAATCTCTCCAGGAGTTTTACTGCGAATCGTTTGCATAGGTCATGAGCAAATCTTTTGTCCCAAGCCTCCTGCCCTTTTGCTAACATAACTCGGCGAGTTTAGTCTGCCGTTGCAGACAATGTTTGCTTGCTGCGCAGTCTGTAGTTACACGTGCAATATTAATCACCTGTCAGACCCGTTCTGTTCTTATTTTTGATGATTGTATTTTCTACATTCCCTTCTCTGGGTTAAGCACAGCCTCCCGTTAGATAACAGTAATTCAGAGATCTTATTTTCTCTCTTCCTGAAAAAAACAAAAACCTCTTGAAAAATCCTGGTAATTTTCTAAAACACCAACCATTCTCTTGAAAGTGTCTATTATTTCCTTGAACCTGATGAGACAATCTCACTGTGTATTGCAAGCCTGCCCTAATTCCATCTATCCCTCCAGCTCTCATGTGCCTGTGTTATTTTTGGCTAATATTCGGTTTACTTACTAAATGAGGATCCATGGGGTAGCAAACCTGCATTTTATACATTTAAGTCAAACAAGGGATAGTTATTCAGCCACCTGCCACAGAATTGGTCTGCCACAGAATTGTTTCAGCAGTCCATTGGACAGTCATTACCTGACTTGTTGAAGTTAGAATAGTTGATGAACCATATTCTGAGCTTCAATTACCTTCTGTTACAGACTGCCATTTGTAACTGTTATTTTATTTGACAAATTGCCCTGCTTCCCTGTGTTATGGAGAAGCCTAATTGCCAGCCTTCTGCCCCATGACTATGGACCTAGTGTGTATGGCGATTTGACTGTATTTGTGGGATCTGAGCGCTGTTTGGATATATTGAGCGCTCAGATCCAAGCCATCTGGGGATAGGTTGAATGTGGGGGTTCTGTTCAGTTCAATAGGAGTTATGTATTTTTGTGTCTTTGTGTCTTTTGCTAACATGTGGTTAATGGAGTCTGCCTCTATCCCTGGATAATTGGATTACTTTCCCCATTGTCCAGGATAGAGGGCTCTGTAAAACCGGTTTGGGCCAGAAAACCATGCTGCCAGCCAGGCCCCAAAAGATACTTTTGCTAACTTTTGAACCCCTTGTCTGATTTGTGCCATTTTGTAATATGTTGCTCCCCTTAATGGATTGATTCTAAATATGTATTTTTTTATGAAGATTGGATGTGTAGTTTGAAAGTTATAGTACATGTATAAAAACTGTATTTTTACTGCCTGTGTTTAATTATGTTAACCCATTGTGTGCCATAATTAGATCACAGGCAGAGGGGAGGATTTTTGTGTGTAATTGCTGGGAGTGTTTCTGTAATGTACGTTTATGATTGGTTATTCTGTAAACACCTGTGGGTGGTCCTATCTCAGGGAAACCTGCATAAAAGAAGGCCCTTTGGTGCCAAGTAAACAGATCTTATTGACCCTCAATACGTAGCCTTGTCTCGTTATTGGAGGGAACTGCTATATCACACTGGGGATTGCTATGCTCTGCATACTCCCCTGAGCTTTTAATCACTTAGCTCTTTTAAGAGCTGTTCCTGTTACGCTCTCCTGGAGGAGAGGTTTTCCCCACACGGTCCTGGAGGACAGAAGCTGATCCAGGGTGGACGGAAGACGGCGAGGCTGCAGGTAAGCTACGGCGGTTGTGGAGTCTGCGGTGGTTGTGGTGTCTGCTGCAGTGTTTGGAGTCCTCAGGAAGCGCTAGGAGCATCCATCAACGGAGGGTAGTCGGTTGGAGTACAGGGAGCTCCGTTACACCTTCCCTTTTCTTTTCTCGTGTTATGGAAATAATGTTTAGAAATAGAGGATGCACATAGATAAAACAAACAAACAACACAGATACTCACCTCTAACTGCCTTTCATCTGCTGCTAATCAGTGTGTGTTTTACTGTGACTAGGAATCATTGTCAGCCCTCCATGGCTGTTTTTTTACATTTTGTAAACATGTCTAGTTTTATTCAAGAAAATGCATAATTGAAACTACTTGCCAATGTAACAGAATCAGACACGTGTCTATTTTAGCAGAGGCTGTAGCTTCATTTATGTTTTTACATGAATAAAGCAATTCCCAGTTAAATATAACCTCACCATATCAGATCGTTTAGCATTCTGAGAACCACAACATTCCTTTAATCATCACACCCAGAACTCTCAGGCCAATGCCCTCGTATGCCCCATGTGCAAAGCAATTCAATTATATGTTAAATGATACAATTACCAACTTTGTAAAAACAAACATGTTCTCTCCAATTTTAATTGTGTTCATTGAATTGCCATTTATATCAAAGCTTTAAACATTGCTTTTACTGAGTCTTAGTCTGGAACTTCCTTCCCCCACCCACAGACAGGTCCATGTGTTACTTTAGATTTTTACATTTGTCATTGACACGTACTACTATTATTTGTAAAACCCGTTATTAAAGAGAGTGAAGACAAACCAAAAAAAACAAAAAACTGATTTTAATTCCAAGTCTCCAGGGACATGTGGAAAATAATTAATGTTCCCATATGTGGCTGATATTTATATACTAATTGCCTTATTAAGATGCAGTAATTACAATCTGCGCTCAGCCCCCCACCCCCCGTAATGTAGAATTCAGTGTGGCGATGTTTATCTGTCTCATTTAAGTATGTTGTGTAAAATAGAGTATAAATAGGAGGATTTTTGCAAATACATGCATAATTACCGTATGAATATTCGTACCTTGTTTAATCTGTATAAAGAAAGCCGTTAAAGCGCTTGATACCTTTATCTGATTGCACCGTTTTGTAACTAGATGAATGAAGTACAAGTTGCTTTTGCAATGTCAGACCTCCTAACAGTCATGATTTAGATGGGACAGTGCCTCTTTCAGGGTGCTCCCTAGTGTACCGCAGCGGTTAGGGCACCAGGACATTGGGGTGTATTCAATGTACTCTAACCTGTGCATGGACCATTGACAGGCCAGATATTTGAGTGATTGTACTCAGTTCTATATTGGTTTGTTTCCATTTTGCAATCTACTGACATGATGTGTTATTTGTATCTCTTTAAATATTATTGTGGTATTCAAAGCTGGGTCCTACATTGGTGACAATAAATAGCAGAGGATGTCACACTGTGGAATACAAAGGATCCAGCAGATTCAGAGGATTTCAACATAGAACGTAGCATTGGCGTCTGCCCCAAACTAGACGGGTTTTCTCTCACCCATCCCTGTCCCATATGCAGCTAATGAAAACTATTTCAAAGATGCTATTGACATTCTGACGACTATCCTACCGTTCACAAATGAGACGTTTGGTTCCCCTGACTGAGATCTATTCATTTCTTGGAGAGTGCTGACATTTCGAAATGCTCGGAGCTGAATGTTACAGCCGAGGCTCTCTCCAAGGGACTCAGCTGCCTTTTAGCTTCACTTTAAACCTTGCCTTCACGGTGTGTTACACGAATAATAGTAGAGACCTTTTGGCTATCAAGCTGTTACAATCACATTTAGGTGTATGGGGATTTGAGCAGTTGTATCCCTTCCATTGTCCTACTTTTTAATGTTTTTTGCTCTTGTAGTTCCTTTTGACTTTTTTTAGAGGTTTTTTAATATAATGGTGTGATAGTAAACATTGCCGTGTGGTTAAAGGGACACTATAGTCACCAGAACAACTACAGCTTATTGAATTTGTTCTGGTGAGTAGAATCATTACCTTCAGGCTTTTTGCTGTAAACACAGTCTTTTCAGAGAAAATGCAGTCTTTACATTACATCCTCAGATGGCTGTTAGAGATCCTTCCTGGGTCATGGCTGCCTAAAATGCATCCAAACACTCAGTATCTGCTCCCTCTGCATGCAGACACTGAACTTTCCTCATAGAGATTCATTGATTCAATTGTGCTGGCTCTGCCTCCTTGTTAGTCTCAGCCAATCCAATGGAAAGCACTGTGATTGGATCAGGCTACCACTTCTGATGATGCCAGCAGACTGCTTGTTTTTCTGAGACAAGCAGCATGCAGAGTTACAGCTTCAGGCTTGAATACAGTAAGATTTTGCTATATTTATGAGGGGCATAAGGGGCTCAGGGGGGCTAGATGGTGGTGTTAACACTATATGCGGCAGCGAGGCTCATCTTCCTGTCCGCCCGCACCTTCCATGCCTCACCCTTCTGTCAGTCCCTACATTGGCTTCCTATAAAATATAGAGCTCAATTTAAAATTCTGGTTCTTGCTTTCAAATCGCTACATAATGCTGCTCCCACCTATCTATCCTCCCTTATACACAAGTATGTCCCATCTAGGCCCTTACGATCTGCTGAAGACTTACGCCTATCTTCTGTCCGTACTCCCACCTCTGATGCTCGCCTTCAAGATTTCTCGAGGGCTGCTCCGTTTCTGTGGAACTCGCTTCCCTCCTCCGTTAGATGCTCACCCAGTCTCCACTCCTTCAAAAAATCGTTAAAAACCCACTTCTTCATAAAAGCGTGTCAATTAAACTAATACTATCCTTACCTTTTTGTGTCATTTTACCCCACTCCCTCTAGCATGTAAGCTCATTGAGCAGGGCCCTCAACCCCTCTGTTCCTGTGTGTCCAACTTGTCTGGTTACAACTACATGTCTGTTCGTCCACCCATTGTAAAGCGCTGCGGAATTTGACGGCGCTCTATAAATATAATAATAATAATAATAATAATAAATAATAGTGTCAGGAGTACATGTTTGTGTTCCTGACCCTATAGTGATCCTTTAAGAATGTAACACAATGTGTACTGCCTCCTAAGAGTCAGATAGATCCCTTACAGTTGCCCCCAGTTTGATGATATAGTGCTTGGATTGCTTATTGTACAGGTGGAAAGGGATCTGAGACTTTAAGAAACGTTCTTAGTATCAGTGGGCATTCACAGAATGGAGGAGCCTTTAATCAATGACAAGTAGAACATAAAATATTAATAAGGCAGGTGGAAGAGTAAAGAACCATTGGGAACACTGTGTACTAAAGGAAAGTCTGGAGGAGGTTTGAACAAGTAAAACGTTCTAAGTTTGAGGTTGTTACCAGTAGAAAGTCTGTGATAACTTGAATTTTGTAACTTTTCAGATCTCGACTGTTTTAAAAATCTCCCTCAAAAAAGGTCAGAAGGTCACAGGTGATTCATTTTAAAGTGGACTCAAGGCCGGTGCAAGGTTTTTTCGGTATACAGGCGAAGATTATTTTGGTGCTCCCCCCCCCCCAGCTCATTCAGACGAACGATTCCACCAAACAGCGCTATTCTAGAATGTAAAGTACTGAACGTAGAGCTATGATGGAAGTCCAGCGGTGTTCGGGAGTTTCAGTGTCCGAAAACAGTTCTATGAACTCGACGACCAAACACCACTGCCTGCGTTCACAGGAACAAGATGGCCGCCAACCTCGTGGTTGACCAAGCGAACTGCGGCCACCCACACGAACAATTAGAACGCTGCGGTTAGAATCGTTAAGAGGTGATGCTAGGGATTAACAAGCTCAAGGGTGGTCCCTGGTTCGTGCGTCTGTACAGCATATCAAAAAGGCACGAACAAAGTCTTTTATGAGCCTTTTTGCATGAACCAGTGGCGAGGTTACTTTTGCCACAGTGTTCTTTCCCCCCCTCCCCTATCCCATAATGTTCTCCCCCCTCCCCTGTCCCATATTGTTCCTTACCATCCCCCTCTGCTGTTCCTTGGCCCCCTGGTAAGTCTCTTACCTTTATTGTAGCGGAGCAGACCGCGGTACTTCCTGTGCCTGGCTGGACTGACAGGAAGTGCTCTCTCAGTGAGAGAGTGCGTCCACCTCCTGCCAGTTACTCTGATCTAGTCCCCCTCGGGCCGGTGTGCTCTAAGGCGGCCGCTTGTGCTGCCTTATGGACGCACCGGCCCTGAGTGGACTGAATTGAGTGAGCCTTCAAAGAACCCCTATATCTCCTGGGGGTATACAGCTTAAACTACACATTGAAGATGGTGGATGACAGGAGCCATCCGCTATATAAATGCACCTACAGACAAGGTTTGAAAACCGACAGTCTCTATGGTCTTTCCAGCTTCACTTCCTGCACAGAAACAAGGAGGACCATAGACACTGTCAGTATTCTTGCGCTACTGGAAGACTGTAAAGACCTTTCACAGTTACCTTCATTAGGGAGCTTTGGGGAAAGTTTTGCCTCATTACAATATATATTTTTGGGGACCAGCCTGTTTGTTTTCTTTGTAGAAGTCATTATTCCTTTGAGGAGTTTTATAATCCGGTTTGAAAAATAATAGAATTAATAAAAATTAAAGATTACAAATAAAATTCAGTAAATGTTAAGGTTTATCTCTGGTTTCTACTTTTGGATTCCGCCTGTCTTTATTCCCTTGGATATCCGCATTTACCCCTTAAAACTGCTCGAAAAGCTCCTCTCAGACTACGGGCCTGTTTGATTCTGAATGAAAGTGTTAACTATCAAAGAATACCATTAAAGTTGGAATTACACTTCACTCGTTAAATCCAAATCAAGTTCCCCATTAATTAATCTTCTTCTAAAGACTTCATTTTGAAGACGTCTTGATTGGAGAGTCTTTTAATGCAATGCACACTGTAGGACAGAAGAGACCAGACAAACACCCTGGCCAATTCTTTATTAAAATAAAAAGGGGAAATTGCAAATCTTGGCATGGGTAGTGGATGGCTTATTGTTATTGCTTTTTAATTAACCCTAGCTCTGCTGGATATGAATGTACTGTAATATCAGTGGTGGGAGCTGGAGGTGAGAAAAATTAAGACGTTTATTCACAGAAAAAGTAAAAATCCCCAAAAAGATATATAAATAATAAAAATGTAAAAAAACGCAGGCTAGCGGATTTTCGAAACTCCCAGGTGAGAGGATAGCATTGTTTTGGATGATAAATATTATCTGCAATGCACAGGTAACAGGAGAAAACAAATGTAGCAGTAAATGCAGGGCAGCCCATTGTCTGCACAATGGGACAGACACGATTTGTCATCACCGACGCTGTGCGCGGACTCACACAGACTGCATCTGGAATAAACGAGCAGTGCTTACCTTTTGTGGGTATTTTTTAAAGTACATTTATGTATTTTTAATTTTCTTTGAAATGGAAGCAAGTTCTTATTGCACCTAGATTGTGTGCAGAATTATAATAAACGTGAAATGAGAACGATCTTAGCAACATGTAAAAGGATATAATACTCTGTTAATTAACTCATTGGAAGCAGTGTATTTTCCTATGACAAGATAGAGTGAATAGAACAAAAGTGGAAAGTCTGGAGAAACAATAATTGGGGCTCAGAATTATAGCATTAGAAGCGTTAGAACGCCATATAAAAACGCCATAACGCCTTTTGCAATATGTGAACTACTCCTGCCTGATAATGGTTTTCCTCATACAGACTGCACTATTTGTGATTTTTCTTTTTTTTTTACATTAATAAGTGAATTGAGGATGCAGCTGTTGGATTCATAAGTTATTACTTTCAGAATCTTGGTTCTAGTTTTTTTTAAAGGATTTTTGTGTTTATTTCACGACTGGTACTTTAAATATATTTATAGTCTTAACAACCAAGCGCTACTGAATCTGTTGGTGCTATATAAATGGTAATAATAATAATAATAATAATAATAATAATAATAACCGAGGACCCGATTTCTGCTGAATTCAAAGGGCTCTACACAAATCCTCCTGGATCTCTCTCATGTATTCAACACTTTGATCTCCACTTCTTTCTTGTCCTGTAGAATTCCACAGATATTTATACTATGTGTGTTACCTGATTCAGGTCATAGTTTTAGCATAGCCTTGCTTTCTTCTAAATCATAATTCTTTCTTACCTTCTCCATTGATGTTCTGCACTAAGTCCTTGGACTTTAACCCCTTAAGGACACATAACATGTGTGACATGAAATGATTCCCTTTTATTCCAGAAGTTTGGTCCTTAAGGGGTTAAAGGGACACTATAGTCACCTGAACAACTTAATGAAGCAGTTTTGGTGCATAGAACATGCCCCTGCAGCCTCGCTGCTCAATTCTCTGCCATTTAGGAGTTAAATCCCTTTGTTTATGAACCCTAGTCACACCTCCCTGCATGTGACTTGCACAGCCTTCCATAAACACTTACTGTAAAGAGAGCCCTATTTAGGCTTTCTTTATTGCAAGTTCTGTTTAATTAAGATTTTCTTATCCCCTGCTATGTTAATAGCTTGCTAGACCCTGCAAGAGCCTCCTGTATGTGATTAACCCCTTAAGGACAGATGACGGAAATATTCCATCATGATTCCCTTTTATTCCATAAGTTGTGTCCTTAAGGGGTTAAAGTTCAATTTAGAGATTGAGATACAATTATTTAAGGTAAATAACATCTGTTTGAAAGTGAAACCAGTTTTTTTTTTTCATACAGGCTCTGTCAATCATAGCCAGGGGAGGTGTGGCTAGGGCTGTATAAACAGAAACAAAGTGATTTAACTCCTAAATGAGTGTGTGACATGTCATGATTCCCTTTTATTCCAGAAGTTTGGTCCTTAAGGGGTTAATCTGCATTTTGACAGTTGGTAACCATGTAGCATATTTGCAGAACTACAGATGTGTAAATAATACCTAAATCTACCTCTGATATATAAGTTAAATGGACACTCTTGACCACTTAAATCACTTTAGATTGCTGAATTACTTTATGTGTGAACAGTGTGTCCCCTTTTTTCATTTTACAAAAAGTGTAGACTTCAGTATAAACTGTCTGCGGCGAAACCGACCTCGCCACTGGGCATTGGAGAAGACTGATTGCCAGCCTCCTGCCCTGTGACTATGGCCCCTGGTTTGTATTGCCCTTTAAATACAGTATTTGGGCATAATGGATTTGTGTTGTGCTGCTGCTGGCCCTTTAAGGACCATCTGGGGACATACTGTGGAGTTACTGGGTGGCCACCATTTCCTGTATCAGAAGCACATGGTGAGAACAATGGATGGCGACCATTTTAACTCACAGACACTGTTTGGACTTTTCAACACGGTGCCATCTCGCCAGTATTTGTTGCACAGAGACATCGTGCGGTGGTTTTGGACTATACAGCAGGGGACACATTATACAGTGATTGTTTTTTATTTAGCCTGTATATGTTCTGCAGAATCTGCATTAAACTGTATTTTCCAAAGTACTGAACGGATCTGGGTGAATTTTGGATATGTGGTTAACCCAGATCCCCCGGTTCCAAGGATATTTTTATGGGGTTATTGCATGTTTCGGGGTCCCTGTGATGTGTTTTATGAAACTTTATTTCTCTGTCTGTGATAATTAGATTACCCATTGTGTTCAGTAATCATATCACAGGCAGAGGGGAGGATTTTGTGTGGGAGTGTCTGTGTGTATTGTACAGATTGATTGGTTGTTCTGTAAAACCCTGTGGGCAGTACTAAATTTGTGGATTGGGAATAAAAGAGGCTGTATGTGCCAGTACAGTCAGTTCCTGCTTAACCCTCAAAGTGAAGTGTCGTCTCATTATTGGGGGAGGATTTATTGTATGCTGTTCCAGTTTGACTGATAGGAGTGTAAACCTATTTGCATGGTTTTTCCTATTCAGCTGTATACAACATTCATATGCTTAAAAGTACTCATATGCTTTTCCAGTTCGGTGATTGTGGTGTCTGCCAGAGTGCTTTGAGTCCTCAGGAAACGCTAGGAGCATCCTTTAACGGAGGTACCCAGCCGGGGTGCCAGGTGATCCGTTACACTGTCAATCTTATGAATTAACCTGGTTACACCCTCCTGGCTGTCAATCAGACAGCCGTTCATGTTACTTCCTGGTTGTTTAGCTCAATAGAGTTACACTCGAGAGGCAGCAATTGCCCAAAGCACCTGCCTTGCAAAGACTTTTCATTGAGCTGCATTGGGAAGTCTGGGATTGGACAGCCACAGAAAGTCTGGGTGAGTTTAGAAGGGGAGGGATTGTAAAGGCTTCAGAAAAGAGATCTGCAGCTTTTTGTAAGCGGTTTTTAGATAAAATTCCAATTAAAAATGGATAATTACAATTATATAGCATGTGCATAAATAAATATTGGGTTTCTACAGTGTTCTACATGTAATTACACACTAATTTGCTGCAACTCACATCAGTCTTTTTGTAATGATATAAGATATTCTTTATCTGAGGTCAGTGAGGTGTGTTCAACTTCCACTAAACGGTGTTAATCACATGGGATTTACCTGCTACTCTCAGATTTCGAGTGAATGGAAAACCAGTTGACAACTGTTGGCCAACATAGCTAATGTTTAAAAAAACAAAACTCAAATTCAGCTATAGTCTAGTCAATTTCATCCAAAATGATGTTTAGTGAACAAGCTCCACATATATTTTAACTGGATTTAAATAGGCGTTTTAAGGGTGATTTACATGTTAAATGCATTAAGACAGACTTTTCACTGTAATGTAGGTCTACCACCTGCTATGTTAGTAATTTACTGGATTCACCAGTTCCTGCGGCTGAAATATATGCCCACTGGTAAATACAATTGCATTGTAACTTCCCCCACAGACACATTTTAATGCAACTGGCTAGTAAATTAACTTTAACTTGATTATCAAACATTTTGATGTGCGGTGTGTAGAGGGTGTATTTATGTGGAGTGTCAGTGAACGAATGTGCATCTTTAAAAGACGTTAAATTGTGGTGTAAGCGTGTGGGAATGCAGAAATTTGTGTTTGAATGCTGTCAGCATGTGAAGTTAATCTGACTCTACACTGTACACATTAATCCACTGTGTTCTTGCAATCTTAAAAGGCTAAGCATCTGATTCCTTCTTTGAGCAAATTTGAAAATATAGCAGGAAAAAATTGCATTTAATGCTACAAGATATTATATAACAGACATCGATTTTATATTGTTGGTTAAAAGACACTAAAGTCACCACAACCACTCCAGCCTGTCCCTGCAGTGTTAAATTCTGCCTTTTTAGATAAAGGCAGTGTTTATATTGCTGGCTACTAACACTTCCAGTGCAATTTACTCAGACGGCCACTAGAGGTGCCCAGTGCTGCAATAAAATTCAGCTTTTCCAAGCTCTGCATGGACATACTGATTGGTCTAGTGTGGCATTTTGCTGCACAAGTGTAATAGCCTCCCAATGCTTTCCTGTGGGAAAGCACTGGATTGGCTGAGTTCATCAAGATTGATGATCTCAGTTATTGAAGCAAAGCCAGCCGCGGTGAGACCTGCACAGTGGGGGAGAAAATATTAGTTTAATCACCTTATTTATCCAAAGAGACCTAAAAGATAGTCCAACACTATAGTATTAGGAATACGTGTTTGAATTCCTAACACTATAGTTTTCCTTCAAGTCTTAAGTGATTTAATATTTTTAGATAAAACGTGTAAAATTATATTTACTGAATAAAAAAATAAAAAAATCTAAATGTTTTTCATAATATTAAATCATTGTAAAAATGTATCCACAAATATGAAATTATGTGAAAAGCTTATCCAACAATATTAAATTGAGGCCATAGTATGATAGCAATTTGAGGTGGAACATGGACTTTCTACAGCCACCAAGAAATCCTGAATTTATAGTTGTCATAAAGCCTTTTTGAAATTTGGTGCTCTGCATGTCCTTTTAGAAGGACCTATTTTTATCTTTAATGTGCTAAGAACTGAGAACTGCAGTGTTAACATTACCTGCAACGCAAATAACCCTGTGGAATGATTAATCTCTGAAGAAAAGGGTAGGCTCTTCTCAATCCAGACGGTATAAGTCATGGAGAGGACAGCATCTGTCAGGCAAGGATGATTAAGTGCAAGAGAAAGGAAGTCAATCATGAGCTTATAATGGGAGGGAGCAGAAGAGTTTAATCAACCACTCAATATCATGTCCATTGATCACTGGGAAATGCTTCCACTAGCCATGGACATTGGTTAGAAAACTACAAGGTTTGTGGAGTCAAGGGAAGGTTTTGGAACACTCAATCAGAAGAACAGCCATTATGACTTCAACAAAGACATGAAATAGGGCTTAAGGATGAGCAACCTATAAACTAGAGGGGGTTTTACAGAGTGCGATGGACATGTGAACTGGTGGAAAAATCAATGAAATAATTTGTTTGCTTGGACATGTCCACCTGAAATATACTCATCACCCAAGAGATGATTTAACAGTAGAAGCTTCCATGGGTCTCATCTTCGGAAACAATGTGACCAGATCAATTTTTGTCAACATCGATCTTCATGGGATTTTATCTGTGAGAAAGGACTTTGCCTACAGCCTCTGATGTGCAATGGAAGTGTATGATGTGTTTCCATCCATTGGAAAACTGTACAATCTTGGGAGGTGTTATCTAGAAGTAGATTAGATTACCCTTCTTTGATGCCAACCACTTGATTCACTTTAATCAACATCCACTAGATCAAGAGAAGAAATCTCTATCCACTTGGTATTAAAGGTATGGACAATGATTGAAATGGTTAATAGAGCACCGAAATGCCTGATGGTTTCCTTTTATAATGGCACACGTGAGAAAAAAAATGAGGACTAACCGATGGGCAAGCTAGTGAGTTACTCTAAGCTTTTGTCAGGAATGGAGATACACTAACATGAAAACCTGAAGGAAACAGTAAAGGGACACATACCGGTAATTAGAGTGGCTAGACCAGTACCTAAGCCAAGTGAATGAAAGGTCTCCAAGCAGAGAGAGAATAAACAAGAGGCATGCTGAGGTCTAGGATTACAGAGATACACAGGATTGATAGTCAGGCCAACGTCAGGAAAACAAAGAGCCAGAATGGTTAAAAAAGCTGAGGTCAGAAACCAGTATATCCAATACACAGTGTAGAGCACTCTAAGGTAACTAGAAACATAATAAGGCCAACCAGAAAGTATATTGTGACGGACCGCTTTGCACCCCGACCGGGTACTTCCGTCAATCGCTGCTTCCTAGTGCTTACAAGTACCATAAGCACTGCACTGGAACACCATAACCACCGTAAACCCCACTAACCGCCGCAGCTTGGTTGGGGTCTCGCCATCCTCCACCCACCCTGGACTCAAGACCAGGATCCAGCTTCCAGTGGGTAGACCTCTCCTAGTCCAGAGAGCGTAATAGGAACAGCTCTTAGAAGAGCTAGTGATTATACTCAGTGGAGTATTGATATATCAATCCCCAGAGTGAATGTAGTTTTCCAATCCCCCAAACATGAGCCAAGATGTCATGAAGGGGTAAAACATTCTGTTTAATGGCAGCCACCACTGGCCTTATATGCAAGTCCCCATGCAAGGGGCACTCCCACCTGGACCTTGTGGGGAACTGCAGCACCAAGTCACAGACCAATAACTACAATGGTTAAATGCATGACACTCCCATATACAAACACAGAATCCCTCCCTTCTGCATTGGAGATAATTGAATCAGGAACTATACTAATCTAATCCAATTATCTCCAAGCACAGAAAAAACATACTTTTAAAAACACTCCCCAAAAAATACAGGGCTATCCCCTGATAGCCCTGATCTAGGTGACCAACATATCCAAAAATCACCTAGATCAGTTCAGGGGTTCAGGAATTTCATGGAAGTCTTATTTTTTGACCCACCGTGCACATGGCCCCATGCCCAAAACAGTTCCAGAGAATTAGGGCTAACGGTCAGTCTCTCTGTCTAGAGTAGAAAAGTACTTTTAAAGTGCATTGGGCAAGGCATATTGCAGGGCCCATAGTCCTGAGGCCAGCAGGCCCCTCATAGAACCCTTGACAAGGTTCAGTTTGTCACAGGGCCATAATCACAGGGTAGGAGGCTGGCAAACAGGCCCCTCCAAAAGCCAGTGAAGAGGTTACTTTCATCACATATATATACCCTGGGTTTTGATTGGCTGCAGAGGGCCATAACGTCACCATTGTGCATACATCATCAAAAAGTGCCATATAGACTGACATTATAAAATGAGATCAATGCATGGGTTCTATTTCAAATATGATGTCATAACAAGGCACCAGGAAGCTTGGGATGAGTGAGTGTGCATTAGGACACAGAAAAAACATAATTTCTGTGATTGCCCGGCATGACATGGGACAGGTATCTTTTTAAATGATTTAATATTTTTGGTTACATTTTCAAAATTCATTGTTTCAAAATATTACAATAAGTAAATATATGATATAAAAATATATATAATTAAAAAAATATCAAAATATTAATATAGTATTCAAAATATTAAAATATATTAAATATCAATTTCTAAAGGTTTAGTCAAAAATATGGAATACTTTGAGTAGCTTTTTCAAAATTATGAAATTGATGCCTAAATGAGATAAAATGGTCATAATGCCTTTAAGGCAACTGTGGATCTATAAACTGTTATCCCATAAGATTGATTGAAATCCGCGATATTCTCTGAACGTGCGCTAACCTTGTTCTGGGCTACAAAAGTAATCTTTTCCCAAAACACAAAAACTGAACTAATATCCCGTTAAGATGTGCCTTACAGTGTTATAATCCAGATAAGGTTTAATCACACACATTGAATGCGTTGTGAAAAGGAACAAGTGCTTCTAAAACTATTAATATGACAGTTTGTTTCAGAGTAATTTGGGCTCCTTGGCTGACACGCAACACAGCTGACGGAGATATCATTTGGTGCTAATCTCATATTCTAATTACTGGCAAAATCCTATTTGTCAGTATGACCGACATGGCTAAGAATCATTTCATTATATTAAACAGCTGTCTTTATTTCTACTAGGTTTCTAAGGAGTCATTTTAAACAGTTTTAATTTTGTTTAGCTATTTTCATAATTCAGAGAATTGGCTGATTGTGATTGAGAAAAATATCTATCTTTGCAAGCTTGTTTCAAACAGTTAAAATTACATTTATCTTTTAAAAATTGAAACCGTTTTCCAGTTATTATAGACTTGGAGATTAGATATGGTCTGAACTGCAATCAGCCGAATTTAGGGCGATCTAGTATTTGCACGATAGACAGGGACGTTTGGGCAGATTTAGATTTCGGATTGTGATGCCTACTGCAAGCAGCCATTACACACCAACATTAAATCACTAATTGACAGTTTTAGAGTTGTTGCGTTTTTCTTATTCAAGGCACCACAGGATCCCTTTTTTCTTAAAATCCAAAACCTAAAAAAACATTAATACTACAAACAAATAATTAATGGTAGGACTTCACCATAAATTACAAGAAATATCACAGAGCAATCTGTAAAAAAAAACCCATAAAAAACATGTCGACCATCTGATACAGCGATATAATTGGGCACACATACATGTATAGAGGGATCACTCACATTTCTCAGAGCCCTACAAACTCTGGCTCTGGGTGAGAGAGGCTCCTATTGAGAGAGTGCCATTGGCACGTTCCTGACTTGTGTTTCCTATACAATGGATACTGCAGAAAGATTTTAATACCATTGCGACACCTCATTGTGGGATTTATATACATTCAAGAAGCCAGTGAGAGCTTCTCATTGGTACAGGGTGCACCACTCTAAAAACCGTTCCTCAGGAATATGAAAAATTTGTGAACCGTCACATATTTTGAAAGGATTTGAAGACGTGACACTGAGACGCCCTCAGCAGCACTAACCTTGTCATTTAATCAGTTTATCTCCCTATTAGTTTGCCTTTATGGTATATTCTTACAGGACCCTAGTGTTTAAAACCAACGTGCGCTCTGTTTGTGCGCTACATAATTTCATAGAAAGATAAATAGTCAAACAATCACAGATTAAAGGATATCTCGAGCATTACTGGGATTAAGCTTCGCACTGTGTAATCCTGGCGACCTCTGAGCTCACTCGCTGCACTTTGCGTATGAACTAAATGTACTGATCGTTGTGATCACTTTAATGTCGGAATGACTCCACTTATTCACACCTTGGAAGTGGGTGGGAAAATTTCAGTTCTACTGACGGAATCGCTGTGTATGATTAATTACAGTGGTGACTACCAAAATGACTTCAATATAGCTCAAGTAACTTCTGCACACAAGATACAGGGTGTGTAAACTGATTAAGGCTGAGGCAGAGATGACATTTCAAAGCGTCAAATAATAGGATTAGCTGACTTTCAAAGTAACAGACCCCGAAGGGACAGAAATATGAGCAAGTTACTGGCAAACAAACAATAGATGAATTTATCTCATTAAAGGTAAAACCCTACTGAACACTGTGCAGGAGAGCGCAAACATAATATAATCAGCAAATTAATTCCCATCCAACAGAATTAATAATAATGGTGACAGTACTGGGTTAAAGGGACAGTCCCATGTAGAAGCAAAGTGACCTGACAGTGACATGTTTAATGGGTTAAAGAGACAGTCCCATGTAGGAGCACAGTGACCTAATGACAGGGACATGTTTAATGGGTTAAAGGGACAGTCCCATGTAGGAGCAAAGTGACCTAATGACAGTGACATGTTTAATGGGTTAAAGAGACAGTTCCATGTAGGAGCAACGTGACCTAATGACAGGGACATGTTTAATGGGTTAAAGGGACAGTCTCATGTAGGAGCACAGTGACCTAATGACAGGGACATCTTTAATGGGTTAAAGGGACAGTCCCATGTAGGAGCAAAGTGACCTAATGACAGTGACCTGTTTAATGGGTTAAAGAGACAGTCCCATATAGGAACAAAGTGACCTAATGACAGTGACATGTTTAATGGGTTAAAGGGACAGTCCCATGTAGGAACAAAGTGACCTAATGACAGTGACATGTTTAATGGGTTAAAGGGACAGTCCCATGTAGGAACAAAGTGACCTAATGACAGTGACATGTTTAATGGGTTAAAGGGACAGTCCCATGTAGGAACAAAGTGACCTAATGACAGTGACATGTTTAATGGGTTAAAGGGACAGTCCCATGTAGGAACAAAGTGACCTAATGACAGTGACATGTTTAATGGGTTAAAGGGACAGTCCCATGTAGGAGCAAAGTGACCTAATGACAGTGACATGTTTAATGGGTTAAAGGGACAGTCCCATGTAGGAGCAAAGTGACCTAATGACAGTGACATGTTTAATGGGTTAAAGGGACAGTCCCATGTAGGAGCAAAGTGACCTAATGACAGTGACATGTTTAATGGGTTAAAGGGACAGTCCCATGTAGGAGCAAAGTGACCTAATGACAGTGGCATGTTTAATGGGTTAAAGGCACAGTCCCATGTAGGAGCAATGTGACCCAATGACAGCAAAATGTTTAATGGGTTAAAGGTACAGTCCCATGTAGGAGCAAAGTGACCTAATGACAGTGACATGTTTAATGGGTTAAAGGGACAGTCCCATGTAGGAGCAAAGTGACCTAATGACAGGGACATGTTTAATGGGTTAAACGGACAGTCCCATGTAGGAGCAAAGTGACCTAATGACAGTGACATGTTTAATGGGTTAAAGGGACAGTCCCATGTAGGAGCAAAGTGACCTAATGACAGTGACATGTTTAATCGGTTAAAGGGACAGTCCCATGTAGGAACAAAGTGACCTAATGACAGTGACATGTTTAATGGGTTAAAGGGACAGTCCCATGTAGGAGCAAAGTGACCTAATGACAGTGACATGTTTAATGGGTTAAAGGGACAGTCCCATGTAGGAGCTAAGTGACCTAATGGCAGTGACATGTTTAATGGGTTAATATAGCCACCCAATGTTAGACAGTACTGACACCAGAAAGATTGATTTTGTGTATGAATCCTACAAAAATACCCGTTTGCCTGAATAAGAAATTTTAATTTATAACCTTTTATAAGGCAAACAATATCTGGAATCTTATTAGACTTAGTTATAAAAAAATTTAAAACAACCTACCCCCCCCCCCCCCTGCTAATATTGGAGAAGAGTTTATGATTTATAATGCAGTCATTGTGTGTGTCTATTCTGTCACCATTGTAATGACATAAGATAAATGATGAGACACAGAGACAGACTGGTGACACTTTGTATCCATCAATCAATATTAATATTATTTAATATGGATTGGGATGCTGCATTCGGGAGGTTTCGGTTCTGTAAAACATCAAACTTGTTTTATTTGCACATATAATGTGCTCTGCACGGTGACGTGCTGGGAAGCTATGGGGATTTAAAGAGCACCCATCATACAAATGTATCTGCCAGCTTGTCTTAAACCTAACTTACATAAACCGTGCTCCAGGGATGCCTTGGCTGAAAGTGATGGGAGTAGGAGCCTAAGTGCAACATAGTACTGAATAACTTACATGGCCCCATAGAGCGTTTATTAAACAAATAATTAAATATTTGGTGAAACAAACTATGGATTTTACAATTACTGTATGTTAATACTAGTTGCTTACCACTGCCCCCTTCGGGCAAAGAAAAGAACTACTGCAGCACTATTTTCTTACCGGTTTATTTACCAGAGAATTTGCAATTTAAGGCCAGAGTAGATGAAATGGAAAAATTCTCTAATTCAAATATACTTCTGTTCAGCTACTTTGGTTTTGAAGTTGAAATGCTCTTTGAATTCACTTTGTATTCTCACTTTAGTAAATATTCCTGATGGTGAATTTAAAGTTACGAGGAAGCTCTACTTATAGCACTTAGAAAATAAATGTTTCTAATTCCGTTACATACACTTTAAATTGGAAATTCACTTCTGGATTTTTACTTTAGTGCATAAACCCTGTATGTTTTTAGTTGTAGCCAGTGGTGTATCTTGGATTGTGCTGCCCTGGGCACAACTAAATTCAGGCACCCCCCTGATCTAAATTTGTACCACCACTTCGTGTCTAAGCCACTTTTTTGACTGACAGACATGCCCTCATTGACACATGCTATTCGTGTGTCTCCAGTTCGGGAGTTTCGAGTATTCCCTTGTTTCCAGTTCGGGAGTTGGTGAATTCGTGGGTTTGCAGTTCGGGAGATTGGTGCTTGCAGTAGCTGTCTGTACAGCTGAGAAAGAGGAATATCGCCTAAACGGTTTTTAACCTCTGGTGAGCAAAACGGTCCGTTACACACACATCCAGAGCATTCTTCAATTCCTTTACTGTGTTAGCCTTACACACATCCTGAGCATTCTTCAATTCCATTACTGTGTTAGCCTTATACACATCCCGAGCATTCTTCAATTCCTTTACTGCGTTAGCCTTATACACATCCTGAGCATTCTTTAATTCCTTTACTGCGTTAGCCTTATACACATCCTGAGCATTCTTTAATTCCTTTATAGTGTTATCCTTATACACATCCAGAGGATTCTTCATTTCCTTTATAGTGTTATCCTTATACACATCCAGAGCATTCTTCAATTCCTTTACTGCGTTAGCCTTATACACATCCTGAGCATTCTTCAATTCCTTTACTGCGTTAGTCTTATACACATCCTGAACATTCTTCATTTCCATTACTGTGTTAGCCTTATACACATCCTGAGCATTCTTCATTTCCTTTATAGTGTTAGCCTTATACACATCCTGAACATTCATGAATTCCTTCACTGTTGTGAGGATATTTATGGTGTAATAAATATTAAAAATAATATTTAATGTTATCACCCAACTCTTTACTTATGTGACATGTTAGAAAGCTTAAGCCTGTTTAAAATATGCATATTAAGCTTACACTCAAACCTGAACACACGCATGTCCTATTCATCTTGTCACCCAACTCTAATTCTGTTAGAAAGTTTACGCCTGTTTATAATCTGCAAATTGATCTTAGTTACACAAATCTACACGCATGCATGCCCTCCACATCTTGTCACCTGACTCTTCAACTATGTGAGGTTAAGCCTGTTTATAATATAAAAATGTGCAACGTTTTTCATGCCATTGTTTCACTAAAATGTCAATGTTTACGCTGTTGTGGCATTATTACATCGATTTGTACTCCCATGCACAACAAAAATAAAGAATTTAAAAAATATATTTATCAAAAAGGAATTTAACAATTTTTCTTAATATAACAATTGATATTTTGGCACGGTTTCCTCTTGATTAATTTAAAGCAAAACGTTACCCACTATTTTAACTCTTATAGACCCTGGAGTACGTTTATTAGAGTATTTGTGTTTCACACATTAATCACAATCGAATATAAAAATATAATTTATTGTGACAAGCAATTATTAATAACAATAATAATAATAATTATAATAATAACATGCATGACAATAGCAGTGAATATTTAGGTATAACAATAGTTTAAGAATATGACTACAGTTATAACACCATAACCACAATTAACGATAGCTTTATTGCAACAAATCTAGTAACATGAGTATATTAATTTCTAAAAGAATTACATGCAAAATTACAAATAATTCCTCTAGAATTTAATCAACAGTTATTTCAACAAGGCTACAGGAATCTTTCAGATTTTTAAAATTACTTCACACAGAATGTAACACAGAGCTTTGTAGCTTCAAGTTAGAAAAAAACCTTAGATGCTAACAGTTTGCTAGAGTCACACAGAGAATTCACTCACTGCTGGCTACAATTCTCACAGGCTAAACACTTGCATATTGCAACTCAAAAGATACAATGTTCCTCACTCGAATAGCCAATTTAACTATTTTCTTCCATCCAGTAACCAAAAATAATATTTTAAAATAAGTTTTACACTGCAGATACATTTGATTATAGATAAACTATCTCTAAATTCAGATAGGTCAATATCTCTGGATAATAGCTTGATATGCTAAACGTGGCAAATTACCAGTAAATATATTATTCCATCTGCAGGAATAATATGGAATTATGTGTTTTTCTGCTAAATGTGATTTCAAAAGTTTTGAAATCTGATTAGTATTATCCAGATACATTTCTGCTTTTAGTAAAAATAATTAATTTACATTTAATGAAACCAGCATATTTACCAGCTTTCTTGGTAGAAAATGTCTTTAGGCTTGGAAAAAAAATAATCTTGTGATTTTTCTTTCCTCCATTGATCCACATTTTAAAGAATTACTTATCTGAAATTTCTGTACATCACTAATTTGAAAGTGACCAATGGGATTAGGTGGGTGTACCTTCTTCCACTGTTTGCCTTATAGACATTAAACAGTATATGGCGTTATAGCATCACAATAATTTATCATTAAGAATTCCAACTACCACTTTGTCTAAGTGGTTTATTTAATTTTGTGATGATGTCTCAAATGTCTTATCGCTATGGGTACCTCATTCTGTTATCTTTTGGACACATCTGGACTTTGGTTCAAATCTCTCTTATAATGGGTTCTTGTAAAGATCCAATTGAATTTGAAAAGTAAAATTACTTAGGGAATATCTCTTCTTGATAATCCTGTGTCTGGTTTTCTCAGTTACACTGTCTTATTGTATAAAACTAATGTGTCTGTATTAGTAATATGTGACAACATTTGATATATACACATGTCTTTTAGACACATTCAGCGAATATTAGTTTTTCATAATATGAGATTTATTCATTAGATCTATGAATATAGTCAAATATTTTTAACATGTACTACTTGCACATGATTAAACATAATAAATATATATATTTTGGTATACAGTTGCTCGCCCCAATTCCATCCTGCTATCATTACCAGGAAACCTTTTTGCTTATCATATCACTAAATTTAGAAAGTATTTATCCTCTCTAAGAATGTATCATATAAGTCCAATGTTCTCGGCTTAGGAATTAGCGTCATAGAGTATACTCCCTTTTCCCTCTCTAATTGATATACTTGGTTTTTAAGATGAGCCTTAGTAGGAACCTCGATACTTCGCCAATGTCTCGCTATAAGGGTCTTAGCTGCCATTAAACAATGAATAAGGGCCATATCAGATATTTGATTCGTATCTGGACCCATTATATGTAGTAAAGCCAATTCTGACTTTTGTTCAAATCATTTATCCCCTAATAAGTGGATAAAACTGAATGTTAAGTTCCATAAAGATTTAATTCTAGGGCAAGACCACCAAATATGTAGCATTGAACCATCAATATGGAAACAACGGCAACAATTAGGTTGATTGATCTGTGAGATTTTAACTAAACATAATGGAACCGTATACCATCTGTATGCCACCTTAATAAAAAGTTTCTAAAATATTGAGAAAGTGAATATATTTTTTTGTCTTCTGAAAGGATTTATATTATATATATATACATACATACACATACATACATATACACACACACATACACACACACACATCCTGAGCATTCTTCAATTAATTTACTGTGTTAACCTTAGACATAAGCATTCTTCAATGAATTTAATATTTTCGCCTTACACACAAAAGCTACTTTTTCAAATAAATATTTTATTGAATGGTTTATGTTGGCAATTTTCTAAAACACACACGGGTAAAAGGAAACACTTTTAATATATTATAAGAAATTAAAGAAATGATTTTGTAATAATTATTATATTATTTATATAGCATCAGCAAATTTCGCTGCGCTGTACAATGGGTGGACTAACAGACACGTATTTGTAACCAGACAAATGGATGCACAGGAACAGAGGGGTTGAGGGCCCTGCTCAGTGAGCTCAATGTTTCATATCTTTCAAGAAGAAATCTTTAGGGGTCTAAAAATGTACAGAGTGTTTGTTACTGTATTTTTGGGTGGCCTAGTTACCTAAAGAGATTTTTTTTTTCCTTTAGAAATGTCCTTTAAAATACAATCTGCATGTTTTTCAGAGGATAGAAAAGAGCCAAACAGATTCTATGAGAGGACGGAGCCTGTGTCATTTATAATTGCTCCGACAAAATAATATTTTCCTCCTTTTGTAATAATAGCGATTGAGTGAGATGGAATATGGAGATTTAACAATCGCTAAATTACTCCATTCTCTGTGAAAATCCTTAGAGATTTCAGGCCATAACCATTCATAACACCGTCACACGAGAAAAAAGTGAGATTTACTTTTCCTGTAAATTTATGTTAATAAATCTCTCTCGATTTAATGGTCACAGAGAAAACTGTATCTTGTGTGTTGGAAAAACTGTCAGCGTGTAATTTTTTTTCATGAGATGAATTGTGTATGGACAATTAACGGCAATTTTAAAAGATTTTGCCTACAATAGATATGAATATATTAATATTTAGTTATTAAGTATATTCTTATAAAGCAATAGACAGCTCTGTCATGTCTCTATATCCACTGAAAGTACACTAAGTAAGGCTTCCGCCAGCGGGCATTGTCTCATTTCAATTTAAAGATTCTCTCTCCAATTTTAGAGGGACTCTATTCACCATAAAGACAAAATTTACGCTTAATGAAGCAGTTTTGGTTTAAATATTATACCTCACTGCTTACTTTTCTGCCATTTAGGAGTTAAATTACTTTTTAATGCAGCCCAAGCCAGCTTCATCTGCTTGTGACCCAATTCCTGACCAGCTTCCAGTAAAGAGAGATCTAATTTTTAAACCTCCTTTATTGCACATTCTGTTTAATTTATTATCTCTACTTTTAATAGACTTCCAGAGCCTGCAGATGCCTCGTGTGTGTTATTAAAGTTCAATTAATAAAGCAGAAGGTAAGAACTTCTAAAGTAAACACACTGTGATGTAAGATCTGATTGAAAATGAAACCCTTTTTTCATGTAGGCTCTGTCAGTCACTACTAAGGGAGGTGATTTAACTGCTAAATGGCAGAGAATTGAGCAGTGAGACTGCAGGGGCATGTTCTATACACTAAAACTGCTTTGCTAATCTAAAGTTTCTTTGGCGACTACAGTGTCCATAAAAAAGGAAGACTTTTGGGAATACAAAACTGTATTACTAAGTATGTAGGGGTTTAGAAAAATACCCCTCTTGGTCTCAGAGATTTTACCTTGTAGCTGTAAGACTAACCTAAGATGTTTTAAACTTAAATGGCCATTGGGGTGATACTAAAAAACCTCCAAATATTTAAATGTGCACATGAAGTAACTCTTTATGTTTGTATTGTGTGTATTGGGGCTGATGTGCAACATATTCCTTGCTGCTGCCCAGGAGTAGTGGGAGTTTGAGAGCAGGACTTATTTTGGACTTTTGTATCACACAGTCATGTTACAATGCTGCCGCCCAGCCCATGTGATCCCTATTAAGGGTTAATACCCCTCTGTCTCATTAGAAGTTTTACCTTTTAGCTAAAAACAGCAAGGCGAATTGTTAGCGTAGGACTCACCTAAGTAGCTTTGTCTGTTATTGTATGTATTGGGGCTGATGTGTACAATAGTCATTGCTGCCGTCCAGGAGTAGTGGGAGTTAATTTTGTATGTTTGTATAGCTAACACTATAGTGTCCCTCTGCCACTGTGACCTCCCCTGGTCCCCTGCGCCATCAATAAAGTGTTTAAAAACCTTTCTTTCTCTTACCAGATTCCAATGACTCCACAGTGCGCGTGTTAGATCTTCCCGTAGATTGGTTCAGTGCTTTCCTATGAGGTTCTTGAAGGCGCTGGACGATTTCATGCAAAGCCTGAGTTCGTCCAGCAATGAATATTTCTACAAATGCTAACTTTTAACTATGCTTTTATTTGTTGTTTTATAGTACATAGTAAAATACAATTACAAGATACTATTTGAATACAAAAAAAATAAAAAATACAAAAATGACTAAAACCTTTAACAAAGTAAAAGAGGAAGCTGAATGTAAAATTAAATCATCATCTGCAAATATTAACCACACGGACAAGTCAAAGATATAACACTCTACTTGACTACAGCAAGGGTGAAGACCCAGAGAATATTGGTATAATTATATCAGGTGCCAACACCAACAGAGTCCGGACGACACAAGCCGAAATTTAATAAAATAAGAAAACGATGTCATCACGTCGATATACTGTAGTCTAGACTAGAAAGAAAAAAAAACACCTAGTTATGACATCACTCAAGTCTAATAGTGTTTATTAAAAATGACTTTATCAAGAAAGACCTCTGAAGACTAAATCAGTCATGTTTAATGACAAGTCCTCTATTATAGCAAATGTAACAGTCATTACTTTTAATTTCACTCACGGCTAGTCTGAAGCTTGCTGTTCTTACAAAGTCTTGGATCATTTAAGCCATAGATTCTCAATTTTAATTGATTTTGGAAAGGCTGACCATGTGTACATCCTGTGTATCAAATAAAGTATGTGAATTGTTCTAATTTTCTAAGAAAGATGTTGTTTACAGGTTTGTTACTTATACTGGAGTCTATACAAGCCGCAGGTAGCCATTAGATATGAGCGGTTATAAATAATGCGTGCTTACATTTACTCCACCAAACATGATCAGTTATCAGATTTTACCTTCCAGCACCCCCAACATCAGTGTTTTCTTAACAAGCGTCCTATCAATTATATCCAGCAAAGCACAATTAGCGACCCTCTGACAAAGTCTGTATAACAATTAATGGATTAAAGCCACAGTAATACAGTTCTCTTGGGGAAGTCAATGAAATTGACAAAACACGTTGAGTAATACATCTTGAGAGTCAGAAAGGTGTCAATACAACAACTGATGAAACGGGTTAGCAATAGACCAGAGATCAATTCACACAAGCTAAAAAAATAAGATGGAATGCTGCAGATATAAATTAATAACGAAACCAAGACTTTGTTTTTTTCCAATTGGAGCTCTTCAGTTTGTAAGAGTACATTTAATGTGAGACAGATGTATGTGGTCATTTAGATTTGATCCCATGATTTCATTCAATATCTATGTCTAAAGAGACACTATAGTCATCAGAACAACTACAGCTTAATGGATTTGTTATGGTGAGTAGAATCATTACCTTCAGGCTTTTTGCAGTAAACATGGTCTTTTCAGAGAAAATGCAGTGTTTACATTACAGCCTATGGATACCTCCAGTGGGCACTCCTCAGATGGCTGCTAGAGGTGCTTCCTGGGGCAGTGCTTCACAGTGTGACTGACATTCAGGGTCTTTACCCTTTGCATGGAGACTTTGAACTTTCCTCATGGAGATGCATTGATTCAATGTATCTCTATGAGGAGATGCTGATTGGCCAGGGCTGTGATTGGCTTGTGTTGGCTCTGCCCCTGATCTGCCTCTTCGACATTCTCAGCCAATACTATGGGGAAGCATTGTGATTGGTTCAGACCAGCACTTCTGATGATGTCAGCAGACAGGGACAGGACTGAGGCAGACAGGGAAGAACCAGCAGCTGCAGACTTTAATACAAGTAAGATTTTACTATATTTAGGGAGGCAAGAGGGGGCCAAGGGGGCTAGATGGTGGTTTTAACACTATAGGGTCAGGAATACATGTTTGGTCGGTTCTGAAAAGAACTTTCTTAAATGTAAGCTATACTGTATGTGGCTACTTAATGGAACATTCAATTCTGTTCATTGACGATTGTACAGAATTGACATTAGCCAGTCCAGAAGGCTAGGTCTGCTGGCTGCTGACACCCAAATGAGCACACTGCACAGATGGTTTAAACTCCATATGTGCAGTGTTTTATAGCAAAATGCTGAACGTACAGACTCCACGCACCATGACCACTTCAAATCACTGAATTGGTCATGCTGCTTTGAGAAACCCTTTAACAAAAAAAAATCTTATTATTAGAAATATGATCTGACTGCACTCTATCAGAATCAGCAATTCACACTAAAATATGAAAGAATGAGATCTAACTCTGTTATAAAATCCATTCGATCAGACTATAACCCTTCAACGTAAATCAGACTGCACCCCATTGTAAAAATAATAATAAATCAGACTGCACCCCATTGTAAAAATAATAAATCAGACTGCACCCCATTGTAAAAATAATAAATCAGACTGCACCCCATTGTAGAAAAATATAATAAATCAGACTGCACCCCATTGTAGAAAAATATAATAAATCAGACTGCACCCCATTGCAAAAATAATAATAAATCAGACTGCACCCCACTGTAGAAAAATATAATAAATCAGACTGCACCCCATTGTAAATATAATAATTAATCAGACTGCACCCCATTGTAAATATAATAATTAATCAGACTGCACCCCATTGTAAATAATAATAAATCAGACTGCACCCCATTGTAAAAATAATAATTAATCAGACTGCACCCCATTGTAAAAATAATAATAAATCAGACTGCACCCCATTGTAATAATAAATCAGACTGCACCCCATTGTAAAAATAATAATAAATCAGACTGCACCCCATTGTAAAAATAATAATCAGACTGCACCCCATTGTAATAATAAATCAGACTGCACCCCATTGTAAAAATAATAATAATAAATCAGACTGCACCCCATTGTAAAAATAATAATAAATCAGACTGCACCCCATTGTAATAATAAATCAGACTGCACCCCATTGTAAAAATAATAATAATAATAATAATAATAATAAATCAGACTGCACCCCATTGTAAAAAATATAATAATAAATCAGACTGCACCCCATTGTAAAAATAATAAATCAGACTGCACCCCATTGTAATAATAATAAATAAGACTGCACCCCATTGTAAAAAATATAATAATCAGACTGCACCCCATTTGTAATAATATAAATCGGAGCCTTGCACCCCATTGTAAAATAATAATAATAAATCAGACTGCACCCCATTGTAAAAAATAATAATAAAATCACGAACTGCACCCCATTGTAATATCGTCAGGCTACTTTATTGTAAAAAATAATAATAATAAATCAGACTGCACCCCATTGTAATAATAAATCGGAGCTACTTACATTGTAAAATAATAATAATAAATCAGACTGCACCCCATTGTAAAAAATAATAATAAATCAGACTGCACCCCATTGTAATAATAATAATAATAATAATAATAATAATAAATAATAATTCAGACTGCACCCCATTGTAATAATAATAAATCAGACTGCACCCCATTGTAATAATAATAATAATAATAATAATAATAATATTGTAAAAATAATAATAATAATAAATCAGACTGCACCCCATTGTAAAAAATAATAATAAATCAGACTGTACCCCATTGTAATAATAATAAATCAGACTGCACCCCATTGTAAAAATAATAATAATAATAAATCAGACTGCACCCCATTGTAAAAAATAATAATAAATCAGACTGCACCCCATTGTAATAATAATAAATCAGACTGCACCCCATTGTAGAAAAAAATAATAAATCAGACTGCACCCCATTGTAATAATAAATCAGGCTACTTTATTTCGCGAAAAATATGATAATCAGACTGCACCCATTGTAAAAATAATAATCAGACTGCACCCCATTTGTAAAAATAATAATAATAAATCAGACTGCACCCCATTGTAATAATAAATCAGACTGCACCCCATTGTAAAAATAATAATAATAAATCAGACTGCACCCCATTGTAAAAATAATAATTAATCAGACTGCACCCCATTGTAAAAATAATAATAAATCAGACTGCACCCCATTGTAATAATAAATCAGACTGCACCCCATTGTAAAAATAATAATAAATCAGACTGCACCCCATTGTAAAAATAATAATCAGACTGCACCCCATTGTAATAATAAATCAGACTGCACCCCATTGTAAAAATAATAATAATAAATCAGACTGCACCCCATTGTAAAAATAATAATAAATCAGACTGCACCCCATTGTAATAATTAATCAGACTGCACCCCATTGTAAAAATAATAATAAATCAGACTGCACCCCATTGTAATAATAAATCAGACTGCACCCCATTGTAAAAAAAATATAATAAATCAGACTGCACCCCATTGTAGAAAAAAATACATCAGACTGCACCCCATTGTAGAAAAAAATAATACATCAGACTGCACCCCATTGTAAAAATAATAAATCAGACTGCACCCCATTGTAATAATAATAAATCAGACTGCACCCCATTGTAAAAATAATAATAATAAATCAGACTGCACCCCATTGTAATAATAATAAATCAGACTGCACCCCATTGTAAAAATAATAATAAATCAGACTGCAACCCATTGTAATAATAAATCAGACTGCACCCCATTGTAATAATAAATCAGACTGCACCCCATTGTAAAAATAGTAAATCAGACTGCACCCCATTGTAAAAATAGTAAATCAGACTGCACCCCATTGTAAAAAATATAATAAAATCAGACTGCACCCCATTGTAGTAGTAATAATAATAATAATAATAATAATAATAATAAATCAGACTGCACCCCATTGTAAAAATAATAATAAATCAGACTGCACCCCATTGTAATAATAAAATCAGACTGCACCCCATTGTAAAAAATATAATAAATCAGACTGCACCCCATTGTAGAAAAAATAATACATCAGACTGCACCCCATTGTAAAAATAATAAATCAGACTGCACCCCATTGTAATAATAATAAATCAGACTGCACCCCATTGTAAAAATAATAATAATAAATCAGACTGCACCCCATTGTAATAATAATAAATCAGACTGCACCCCATTGTAAAAATAATAATAATAAATCAGACTGCACCCCATTGTAAAAATAATAATAATAAATCAGACTGCACCCCATTGTAATAATAATAAATCAGACTGCACCCCATTGTAAAAATAATAATAAATCAGACTGCAACCCATTGTAATAATAAATCAGACTGCACCCCATTGTAATAATAAATCAGACTGCACCCCATTGTAAAAATAGTAAATCAGACTGCACCCCATTGTAAAAATAGTAAATCAGACTGCACCCCATTGTAAAAAATATAATAAAATCAGACTGCACCCCATTGTAGTAGTAATAATAATAATAATAATAATAATAATAATAAATCAGACTGCACCCCATTGTAAAAATAATAATAAATCAGACTGCACCCCATTGTAATAATAAAATCAGACTGCACCCCATTGTAAAAAATATAATAAATCAGACTGCACCCCATTGTAGAAAAAATAATACATCAGACTGCACCCCATTGTAAAAATAATAAATCAGACTGCACCCCATTGTAATAATAATAAATCAGACTGCACCCCATTGTAAAAATAATAATAATAAATCAGACTGCACCCCATTGTAATAATAATAAATCAGACTGCACCCCATTGTAAAAATAATAATAAATCAGACTGCACCCCATTGTAAAAAAAAATAATAAATCAGACTATATTCTAAAGCACACTGAATTATACAAATCATTGGACCATACTACAGAGAAGTCATTATAAGTTGCATTTTCAGTAGAATTTGGTGAAAACAAAGGAAACATTTGTCGAATGGAGTTATTTCAATGTCTTTAGTTTGATTTGCGCATTGCAAACAGCTGAGAGTCTGTACATTTATTGACAATAAATCTGATTTTTAATTGGGGTTGAATAATTTTGATTAAAACTGTATAGACATTTGAGGAAGGCAAGTTGTAAAAATATCACGTAACATGGAACAACCTCTTGCTCTTGGTGTGTGTTAATGGTTACTAGCAAAAATCAGCGCCGCTCTACATTGAGAGAACAGCAAATTCTAAAAGCGGTAAATGGTGCCTAATATACAAAATAGAAGACGTCAATGCCTGCCAAAGTAAAAGCAAACATTAAGATTATAAAGTAGAGAAAGAGGTTATAGTGTTGGACCTACCAGCACCACATAGAAGGTTACAGGAGGTATTCGGGGCATAACCCAGGGCAAATATATGGAAATCATGGAAGAATGGGGTGGGGAAACCACTCACTCAAAGTAGGTGGAACCCACTCACACTCAAAGAAACCTCCGAGAGTTAAGATTTCACGATAATGGTATAAACCTTTATTAAGCCGAAAAACAAACAACAAGTTACATAGCTGAAAAGAAACTTGCGTCCATCAAGTTCAGCCTTCCTCACATTTGTTTTTGCTGTTGATCCAAAAGAAGGCCAAAAAACCCAGTCTGAAGCACTTCCAATTTTGCAACAAGCTAGGAACAAAATTCCTTCTTGACCCCAGAATGGCAGCAGATTTATCCTTGGATCAAGCAGTTATTACCCTACATGCAGAGAATTCCACATCCTTATTCTTACAGTTCTAAAATCACTGCAAACCCAACTTGTGTATAAAAAGTGATTAAATGAAAAAACAGTGATACACCTTTAAAAACCTGGGTCGGTCTGTTCTAACTACCACAGTTATGTACACAGGGTCCAAAATAACATCTGTCTTAAGCAAGTTGCTGCAATAAAACTCCTGGGGTCCTGCATATATTACCTTCACATCCAGGGCTGCTGTAGGAGTCATGGAATTTATAATCCTTTAATATTGATTTTAATTATCAAGCTCACGGACTTACAGCTGCAACTGGCTGGTGCAGAGAGACCTACTTAAAATGCTAACGAGATTAGTTAATAAAGCAAGACTAAAGTCAGAATCAAGCTGTGGGAGATTTGCCGTAAACGCATCTCAAAATGACAAATCTTGACTTTGAATTCAGTTGCAAGTTGAAGAATATCCAGAGTATTGATTATTGCTTACCCAGAATCCTCTGCTGCTGACCTCTCTCTGTACATCACTGAGGGATCAGTTTGATGAGAGTGAGCCAGTCTCTCTGCTGAGTGTCGCTGCAGTGCATGATGGGTTATGGAGGGTCCTGTGTAAGGAGTGTCAGACCTGTCTATTAGATGGATTTCACAGCCTTTGACGTCCACAGCTGAGAAGGTGTTTTCTCACATGAAATTGATCTCTATTAATTGCGCCCTTGGAAAATCTCTCAAGCGGACACAGTAAAACTAATTATCTGAACTCAAGAGCCTCGATACTGTCCTTTAAGAAGCAACGCCAAAAGATACAAGATCTAAGATAAACATTCTTATATACAGTCATAGTATCTATATATTATAGAGTATCAGGAGTTATAGGGAGGGTTATATGGAGTAATAGGAGGGGTTATAGGGAGGTTATATGGAGTAATAGGAGGGGTTATAGAGAGGGTTATATGGAGTAATAGGAGGGGTTATAGGGAGGGTAATAGGGAGTAATAGGAGTAGTTATACGGAGGGTTATATGGAGTAATAGGAGGAGTTATACGGAGGGTTATATGGAGTAATAGGAGGAGTTATAGGGAGGTTATATGGAGTAATAGGAGGGGTTATAGGAAGGGTTATAGGGAGTAATAGGAGGAGTTATAGGGAGGTTATATGGAGTTATAGGAGGGGTTATAGGAAGGGTTATAGGGAGTAATAGGAGGGGTTATAGGGAGGGTTGTATGGAGTAATAGGAGGGGTTATAGGGAGGGTTATATGGAGTAATAGGAGGAGTTATAGGGGGGGTTAGCGTGGAGTACAGGAGATAGGAGGTTGAGTATGAGTAATAGAGGGCTATAGGGAGGGTTATATATGGAGTAATAGGAGGAGTTATAGGGAGGGTTATATGGAGTAATAGGGGGAGTTATAGGGAGGGTTATATGGAGTAATAGGAGGAGCTATAGGGAGGGTTATATGGAGTAATAGGAGGGGTTATAGGGAGGGTTATATGGAGTAATAGGAGGAGTTATAGGGAGGGTTATATGGAGTAATAGGAGGGGTTATAGGGAGGGTTATATGGAGTAATGGGAGGGGTTATAGGAAGGGTTATAGGGAGTAATAGGAGGAGTTATAGGGAGGGTTATATGGAGTAATAGGAGGGGTTATAGGAAGGGTTATAGGGAGTAATAGGAGGAGTTATAGGGAGGGTTATATGGAGTAATAGGAGGGATTATAGGGAGGGTTATAGGGAGTAATAGGAGGGGTTATAGGAAGGGTTATAGGGAGTAATAGGAGGAGCTATAGGGAGGGTTATATGGAGTAATAGGAGGGGTTATAGGGAGGGTTATATGGAGTAATGGGAGGGGTTATAGGAAGGGTTATAGGGAGTAATAGGAGGAGTTATAGGGAGGGTTATATGGAGTAATAGGAGGGGTTATAGGGAGGGTTATATGGAGTAATAGGAGGAGTTATAGGGAGGGTTATATGGAGTAATAGGAGGGATTATAGGGAGGGTTATATGGAGTAATAGGAGGAGTTATAGGATGGGTTATATGGAGTAATAGGAGGAGTTATAGGGAGGGTAATATGGAGTAATAGGAGGAGTTATAGGGAGGGTTATATGGAGTAATAGGAGGAGTTATAGGGAGGGTTATATGGAGTAATAGG
>OW240920.1:5241065-5309403 GCA_933207985.1 Pelobates cultripes | reverse complement strand
TGTTCTTGGGTAGAACATTGGCTTAAAAACAGAGAACAAAGAGTTGTCATTAATGGTAAATTTTCAAGCTAGGTGGCAAGTGGTGTCCCTCAGGGGTCTGTTCTGGGACCCCTTCTATTTAACATGTTTATAAATGATCTTGAAGACAGCATTGAAAGTCATGTTTCAGTGTTTGCAGATGACACAAAACTCTGTAAAATAATACATTGTGAGCAAGATATTACTTTGCTGCAGAGTGATTTAAATAGCCTGGGGGACTGGCACTCAAATGGCAGATGAAATTTAATGTTGGAAAATGCAAAGTTATGCACTTCGGCGTAAAGAATACACAAGCAACGTATACCCTTAGTGGAAGCGAATTAGGGATAACAACACACGAAAGGGACTTGGGAATTGTTATATGCAACAATATGCAATGTCAATCAGCAGTGGCCAAGGCCAGTAAGGTATTGTCATGCATGAAAAAGGGCATTTATTCTCGGGACAAGAATATAATTTCGCCTCTTTATAAATCACTGGTAAGACCACATATTGAATATGCTGTGCAATTTTGGGCACCTGTTCTAAAGAAGGATATTATGGCACTAGAAAAAGTGCAGAGGTGGGCTACAAAATTTATAAAAGGAATGGAACATATCAGCTATGAAGAAAGGTTAACAAACATAAACCTATTTAGTTTAGAAAAACATTGCCTGAGAGGGGATATGATAACATTATACAAACATATTCAGGGGCCAATACAAACCATTGTGTGGAAATCTATTCACAAACCAGACTTTACATAGGACACGAGGCCATGCGTTTAGACTGCAAGAAAGAAGATTTCATCTAAGGCAAAGGAAAGGTTTTTTTACTGTAAGAACAATCAGGATGTGGAATTCTCTGCCTGAAGAAGTGGTTTTATCAGAGTCCATACAGATGTTCAAACGGCTACTAGATGCATACTTGCAAAAACAGAATATTCAAGGACATAATCTTTCAATGTAGGGTAATAACTGCTTGATCCAAGGATAAATCTGACTGCCATTCTGGGGTCAAGAAGGAATTTTTTTCCTAGCTTGTTGCAAAATTGTGCTTCAAACTGGGTTTTTTGCCTTCTTTTGGATCAACAGCAAAAAACAAATGTGAGGAAGGCTGAACTTGATGGACGCAAGTCTCTTTTCAGCTATGTAACTATGTAACTATATGTAACTATGTAACTTTTCAGCGGCGTGGTTATGGGTATATTTGGAAGTACAGATTTTCCTGCACACTGTCATATTTTGTTTATTTCTTAATTCAACCAAGTATTATCTTCACAAAAGAAAGAGTAGGAAATGAGTAAGTATAGAAATGGAAAACCCCAACAGAAATACCCAGATTCAGTCTGACATGTTTAAATTATTGCGGTATAGCGAGTAGGGGCAAAATTTACTAATACTAGGTAAATTTTACTTAGTATTAGTAAATTTGGCTGAAAGACCAATTTAGGTCTTTCAGGCTTTTGGTAGATAACTCCTTTTGGTAGATACCATGGGAATTAGGGAGTTATCTACTAAGCGGCTGCAAGAGAAGTCCCGAAATGCCGAAATGCTGTAGTTCCAAAATTCCGAAGTTCAGAAATTCCAAAGTTCCGAAGTGTCGAAGTGCTGAAGTTGCCGAATTTCCGAAGTGTCGAAGTTCCGAAGTGTTGAAGTGCCGAATTGCCGAAGTCCCGAATTTCGGTATGCCGTACCGAACCGAAAATTTTCCCCTATGCACATGCCTAGTAACATTTAAGTTTGGAAAAACCCACGATCGAGCATTTTACATTTTCTTGTTGTTGATCTAAAAGAAGTCAGAATGAAAGCTTTAGAGCCGATACCAATTTTCCTTCAAAAAAAGGGAAACAAAATCGTTTTTGAATCCAAAATAACAGCCAACTTTCACTCTGAATTGGCTTGTTATCTTAGCGATCAGAAATATAATAATTTTAATATGACATGTAATATTACAGTGGCTCTGACATTTTTTTTCTTCCAGCGTAACTTTCCTTGGACCCCTTGTCTCTTAATGATTATTCTCCCCCTTGGCACATGCCTTTATTTATATTTATTATGTTTTCTTCCTCAAACTTGATTTTAGTCCCCGCGTGCTGCCATTTTTTTCTTAGCCGCCCATGAAGTCTGTAGTTTGACATGCTGTTGCAATCTTTGGCCTGGTGCCTTGTGGCTAAATCAGCTTAGCTATTTGTAAGCTCAGCCTATTGCCAAAACGTGCCATTACTGGGAGAAAAAATTATCCTAACACTTCCGCATGTGTAGATTAAAAATATGAATTTAAAAAAAAATAAAAACCAGAAGAAAAGGGTAAAAAAAACAATAAACCTGAATGAGACAGAGCTGCTTTTAGTACAGTGCTAAAACAAGACAAATAACCAGGTGACACATCTTTACAATAATAAAAAGCAATGTGAATGTAACGTTCTTGATTTATAAAAAGGTTTATGGGATATAAAATTGCTTCAGTTTAGAGCTGAATCCAATTATACTTGGACGTTGGAATACCCAATCAAATCTCTGCTGGTTATAGATCACACAGATTGACTACAATGGGATAGAATACAGGGTTCAAGTAGGCATGCAGGGGACAAAGGTAAAAAGCTAGTGTTAAAGATAGATGCAAAAAATTGCTAGAATAGCTTAATAAAACCTGCTTCCATGTTTGGTTTCATAATTATCATTTTTAGTAAAATGCCAAAAATGGTTACAGAAATGAGTTTACTTTATTAGATAGTCTTTTATATCAATATATGTATTCCTAAGGCTGAGAGCAATATTGAAATAGGGAGAATGTCTTCTCACAATGTATTACTGACTACAGAATAACTGAACAATATTAAGGTTATCGTAATGTGATAACGAGAGAACGTATACATAGATTAGCCTTATTGTTATTCCAAAGCAAAGCCCTCAAATTTGTAGGAATTTGATTGTGATAAGCAACAGAATATTGCCTATAATTAATAAATGATAACACGAATGAATTCCCCTGCAAGCGAGATATTCAAGTATTGTAACTTACATTTACAGAAAAAGGGTAAGAACCGGAAAGGTTGGTGCTATGTATTTATGTGTAATAAATTGCAGTATACAGGGCTGATAGTCTAAAGTGTGTTCATATCTAAATGGAACTAAAGTAAATAGTAAGACTGGGAGCATATATATGTGCAAATTATCGTATACTTGTCGGCCAAATGTAGGCCCAGTTAACTGAGACAAGAAACATTGAACCCAACATACTTTCACTTCCCCAGAAATTACAACCATATATGTATGGGCCAAATAAGGGACGAATTACAGTGCAATGTATTGAGATACTCTATATTTAACTTTATTTATGTATTTCTCATGAATATATTTTCTTAAGTACTGCACTTGTATAAATTAAGTGTGATTCTTTTTGTTTTTAGTAAAACTCCCTTTTTTTGTATCTCATGCATCATCTGTCCACTCCTGTTACTGAACAGGATATTCTGTGCATATCCCACCCCCTCTGCAAACCATCTGTAACGAACCCCTTGTACTTAGATTAGTACGTTCATTCGCACTCTCCCAAATTCCTAGTCCTAGAGCCCGTTCGCATAGTACATTTCTTTGTACTCTCCCGAAATCCAAGCAGGTCTTGAGGAAATTAAGTGCTTAATCGTTTGCATACCCAAACAGTCGAAACTTGATGAAGAGTACAAAACGAATGTTTTATTTTGGCCAGATGGCCCACTTTTATACACAGACCCCCAGTATTAGGTCTCCAGCAAAAGTATAGGAAAACACGCCAGGGCGTCTCTGTGTCAGGAAGATAACTGAGTGTACTTTGCTTAAACTAATTATCTCCCAGACACTAGAGGTACAGAGAATAAAACATAAAATCCCCCTTGACATATATAATATTAATAGGAACCCCCACAAGTCTAATATCCCCAGATAGCATGGATCTGATCGCCCAAAGTGTCCAAATAGCGCTCAGACGCCACAAACACAGCCGAATCACCACCGGGGTAAAGTTTTGACCGACCGCACACATGGCATCTGCCAAAATGAATTCTAGAAGAAAAGTGGTAGCAGTCAGTCACTTTTGGGAGTTCCAAAATGAACAAAATACCTGGCTCATAGGTAGCGATTGTTCGTCTAGTTCGTGCGTACCTTTTCACTAACTAGTGCTCTCATGGCTTGTCGGGAATAGAAGCAGGCGGTGGTACTTAGAGTTCCAGATACTTGACGACCAAGTACTGCTGCCTGTGTTCGGGAGACAAGATAGCCACCATTTTACAGCGCACGTGTTGTTCTAATGGAGGCCATCCAGGGAGAGCACTTAACTTTGTGGTTACTTTGAAGATAATGAGCCTGAGGTGGGTCTGCCTTCGGTAGACAAAACTGCCGAATAAAGGGGAAAATAACTTGGGCTTAGGACAATTATAGGGGTTCTGGGTAGTTTGTTAATCTTTCTTTCTTTCCCCTCCATAAACTCAGGAAATTCCACAGATGTCGTAGTTTTCAATGAATCATTCCTTTTCCATCTGCAGAGCTGCCTTTTATCTTTTAACAGCTAAATAAACATTTGCTAACTTACTAAATAAAACAGTAAACTGTCTTGAAAACTAAAGCCAAGACTCCAAGTATGTTTACAGCTTGCTAAACCCCCTAAACAGCAATCCACGAAGAAGCACTGCACTATTATACCTCCTCTGGTACTACAGCCTCTCCATTCTTCTGAGTAAATTGCAGTCATTTCATTCAGTAATAGCTCTGATAAAAACAACCCAGCGAGCAATAAACAATGCGGCAAAATATTTCTATTGTACTAATTAACAAGCTTCAGAAATATCCAAAAGGGATAATGGGTGTTATTTATAGGACGGAATGGTAGGAATGCCAGGAAAAGACTAAAATAATCACAAATTTATATTAATTACAGATACAATCTCTGCTATGATCATAGCTTACTAATGACAGTGACATGTTTAATGGTCGGTCCCTCCCAGGGTCACAGTGACATGTTTAATGGTCAGTCCCTCCCAGGGTCACAGACTAATGACAGTGACATGTTTAATGGTCAGTCCCTCCCAGGGTCACAGTGTACTAATGACAGTGACATGTTTAATGGTCAGTCCCTCCCAGGGTCACAGTGTACTAATGACAGTGACATGTTTAATGGTCGGTCCCTCCCAGGGTCACAGGGTACTAATGACAGTGACATGTTTAATGGTCGGTCCCTCCCAGGGTCACAGTGTACTAATGACAGTGACATGTTTAATGGTCGGTCCCTCCCAGGGTCACAGTGTACATAATGGTCCCTCCCAGGGTCACAGTGACATGTTTAATGGTCGGTCCCTAATGACCAGGGTCACAGTGTACTAATGACAGGGACATGTTTAATGGTCGGTCCCTCCCAGGGTCACAGTGTACTAATGACAGTGACATGTTTAATGGTCGGTCCCTCCCAGGGTCACAGTGTACTAATGACAGTGACATGTTTAATGGTCAGTCCCTCCCAGGGTCACAGTGTACGAATGACTGACATGTTTAATGGTCGGTCCCTCCCAGGGTCACAGTGTACTAATGACAGTGACATGTTTAATGGTCGGTCCCTCCCAGGGTCACAGCGTACTAATGACAGTGACATGTTTAATGGTCGGTCCCTCCCAGGGTCACAGTGTACTAATGACAGTGACATGTTTAATGGTCGGTCCCTCCCAGGGTCACAGTGTACTAATGACAGTGACATGTTTAATGGTCAGTCCCTCCCAGGGTCACAGTGTACTAATGGCAGTGACATGTTTAATGGTCAGTCCCTCCCAGGGTCACAGTGTACTAATGACAGTGACATGTTTAATGGTCAGTCCACAGTGTACCAGTGACAGGTTTAATGGTCCCCCTCCCAGGGTCACAGTGTACTAATGACAGTGATATGTTTAATGGTCAGTCCCTCCCAGGGTCACAGTGTACTAATGACAGTGACATGTTTAATGGTCAGTCCCTCCCAGGGTCACAGTGTATTAATGGCAGTGACATGTTTAATGGTCAGTCCCTCCCAGGGTCACAGCGTACTAATGACAGTGACATGTTTAATGGTCGGTCCCTCCCAGGGTCACAGCGTACTAATGACAGTGACATGTTTAACGGTCAGTCCCTCCCAGGGTCACAGTGTACTAATGACAGTGACATGTTTAATGGTCAGTCCCTCCCAGGGTCACAGTGTACTAATGACAGTGACATGTTTAATGGTCAGTCCCTCCCAGGGTCACAGTGTAATAATGACAGTGACATGTTTAATGGTCGGTCCCTCCCAGGGTCACAGTGTACTAATGACAGTGACTTGTTTAATGGTCGGTCCCTCCCAGGGTCACAGCGTACTAATGACAGTGACATGTTTAATGGTCAGTCACTCCCAGGGTCACAGCGTACTAATGACAGTGACATGTTTAATGGTCAGTCCCTCCCAGGGTCACAGCGTACTAATGACAGTAACATGTTTAATGGTCAGTCCCTCCCAGGGTCACAGTGTACTAATGACAGTAACATGTTTAATGGTCAGTCCCTCCCAGGGTCACAGTGTACTAATGACAGTGACATGTTTAATGGTCAGTCCCTCCCAGGGTAAGATAGACTGGATAAAGACTTAAGTCCATTAAGCTCAGTCTTTAATAAATCTGTATTACTGCTGTTGATCTAAAGAAGGTGAAATTTTTTTTTTGAAACTTCACGATTTTGAAATAAAATGGGGGGAGGGGGGGAGAAAGGGGGTGGGGAACCATCTTGGCATTTAAATTGAAGTTATTTCCCTATATTAAAGTAACACTGTAATGTTGGTGCTCATATTAAGGTCTCCAGCCCCCCTCGGATGGAGTAAAAAGACTTTATACTTGCCTTTTCTCGAATGCTGCACAGATTTTGCGTTGGCTGGCCCCACCTCCGTGGCTGAGATAATCAAAAAGTGCTGATCTCAACCAGTCCAATGCATAACAAAATGCCACACTGCGCCAATCTGCATCTCCTCATAGTGACTCGATAAAGGAGAAACGTTGTCTCCACTTCCTTGTTTTCAATACAAAAGACTGTCTTTTAGAAAAAGACCTCAGGTGTGCCTGGATATTTCTTTTCTTCCATCAGACAGCAGGGTTAACAAGACTCTCCAGAAGTTAAACAGTTGATCAGAAAGGCTGTGACTTGCAGATTTTACTCCGTTGACTGACCAAGATATTAATCCAGTTAATCAAAGCGACTGACCTCTCAGCTATTTATAAACGCAGATGTGGCTCGGAGTGAAAAGATATTAATGTTGCCCGGTATTACCATATGAGCTGTCTCCACATGTCAGTGATACGATAATTCTTCTTGAAGGACCGAGTCTATAGAACAGCAGCAGCCAAGTGGACAAATGACAAATACATGTTAATTTATTGGTCGAAGAGACATGATGGTTATTTATGGAAATTAACATGCAGACCTGTTCAATGCGGCTACATTCAAAGGACGTTCAACATTGGGTTTTAGCCTCTTATAATTTTTCAGGCGTTAGACAGATAAAATATTAGAAAACAAGCATATAAAAAAGTTTTTTCTCTCCCAGTTAATTGGGGGAGTGTCCCTTGTGGGATTTGTATTCCTATATAAACCCACAGATAACACACTGAGCTTGCTCACTTTTGCTTATGATTTATCTCTTTTAAGTAGGCTCTTACAGGTAGGAGTTAAAAAAGTGTAATTTAAACAAACAAAAGGCTTAAACCAGCAAAGTAATTACTGTTTTTCATTCCTGTACTTGTAGTTCTTTATATCTGTGATAATGGGTGTTAGTAAGATTGATAGATGCATGCCTGGATGTACCCCCAGGGTCCATACCTCTGTGGAAGGTGTGCACGAATGGCTTCTCTGGAGAGGCAAACTGCAACATTGAAGGAGATGGACAATCTTGAGAGGGGTCTGCTGCTCATTGAGCAGAGTTTAGTTGGGAAAGGTAGTAGAGTGAGAGGAGATATGACTGCTGGGGAACAGTCAGGTAGCAGACCAGGGAAGAAGAAGTTGCTAGATAGTCCATTTGAGTGAAAATGTCGGGATCATCAGCTCAGGAGTGTCACGGTTCACACTGTGGACATCACATCTCTGGGCCTGGCTGGGTTTGAAACTGGTTCTTCTTCATCCCAGTCAGTGATCTTACCTAATCGCCACTTCTCATGTTCATTCTATATCATTTCTAATGCTATGGTATCGGCATCACTAAGCCTGGACTAATATCACTGCACGTGGTTCCTGACTAAGTAGCTTATTAGCCACATTAATAAGCCATGCCTTGCCACTTCCTCCTTGTCAGATCGTTTTGTAACCTGTCTTGGAAACTGCCTAGTTCATCTGACTCCTGCTTTGACCTTCAGAACTTTTTACCATATTTGCCTGATTTCCGCCTGCCCCGACCATTGGATCCGTACCGAACTACTCTTATTAGAATTCTCTTGTCTGTTCTGCATATCCAGAAGTACTTTTCCTGCAAAGCCCCAGTGCATTGTTTCATAACCTTGGAGATTTCTTCCTAGAGTGTCCTCGGTTCGTGTTAAACTGCAAGGGTGTGCCTTAAGGCAGTTGTGGTTTTTACATTTTAAAAGGTTTCAAAATCCTTGCCTGGAAATTATAGACCTGTGAGCTTAACTACTGTGGCTGGGAAAGTATTTAAAGGTTATTAAGGGATAATATTCAGGAATTCATTGAGAAGGACATTGTTACCAGAAAAATCAGCATGGTTTCATGTCTAACTACCTAATTGCATTCTACAAAGAAGTTGGCAGAAGTATAGATCAGGTTGTTGTAGTTGTAGTGTAGTATATTTGGGGCAGACACAAACCATTGTCTGATAATCTCTTCACAAACAGGACACAAGGTCATGCGTTTAGACTGGAAGAAAGGAGATTTAGTCTGAGACAAAGGAAGTTTATTTTGACAGAACAATAAGGATGTGGAATTTCTTGCCTGAAGAGGTGGTTTCATCAGATTCTATACAGATGTTTAAACAACGATTGGAGTAATACATGAAAAAACAGAATATTAAAGGATATAATTTTTAATTAGTGGGGTGATAGCTTATTGATCCAATAAGGAATCTGACTGCCATTCTGAGGTCATGAAGAACTTTTTTCCTAGTTTGTTGCTAAATTGGAAGCACTTCAGAATGAGCTTTTTGCCTTCTTTTGGATCAACAGCAAAAACAAAGGTGAGAAAGGCTGAACTTGATGAGGTCAAGCGTCTTTTAACCAATGTAACTATGTAACAGCCCACCTGCTATGTAAGGTACATACATAAGCATTTTTTTTTTTTTAAAGAAGACTGTTAGGCAACCAAGGCACTCCATTGTATGGCGGTTTTTGGGTCATTGACATTATTCTCAGTGACTAGATCATCTGTGCACAGGACTTGTCCTGCTATCATAAATGTTTGACGTGATCTAATCAGGGCCGTCTTTAATATTGACCGGACACTGGGCAACCATTTGCTTGGGGCCCCTGGACTCTGCCCCCTGCCAGACATACTAACACACATACACAGAGACATACACTGACAGACATACTGACACACACACAGAAACATACACTACAGACATACTGACATATGCAGACACATATACTGACACACATACAGACACATACAATAACAGACATACTGACATACACAGACAGACATACTGACACATACACCGACAGACATACTGACACAAGCACAGACACATACACTAACAGACATACTGGCATAAACATACACTGACAGACATACTGACAAACATACACTGAAAGACATACTGACACAAACACAGACAGACATACTGACATAAATTTACACTTTTAAACCCACCCACAAGTTTCCTAAATTGGAAGGTGGTTCCCCAGGTGTCCAGACTGAAGGTTGTTGGGATCTGCCTCTCCTGGCAAAGGCTCCCTCCTTCGTCTCCCGCGGGGCTCCTCTCCTTAGTGGGAGGAAGTGACTCGCAGCCATCACTTCCTCCCAGTGCTGCCGAAAAGCAAAGGGCCCCTGCTTACAATACCCACCCGGTGGCCTGCTTAATGTGGGGGCCGGCGGCCCCATGGGAGAAACAATTGTTGAGGGCAGCGGGGCCCACGGGGAAGCTGCCTTGGGCCCCCCAAGAGTAACTGTAGCTAAAGACGGCCCTGGATCTAATCTTTACTATGGGAGTCTTGTTACTACTATCTATCCCAAATAAATAAAACATGAACATTACTAGCGATATCTGGTATCAAATCATTAAATAAAACATGAACATTACTAGCGATATCAAATCTATCTGGTATCAAATCATTAAATAAAACATGAACATTACTAGCGATATCTGAAATCAAATCATTAAATAAAACATGAACATTACTAGCGATATCTGGTATCAAATCATTAAATAAAACATGAACATTACTAGCGATATCTGGTATCAAATCATTAAATAAAACATGAACATTACTAGCGATATCTGGTATCAAATCATTAAATAAAACATGAACATTACTAGCGATATCTGGTATCAAATCATTAAATAAAACATGAACATTACTAGCGATATCTGATATCAAATCATTAAATAAAACATGAACACTAGCGATATCTAGCGATATCTCATTAAATAAAACATGAACATTACTAGCGATATCTGAAATCATTAAATAAAACATGAACATTACTAGCGGTATCTGGTATCAAATCATTAAATAAAACATGAACATTACTAGCGATATCTGGTATCAAATCATTAAATAAAACATGAACGTTACTAGCGATATCTAAATCATTAAATAAAACATGAACGATATATCTGATCATTTAAATAAAACATGATACATCATCTCATTAAATAAAACATGAACATATACTAGCGGTATCTGGTATCATCATTAAATAAAACATGAACATTACTAGCGATATCTGGTATCATCATCATTAAATAAAACATGAACATTACTAGCGATATCTGATCTCAAAATCATTTACTAATCTGGTATCAAATCATTAAATAAAACATGAACATTACTAGCGGTATCTGGTATCAAATCATTAAATAAAACATGAACATTACTAGCGATATCTGGTATCAAATCATTAAATAAAACATGAACATTACTAGCGGTATCTGGTATCAAATCATTAAATAAAACATGAACATTACTAGCGATATCTGGTATCAAATCATTAAATAAAACATGAACATTACTAGCGATATCTGATATCAAATCATTAAATAAAACATGAACATTACTAGCGATATCTGGTATCAAATCATTAAATAAAACATGAACATTACTAGCGGTATCTGGTATCAAATCATTAAATAAAACATGAACATTACTAGCGATATCTGGTATCAAATCATTAAATAAAACATGAACATTACTAGCGATATCTGGTATCAAATCATTAAATAAAACATGAACATTACTAGCGATATCTGGTATCAAATCATTAAATAAAACATGAACATTACTAGCGATATCTGGTATCAAATCATTAAATAAAACATGAACATTACTAGCGATATCTGGTATCAAATCATTAAATAAAACATGAACGTTACTAGCGGTATCTGGTATCAAATCATTAAATAAAACATGAACATTACTAGCGATATCTGGTATCAAATCATTAAATAAAACATGAACATTACTAGCGATATCTGATATCAAATCATTAAATAAAACATGAACATTACTAGCGATATCTGGTATCAAATCATTAAATAAAACATGAACGTTACTAGCGGTATCTGGTATCAAATCATTAAATAAAACATGAACATTACTAGCGATATCTGGTATCAAATCATTAAATAAAACATGAACGTTACTAGCGGTATCTGGTATCAAATCATTAAATAAAACATGAACGTTACTAGCGATATCTGGTATCAAATCATTAAATAAAACATGAACATTACTAGCGATATCTGATATCAAATCATTAAATAAAACATGAACGTTACTAGCGATATCTGGTATCAAATCATTAAATAAAACATGAACGTTACTAGCGGTATCTGGTATCAAATCATTAAATAAAACATGAACGTTACTAGCGATATCTGGTATCAAATCATTAAATAAAACATGAACATTACTAGCGATATCTGATTCAAATAAAACATGAACGTTACTAGCGATATCTGGTATCAAATCATTAAATAAAACATGAACGTTACTAGCGGTATCTGGTATCAAATCATTAAATAAAACATGCGCGGTATCTGGTATCAAATCATTAAATAAAACATGAACATTACTAGCGATATCTGGTCCCAAATCATTAAATAAAACATGAACATTACTAGCGGTATCTGGTATCAAATCATTAAATAAAACATGAACGTTACTATCTGGTATCAAATCATTAAATAAAACATGAACATTACTAGCGATATCTGGTATCAAATCATTAAATAAAACATGAACATTACTAGCGATATCTGGTATCAAATCATTAAATAAAACATGAACATTACTAGCGGTATCTGATATCAAATCATTAAATAAAACATGAACATTACTAGCGATATCTGGTATCAAATCATTAAATAAAACATGAACATTACTAGCGATATCTGTTATCAAATCATTAAATAAAACATGAACATTACTTGCGATATCTGGTATCAAATCATTAAGCACAAAGTAAGGGTACATTTTGGCTGCTTTATTAGTGATCGTGGTCTGAGCGTTTCTCAATCTCGCATCACGTGGCACATTGACAAAAACAACCATCACTCTCATTCTTTCCATTCTCTTCAAGAATCTTTTTTTTCCTTAACTGACCTGCGCGAGGTAACCGGGAGAGCAACATGTTACAGTAACGGCATGTGCTGGTGTTAGAGCAAAGAATCCGTTAATATGAAATTCATTGTAATTACTTTCTACCAAGGCAGAGCTTCCTTATAGATTCCGATTCTCTATATTCCGGTCAAAGGGCAGGAAAGAAAAAAGAACACAATGTATTGATTACTGCTGGTGGACATCCGTCGTCAATGATTTTTTCTACATTGTCACTGATATGAAGCATCCATAATGAAAGACTTTGTGGGTTCCAGGGGCATTCCCCACTGGACCTGAGAGGGGACTATGACAAGATTCACACTATGTATGCCCAAAACAGTTCCAGGGAATTATGGCTAGCGGTTGATCTATCTTTCTGGAGTACAAAAGTACATGCGTCACATAAGTTTTTAAAGGGCCCATAGTATTTTGGCAAGAGGTGGCAAGCAGGCCCCTCCAAGAGCCCATGGCGAGGTTTCTTTTGCCACAACACTCAAGGGAAAAAAGTAATTTTAATATAAAAATGAGCACAGTCCAAAATGTAGTACCTGGTAAAGTGTGAAAATGTATAGCAGTATACACAATAAAATTAACATATTGCATACACAATGACAGCATAATATGTTCTTGTTGACAATAACAAGTGTCCAATTTTTTAAATCTTTTTTTTCCCCTTTGCTTAGAATGTTTTGTGTGAAGTGAATTCATAGCTCACAATGTTTTTTTGGGGGAAATACCGGTAGAGGTAGGAAAACATGTAACCAGTGCTTTTATACACGGTTCACAAACAGATTACATGCTGACCTTTATTGAAATGTAAATATTACAAAGCACCAGAAGAATGCCATCACATGTTGAATAAATATCAGATTTGAGAACGCAGAGGGAACATTGCAAAACGGATAAAGCAAGATTAATATTGTCAACCCATGGCTGAATACAACCACTTGTATTTCTCAATAGTAAAATATGGGAAATAGCGGTCACACGCAATAAATACGCGAGAAAATGCAATGCATATCTTAGTCACAGGGGATTATTTACTAAGGCAGAGACTGTGAACAATTGACAGGAGAATTACAAACTTAGGCCAAAATAGCTGAGCTGGAAATATAGTGAAACGAGTTGGAGATTTTCACAATTATCCACAATCTCTACAGAAGTTCTAAAGTGACTTTCCATAAAAACTATATATTGTTTTTTTTTTTTTTTTAAACTGTGTCCTTTCTGTATGGCTCACTCCAGAGTAATAAACTGATACATAATAAAATATATAGAGCTAAAAATGGGGGCAATTGCAACATGGAATTCCGATGTTACTTAAACATAGAAACATAGAAACATAGAATGTGACGGCAGATAAGAACCATTTGGCCCATCTAGTCTGCCCAATTTTCTAAATACTTTCATTAGTCCCTAGCCTTATCTTATAGTTAGGATAGCCTTATGCCTATCCCACGCATGCTTAAACTCCTTTACTTAAAGCTGTGTATTTATCATTTCTCTATATTTGTACTTATGAGTTTTGACTGGTGATTGTGTTGGTCTTTTTTGCTCGACCTTTTTTATTTGACTCCATTTCCTCCTTTCTTTCTGTGACAGAAGTTCCCATGCCAGGGCCTTTTGGAGAGGCTTAAAGGCCAGCCTCTTGTCCACAGACTATAGACTTGGTCCCAAGATCCCCTGAAAGGGCGTGTGATGGTAGCAATTGAAAAACAAACTATTAATTGTTACTTGATAACACTGCTGTGACGAGACCAATCTCGCCACTGTGCATTGGAGGAGCCTGGTTGCCCGCCTGCTGCCTTTAGACTATGGCCCCATGTTGAAACGCTTGATTTTCCCCTGCGAAGACATGAAAGCCGGGTCATTCGGTGCTTGCCCTGTTTGAACAGTGATACCCCAGATAGCTATGCCATGGAGTCCATTCGTATACCGAAAGACTTTGGCTCCATGGCAATTGAACTGTATGTGTGTGCTCTGAGCGCCATTCAGTAATAATGTGCGCTCAGATCTGAGCTATCTGGGGATATGTACCTGTTTTATGCAATAGCTGCACAGTTATATATTTTTATGTGTTTTATTGTCTTTTGCTGCCATGTGGCTAATGGAGTTTTGCCTGTGTCCTTGGAGATAATTGGATTACTTCTCAATTATCTCCAGGATAGAAGACTCTGTGGAACTGGTTTTGGGCAGAAAAGCCATGCTACATTTGGTTACAAAGGACGTCGATCTAACTTTTGACCCACTGGACCAATTTGTATGATGTTGGACTATGTTGGTATTTGGAGTATGCTGATTCTGAAAATGTAAGTTTTATGTGAATGTGATGCATACTTTTAAAGTTATGAATATTGTGTAAAACTGAATTTCTCTTCCTGTGATAATTACATTAACCCATTGTGTAAGGTAATTGTATCACAGGCAGAGGGGAGGATTTTGTGTGGGAGTGTCTGAGTGTATTGTGCGTTTTTATTGGTTGTTTTACAAAACCCTGTGGGTGGTACTAATGTGTAAGAATGTGTATATAAGAACAATAAACCCACTCTGTCTGATCACTGCTTGACCCTCAACATGGAGCTTTGTCTCGTCTTTGGGGGGATTTACTGTATGCTGTTAGAGACTGATTGCCAGGAGTGTAAGCCGCTTGGGTGCTTTTCCTGTTCGTCTGCTAGAAGCTATTCGTGAGGTTCCAGTTCGGGAGTTTGGAGTGCTATTTTGTAGGCAGTTCAGTAGTTTGAAGCATTCCCTTGTATCCAGTTCGGGAGTTTGGTGTTCTGCAGTAGCTGTGTCTATGGAAGGGAAGATCTACTAAACGGCGGTTTAACACTTTTATGCCTGGGGGTGCCGTTACAACTGCAGTGCTCAATGGAAGTTTACATTTGCATATATTTGCTGACATGCGAATGAAGGCAGCCCAATAAGCAGTTAAATGTTTCTAATATTGCATTTTAGGGTATTTGAAAACGTTATTTGTATAATTATTTGTATATAGGTAGTAATTGTAGTTGCTCATTCTCTGATTTTCTATATAGTTGTATTTTAAAGTTTGTCACCACATGTTTAAGGACTAAGCTCCAAAGGCTAGTCCTTGTCCAACATAAAGAGTTGTATGTTGGTTCCTTTTGGAACTGTGTGTCCTGTGTGGATTTTTTTCAGGGATCCCGGAGTCTTTGGACCTGTTGGCGGACTGCACAATCCCTCTAGCCCTGGACAAGTGAAAAAAAGAGTTTGGCCTGAGAGCTGCCCTTTATAAAAGAAGGAGCAATCACATTGCAGGCAGAGTTGTACATTCCTGCCTGGAAGGAAAGAGCTCCAGAGAGACTCGTGTCAAGTTTCGGCTACTGTGGGTGGAGTGTTCCAGGGTCCTGGCAGGCGGCTGGGAAAACTCTTTCTTTCTTTCTTTCTTTCTTCCTTTCTCCCTCCCTCTCTTTATTTCTATTTCTACTATTCTCCAGGAGCTCCGTCACACTTTCAAACTCTTTCTTTCTTTTTCTCTTTCTTTCTTTTTCTCTTTCTTTCTTTCTTTCTTTCTTTCCTTCCTCCCTCTCTTTATTTCTATTTCTACTATTCTTCCTAAATCACTGTTAGTCTCTGTCCTTCCCTTCTTTCTTCTCTTTTCTCCTACTGTTTTTTTCCATTCTTTCCACTTGTATTTTTCACCTTCTTTCATTCTGCCTCTCCTTCTTGTTTACTTTCTTCGTGGATTTTTCCAATTTTCTCCCATTCTACAGCCCCTCCTTTGTCCTACATTTCCACATCTTGTCATTCTTCACAATATTCTTACCCTTTCTTTGAACACTTTATCCCTTTTTCCTTATAATTATTTCTCCTTTGTTTTCCCCTTCTTCATATCTCCTCCTTTTGTCCCAATTTCCCAGTATTTCTCTTTCTCGGCCATCCTCGTGTTTTCCTTTATAGTAACATCTTGGTGGACATGATGATCACACCTTTCAGTTGTATGTTTATTGAATAACCAAGGGAAATGCTGAACATTTTCAAGCTATTTGAGGAGCACTTTGGAGAAATATGCCCCTGGATGGATGCAAATAATGTCTGTACTGGGATTTATTTTTTCTTACATGTTTGAGTGTGAAATTCTAAACTCATCAAGGTTTCTGCTACACAGAAAGTATCTTGATTAATTAATTTCAAACTAACTTGACCTTGTTAATGAGTCAGCTCTTCTATTAGTTCATTCAGCTCCCAGCTATTTCTTTCAGTGTTGGTTAATTCAAGATTTGATCACATTGACAATTAATCCTGTTAAAACAAATTCTGTCTCATTGAGTCCATGATTTCTCGTGTTGTGAGCAATGGTGGGGAGTTTGACGTCCAGTCTAATAATGTGACCTAACGAACATGTCACTGTCATTAGGTCATTTTGCTCCTACATGGAATTGTCCCTTTAACCCATTAAACATGTCACTGTCATTAGGTAACTTTGCTCCTACATGGAACTGTCCCTTTAACCCATTAAACATGTCACTGTCATTAGGTAACTTTGTTCCTACATGGTACCGTCTCTTTAACCCATTAAACATGTCACTGTCATTAGGTCATTTTGCTCCTACATGGAACTGTCCCTTTAACCCATTAAACATGTCGCTGTCATTAGGTCACTTTGCTCCTACACAGGACTGTCCCTTTAACCCATTAAACATGTCACTGTCATTAGGTCACTTTGCTCCTACATGGGACTGTCCCTTTAACCCATTAAACATGTCACTGTCATTAGGTCACTTTGCTCCTACATGGGACTGCCCCTTTAACCCATTAAACATGTCGCTGTCATTAGGTCACTTTTCTCCTACACAGGACTGTCCCTTTAACCCATTAAACATGTCCCTGTCATTAGGTCACTTTGCTCCTACATGGGACTGTCCCTTTAAATCATTAAACATGTCGCTGTCATTAGGTCACTTTGCTCCTACATAGGACTGTCCCTTTAACCCATTAAACATGTCGCTGTCATTAGGTCACTTTGCTCCTACATAGGACTGTCTCTTTAACCCATTAAACATGTCACTGTCATTAGGTCACTTTGCTCCTACCTGGGACTGCCCCTTTAACCCATTAAACATGTCACTGTCATTAGGTCACTTTGCTCCTACATGGGACTGCCCCTTTAACCCATTAAACATGTCACTGTCATTAGGTCACTTTGCTCCTACATGGGACTGCCCCTTTAACCCATTAAACATGTCACTGTCATTAGGTCACTTTGCTCCTACATGGGACTGCCCCTTTAACCCATTAAACATGTAACTGTCATTAGGTCACTTTGCTCCTACATGGGACTGTCCCTTTAACCCATGAAATATATCACTGATATTAAGTCATTTTTTTCATTCTAGCAGTACATTTACAGCACTTTACATGCAGTCTCCGTGTTAATGAATAATGTTTAGTGGTTTTGCGAATCCCTGCATGGTGCTGGATTGTAAAATGCATTTAAAGGGCTATTGTTCATGGTTAGCTGTGCCATAAATTATCCAGGACACAGAAATTTCCTATAAGTATTTCAAAATCTGTCCCATCAATTTTGAATGATTTTGTCATTAGAAAAAGATCTTGCCTCTGTTAGATTTAATATTTTATGATAACTTTCCCTGGATTTGCAGGCAGATGAATACCAGCGTAACCATTCTCTCGAGAACATTTAAATGACGAATGTTCCTCTTTTTAGGTTCCCCTGGGGTATCCTTGTTCCCCTCGTATGTCCGCTTTTAAAACCTTGATTATCCTGAGATTTAACATCATGTTAAAGTACAGCTTTGCTTTGAAAGAAGGCGGCATGATTCAGAATAATCACTCCATTTAGTAAAGGGAAAAGCTCGATATAAAAGCTGCGTACTGCGTACTGCGTACTTATTTATTTATTTTTTTTAAATGTGTTTGGTTTTATCCAAAGCTGCCATTCAGTTACCTATAATATCCATCTCAGATTACATTTTAGCAGAGTCATTGGTATGTAGATAAAAAATGCCTCAAAATTAATTCCCATAGCGCGCAGTAGGAGTGGCCTATTGTTAATTGGAAATTTAAAAAAATATAGGTAACCCTGATGACCCTCTGATGAGGTAAGTGGCAATATAGATCTGCATTGCCTGTCTCATTATGTGACACTGTACTACTAAGACGAATGATATGTACATATATCTACAATTGATCCCTTTCAAATTACCAAGTTACTCACAATGTACCATTCATTCCAGCTGTCAAAAAGATTCAATGTACAACTTTTAACGAAAATGAACATCAAGCAGTACAATGCCCTGAAAAGGTTGCCATGCCTCACTTGTACCATTATCTAGTTTTAAATAATTCAGAAAAACACGTAGATCTATGTGAGACGGTATATCTTCTTCAAGCAATGTACAATCATTGCTGCTCCCCCTGCTGGATAGTCAGAGAGCATAGCAAGGAACAAGGCTAAATGGGGAATTATACGAGCAATTCTGTCCATTCACCTTGAAATTCCACAAATGTATAGTTAACTGCCCATTCATCAAGATAATGTATAGCTATATACTCAGAGAATCTACCGATTCATCCTGAGACCCAGAGAATCTACAGATTAATCCTGAGACCAGAGACTCTACTGATTCATCCTGAGACCCAGATAATCTACCGATTCATCCAGAGACCCAGAGAATCTACTGATTCATCCAGAGACCCAGAGAATCGACCGATTCATCCTGAGACCCAGAGAATCTACCGATTCATCCTGAGACCTAGAGAATCTACCGATTTCATGCAGAGACCCAGAGAATCTACCGACTCATCCTGAGACCCAGGTAATCTACCAATTCATCCTGAGACCCAGAGAATCTGCCGGTTCATCCTGAGACCCAGAGAATCTACCGATTTCATCCAGAGACCCAGAGAATCTACCGATTCATCCAGAGACCCAGGTAATCTACCGATTCATCCTGAGACCCAGATAATCTACCGATTCATCCAGAGAATTCCAAGATCCAGATATTTGTTCAAATGACCTTGTGATATTCCAGTTTGTGCATTGTAAGCGTGTACATGTTGATATTGCCGTACACACTTTTATACCATCATTTCTAACACACCACAGTGTAATAAAATGTAATATCTTCCTTAATAAATATTCATTTTACATTTCCCTATTAAACGAGAGGTTTAGACGTCATTATATAATCAGCCGTTACACACATGGCGCAGGCATCGTGTCAAAGCTGGTAACTTGGCAGCAGGCTCATTTAACAAACGTTGCAAAACAACCAAAAATAGTTTGATTTCACATAGTGTCATAATTTTTTCTTTAATTCCACTGAAAAGTGACTGGATAAATGAAATGCATTTATATCGTTACCCGATTTCTAGGCTAGAATACAACGTCTTCATTTAATAAGTGTCTGTGGCTGTAAATGTGCTAATTCGCGTTATAAAGTCCTTTCGTTAGATCTCGCTAGCACAATAGACAAAGAACTTTATAGAAAAGCATAAATACCACCATTATTGTGCCAGTGACTTGGAGTGCTTGGGGATTTGGAAACGAAAGGTTTGGAAAATCAATATTTATGGTGTTATTTATGACCGGGGAGAAACAGTTTTGTCAAAACCCTTCTAACATGGCTGCACAAAAAAACCCAGGGACAGAACCTAAAGACTCATCGAATGGTCCAATGAGCTATTATAATGTAATACGCTGCAGTGATACAATAAGCGGTAATTATACAATAAGCTGTAATAATACAGGAAGATCGAATGGTCCAATGAGCTATTATAATGTAATACACTGCAGTGATACAATAAGCTGTAATGATACAATAAGCTGTAATAATACAATAAGCTGTAATAATACAGGAAGATCGAATGGTCCAGTGAGCTATTATAATGTAATACACTGCAGTGATACAATAAGCTGTAATTATACAATAAGCTGTAATAATACAGGAAGGTCGAATAGTCCAGTGAGCTATTATAATGTAACACGCTGCAGTAATACAATAAGCTGTAATGATACAATAAGCTGTAATAATACAGGAAGATCGAATGGTTCAGTGAGCTATTATAATGTAACACGCTGTAGTAATACAATAAGCTGTAATTATACAATAAGCTGTAATAATACAGGAAGATCGAATGGTCCAGTGAGCTATTATAATGTAATACACTGCAGTGATACAATAAGCTGTAATTATACAATAAGCTGTAATAATACAGGAAGATCGAATGGTCCAGTGAGCTATTATAATGTAACACGCTGCAGTAATACAATAAGCTGTAATGATACAATAAGCTGTAATAATACAGGAAGATTGAATGGTCCAGTGAGGTATAATAATGTAATACGCTCCAGTGATACAATAAGCTGTAATTATACAATAAGCTGTAATAATACAGGAAGATCGAATGGTCCAGTGAGCTATAATAATGTAATATGCAGCAAACCAGAGAAAAAATTGGAGTCTTGCACAACTTGATTTTTAATCTCAAAGGACAAAGTACAAACGTTTCGGGCAGTAGCCATTTATCAATGCTGCTGTCCTTAAGTGAGAACAAAATACAAAAAAATATCTATACATAATACAGTGCTTACAATGATAAGAGTGCCGTCCCTCACACTTAGAAGTAGATAGAAAAGAGCAGTGCAGCTTCTTCCAGAGTCGGCCACCATCCCTGAGCTTCCATTCATTCCTGCTTTGTGAGGGTGTGCGTGCTGACATCAGACGTTGCGTCCGTAGCGCGTGACATCATCACGCGCGGTTGCTAGGGAACGGGTAAACACACATTCGTTTTCAAACAAACATGGCAAAATAGTTCAATAGAAGGCTAAAATCACAATAATGATAATCTAAATACTTTATATAAGGCATATCGTGTTACAAATCAAGGGAGAAAGAGGATGCAGCAACTGGATAGTGAACATCTGATACAGCTGATATAACTATATATACCTACACCCAGGGGAGGGCTGGCAGCCTCAGGCCTGGGGGGCAAATCCAGTCAAGTGGCCCATTGCACCCCCGGACCAGCTCACCATCCATGCCTAGTTAATGGAATATATTCGAAGCTTGGACTTGTCACCAGTGGGGTACTTCAGGGATCTGTACTTGGACCCATTCTCTTTAATATTTTTATTAGTGATATTGCAGAAGGTCTTGATGGTAAGGTATGTCTTTTTGCTGATGATACTAAGATATGTAACAGGGTTGATGTTCCAGGAGGATAAGCCAAATGACAAATGATTTAGGTAAACTAGAAAAATGGTCAGAATTGTGGCAACTGACATTTAATGTGGATAAGTGCAAGATAATGCATCTTGGACGTAAAAACCCAAGGGCAGAGTACAGAATATTTGATAGAGTCCTAACCTCAACATATGAGGAAAGGGATTTAGGGGTGATTATTTCTGGTGACTTAAGGGTAGGCAGACAATGTAATAAAGCAGCAGGAAATGCTAGCAGAATGCTTGGTTGTATAGGGAGAGGTATTAGCAGTAGAAAGAGGGAAGTGCTCATGCCATTGTACAGAACACTGGTGAGACCTCACTTGGAGTATTGTACACAGTACTGGAGACCGTATCTTCAGAAGGATATTGATACCTTAGAGAGGGTTCAGAGAAGGGCTACTAAACTGGTTCATGGATTGCGGGATAAAACTTACCAGGAAAGGTTAAAGGATCTTAACATGTATAGCTTGGAGGAAAGACGAGACAGGGGGGATATGATAGAAACATTTAAATATATAAAGGGAATCAACACAGTAAAGGAGGAGACTTTATTTAAAAGAAGAAAAACTACCACAACAAGAGGACATAGTCTTAAATTAGAGGGACAAAGGTTTAAAAATAATATCAGGAAGTATTACTTTACTGAGAGGGTAGTGGATGCATGGAATAGCCTTCCAGCTGAAGTGGTAGAGGTTAACACAGTAAAGGAGTTTAAGCATGCGTGGGATAGGCATAAGGCTATCCTAACTATAAGATAAGGCCAGGGACTAATGAAAGTATTTAGAAAATTGGGCAGACTAGATGGGCCGAATGGTTCTTATCTGCCGTCACATTCTATGTTTCTATGCCCACCTTTTCCTGGTTTTATAACGGATATTGATGTTATGCTAATACCCACTCCTTTGTGTCTCCGACTTTCAATGTTGTTAGAGAGCACTAACTAACCACAAGGGAGAGGATATGACCTAAGGCACCTACTGCTGGTGTGCACCAGTAGACCACTAGGGAATCATTTAAATTAAAGGGACACTCCAGTGCCAGGAAAACAAATTATTTTCCCGGCACAGCAGGTCCCCTCTCCCTCCCACTCCCCATCCCATGTTGCTGAAGGGGTTAGAACCCCTTCAGTGACATACCTGAGACCTCCGACCATGCTCCTCCCAGTTGACGTCATCCGGCGCGGGAGACCGATTGTGCATGTGCGGCCGCCGGCGGGGGAGACCTAATGCACATGCTGCGCACGCGCATTAGATCTCTCCATAGGAAAGCATTAAAAATGCTTTCAATGCTTTCCTATGGGGGTTTTAGCGACACTGGAGGTCAAGATACAATGAGCTGTAATGATACAAAACGCTGTAATGATACACTAATATGTAATGATACTGTGACGAGACCAATCTCGCCACTGTGCATTGGAGGAGCCTGGTTGCCCATCTGCTGCCTTTAGACTATGTTGAAACGCTTGATTTTCCCCTGCGAAGACATGAAAGCCCGGTCATTCGGTGCTGGCCCTGTTTGAGCGGTGATACCCCAGATAGCTATGCCATGGAGCCCATTCGTATAATGAAAGACTATGGGAAAGTCTCCATTGCTCCATGGTAATTGAACTGTATGTGTGTGCTCTGAGCGCCATTCAGTAATAATGTGCGCTCAGATCTGAGCTATCTGGTGATATGTTGAATGTACCTGTTTTGTGCAATGACTGCACAGTTATATATTTTTATGTATTTTATTGTCTTTTGCTGCCATGTGCTTAACGGAGTTTTGCCACTGTCCTTGGAGATAATTGGATTACTTCCCAATTATCTCCAGAATAGAAGACTCTGTGGAACTGGTTTTGGGCAGAAAAGCCAGGCTTCCTTTGGACTTCGATCTATCTTTTGAATCAATGGACCAATGTGGATGATTTTGACACATGTTCATATTTGGAGTATGCTGAGTTTTATGTTAATGTGATGCATACTTTTTAAGTTATGAATAATGTGGAAAAACTGTATTTCTCTGGCTGTGATAATTACATTACCCATTGTGTAAGGTAATTGTATCACAGGCAGAGGGGAGGATTTTGTGTGGGAGTGTCTGAGTATATTGTACGTGTTTATTGGTTGTTTTACAAAACCCTGTGGGTGGTACTAATGTGTAAGAATGTGTATATAATAACAATAAACCCACAGCTCTGGCTGTTCACTGCTTGACCCTCAACACGGAGCTTTGTCTCGTTCTTGGGGGGATTTATTGTATGCTGTTCCAGTTCGACTGCTCGGAGTGTAAACCTATTCGTATGGTTTTTCCTAGTCGGCTGTTTACAGTATTCGTATGTTTGAGAGCATTCATATGCTTCTCCGGTTCGGTGGATTGCTGTCTACAGTAGCTGCCTGTGTCTCTGGAAGAGGAAGATCTTCTAAACGGCGGTTTAACCCTTTTATGCCTGGGGGTGCCGTTACAGATACAATAAGCTGTGACGATACAATAAGCTGTTATGATACAATGAGCTGTTATGATACAATAAGCTGTAATGATACAATAAGCTGTAATGATACAGTGAGGTACTATGATACGATAATATGTAATGATACAATAAGCTGTAATGATACAATAAGCTGTAATGATACAGTGAGGTGCTATGATACGATAATATGCAATGATACAATAAGCTGAAATGGTGGCTGTAATGGCACCCAGGGCATAAAAGGGTTAAACTGCCGTTTAGTAGATCTTCCCTTCCAGAGACACAGGCACAGCTACTGTAGACACCAAACCGCCGAACAGGAAACCATATGAATGCCGTAAACAGCCGAATAGGAAAAACCATACGAATAGGTTTACACTCCTAGCAGTCAAACTGGAACAGCATACAGTAAATCCCCCCAAGAACGAGACAAGGTTCCGTTTTGAGGGTCAAGCAGGAACAGACAGAGCTGTGGGTTTATTGTTCTTATGTACACATTCTTACACATTAGTACCACCCACAGGGTTTTAGAAAACAACCAATAAACATGTACAATACACTCAGACACTCCCACACAAAATCCTCCCCTCTGCCTGTGATACAATTACCTTACACAATGGGTAATGTAATTATCACAGCCAGAGAAATACAGTTTTTCAACATTATTCATAACTTCAAAAGTATGCATCACATTCACATAAAACTTACATTTACAGAATCAGCATACTCCAAATACAAACATCTGTCAAAATCATCCACAGGTCCATTGATTCAAAAGATAGATCGAAGTCCTTTGTGACCAAAGGAAGCATAGCTTTTCTGCCCAAAACCAGTTCCACAGAGTCTTCTTTCCTGGAGATAATTGGGAAGTAATTCAATTATCTCCAAGGACAGAGGCAAAACTCCATTGAACACATGGCAGCAAAAGACAATAAAACACATAAAAACATATAACTGTGCAGCCATAGCATAAAACGGGTACTTTCAACATATCCCCAGATAGCTCAGATCTGAGCGCACATTATTACTGAATGGTGCTCAGAGCACACACATACAGTTCAATTGCCATGGAGCCAAAGTCTTTCCCATAGTCTTTCATTATACGAATGGGCTCCATGGCATAGCTATCTGGCGTATCACCGCTCAAACCGGAGCCAGCACCGAATGACCCGGCTTTCGTGTCTACGCAGGGGAAAATCAAGCGTTTCAACATGGGGCGCAAAGTTCAAAGGCAGCAGGCGGGCAACCAGGCTCCTTCAATGCACAGTGGCGAGATTGGTCTCGTCACAGATACAATAAGCTGTAATGATACAATAAGCTGTAATGATACAATGAGCTGTAATGATACAATAATATGTAATGATACAATGAGGTGCTATGATACAATAATATGCAATGATACAATAAGCTGTAATGATACAATAAGCTGTAATGATACAATAATATGTAATAATACAACAAGCTTCTCTGGTTATAGTGCTTAGAGCAGGGGTGCCCAAAAGATAGATCCCCAGATATTATAGAACTACAACTACCATGATGCTTTGCATGCCTTTAGAATGGCAAAACATAATGCAAGCTGTAGTTTAAAAACATCTGGGGATCTACCTTTTGGGCACCCCTGGCTTAGAGTGTCCGTCCCTTAGCTCCTGAATGTGGAGCAGTAATTGTGTATGTGTGCACAATGCTGTAAATGAGATTATAGCTGTCTGTGCAATTAATAGAAATAATTATAAATAATCATTGTGTCCAAACTTGCAACATGCAAAAACCAAGTCGCAATAAGGAGCCATGTACTTACAGGTTGCGAATTGTAAAAGAAAATATTGGGAAAATAATAGTTGCAATAGGATCGATCTGTCTTATTTTTCTTATTTGTGCTTGAACTGGCAAAATCAATGCAGCTATCACTTCCCAATAATGAAAATATACTGTAAAAATCTCACTGGGAAGAAATACATTGTTAAAGGTACATGCTTTGATTAATACATTGTTAAAGGTACATCATCTAATTACTATTAAAGGTACATACAGTGAGTAATATATTGTTAAAGGTACATACTGTTATTTATATATTATTAAAGGTACATACTGTGATTAATACATTATTAAAGGTACACAATCTAATTAATATAGTATTAAAGGTTCATACTGTGATTAATACATTCTTAAAATTACATAATCTAATATATTATTAACGGTACATACTGTGATTAATACATTCTTAAAGGTACATAATTTAATTAATGTATTCTTAAAGGTACATACTGTAATTAATACATTCTTAAAGGTACACAATCTAATTAATATAGTATTAAAGGTACATACTGTGATTAATACATTGTTAAAGGTTCACAATCTACTATATTAGTAAAGGTACATACTGTAATTAATACATTCTTAAAGGTACACACAGTGAGTAATATATTGTTAAAGGTACATAGAGTGAGTAATATATTGTTAAAGGTACATACAGTGATTTATATATTGTTAAAAGAACATACAGTGAGTAATATATAGTTAAAGGTACATACAGTGATTTATATATTGTTAAAGGAACATACAGTGAGTAATATATTGTTAAAGGAACATACAGTGATTTATAAATTGTTAAAGGAACATACAGTGAGTAATATATTGTTAAAGGTACATACTGTGATTTATATATTATGATTAATACATTCTTAAAGGTACATATTGTGTTTAATGCATTCCAAAAGGTACATTCTGTGATTTATAAATTCTTAAAGGTACATAGAGTGAGTAATATATTGTTAAAGGTACATATTGTGTTTAAGGCATTCCAAAAGGTAAATACAGTGAGTAATATATTGTTAAACGTACACACAGTGAGTAATATAATGTTAAAGGTACATATTGTAATTAATATATTGCTAAAGGTACATACAGTGATTTATACATTGTTAAAGGTACATACTGTGATTTGTATATTTTTAAAGGAACATACAGTGAGTAATATATTATTAAAGGTACATACAGTGATTTATATATTGTTAAAGGAACATACAGTGATTTATATATTTTTAAAGGGACATACAGTGAGTAATATAGTGTTAAAGGTACATATTGTGTGACGAGACCAATCTCACCACATTGCATTGGAGGAGCCTGGTTGTCCGCTTGTTGCCTCTGGACTATGGCCCCATGGTAAACCTTGTATTTTCCCCTACAGAAAGGCTTGTTCGTGCCTTTCTGCCAGGGTGTTTGGTAGATTCAATGTACCGAACAAATGCACAAATGACTGGACCACCTGGGAGCTCGAGTGTGCCATCAATTGACCTCCCAGAAGCTGCGGTTAACCGCAGCTTAATTGATGAATGCTGTGTGGCCTTTGTTTCGTTTGGAGAACACTTGGCGACGGCCATTTTAAAGTTCCGAATGGCCAGCGGTGTTCAGCGCCCAAACTATGGAACTGGAAACGGACACTTATTTGCGCGAACACCGCTGAGCCGTCAGCCTCCTTGCTTCTGCATTCGGTCATTTAACTGAATGCCTGTTCATTCGGTAGTTTAACCGTATGAACAGCATCACCCCAGATAGCCATGCCATGGAGCCTATTAGTTTAATGAAAGACTATGTGAAAGACTTTGGCTCCATGGCAATTGAACTGTATGTATGTGATCTGAGCGCCATTCGGTAATAATGTGCGCTCAGATCTAAGCTATCTGGGGATATGTAGAATGTATATGTTTTATTCATTATTTGCATGATTGTGTATTTTTGTGTCTTTTTATTAATATGTGCTCAATGGAGTTTTGCCTCTGTCCTTGGAGATAATTGGATTACTTCCCAATTATCTCCAGGATAGAGGGGAGGGATTGTAATGTACTGTGGGAGTGTTTTAACCCTGTGGTGACGAGACCAATCTCGCCACATTGCTTTGGAGAAGCCTGGTTGCTCGCCTGTTGCCTTTGGATTATGGCCCCATGTTAAAAGGCTTGATTTTTCCCTGCAAAGACATGAAATCCGGGTCATTTGGTGCTTGCCCTGTTTGAGCAGTGATACCCCAGATAGCTATGCCATGGAGCCCATTCGTATAATGAAAGACTATGTGAAAGACTTTGGCTCCATGGCAATTGAACTGTATGTGTGTGCTCTGAGCACCATTCAGTAATAATGTGCGCTCAGATTTGAGCTATCTGGGGATATGTTGAATGTACCTGTTTTGTGCAAGGGCTGCACAGTTATATGATTTTATGTTTTTTATTGTCTTTTGCTGCCATGTGTTCAATGGAGTTTTGCTTCTGTCTTTGGAGATAATTGGATTACTTCCCAACTATCTCCAGGATAGAAGACTCTGTGGAACTGGTTTTGGGCAGAAAAGCCATGCTTCCTTTGGTCACAAAGGACTTCGATCTATCTTTTGAACCAATGGACCAATTTGGATGATTTTGACAGATGTTTGTATTTGGAGTATGCTGATTCTGAAAATGTGGAAAAATTGTATTTCTCTGTTTGTTATAATTACATTACCCATTGTGTAAGGTAATTGTATCACAGGCAGAGGGGAGGATTTTGTGTGGGAGTGTCTGAGTGTATTGTGCGTTTTTATTGGTTGTTTTACAAAACCCTGTGGGTGGTACTAATGTGTAAGAATGTGTACATAAGCACAATAAACCCACAGCTCTGGCTGTTCACTGCTTGACCCTCAACACGGAGCTTTGTCTCGTTCTTGGGGGGTTTACTGTATGCTGTTCCAGTTTGACTGCTAGGAGTGTAAACCTATTCATATGGTTTCCTATTTGACTGTGTACAGCATTCATATGGTTCCGGTTCGGCTGTTTATGGCATTCATATGCTTTTCCTGTTCGGCGGATTGGTGTTCTGCAGTAGCTTTGGAGTGCTACTTTGTAGGCAGTTCGGGAGTTTGGAGCATTCCGTTGTATTCAGTTCGGGAGTTTGGTGTTCTGCAGTAGCTGTGCCTGTATCTCTGGAAGGGGAAGATCTTCTAAATGGGGGTTTAAACCTTTTATGCCCGGGGTGCCATCACATATTGTAATTAATATATTGTTAAAGGTACATACTGTGAATTATATATTATTACAGGTACATATTGTAATTAGTATATTGTTAAAGTTACATACAGTGATTTATATATTGTTAAAGGTACATAGAGTGAGTAATATATTGCTAAAGGTACATACAGTGATTTATATATTGTTAAAGGAACATACAGTGAGTAATATATTGTTAAAGATACATACAGTGATTAGTATATTGTTAAAGGTAAATGCTCTGGTTAATATATTGTAAACGTTGCATATTGTGGGTGTTGTATTAAGATTACTTTAGGTTCAAAAGTGTAACAAAAGTCTTGATAACCAACGAATGACTCCTCTGATACCTGCAATTTTAGACCTATAATTAGCCCATTAACATATATTTTTAAAGAAACACTGGTGCCATGGTCCTGTCGTTTTAACCCTTCCCTACAGCCATTAGGGACGCTACTGCTCCAGAACCAAGTCAAATTCAGTCCTGCAATTGGAGGAGCGAGGCGTTTGGTCTCATCCACCAATGATCCTCTACGGCATTGTACGGGATGGCGGAAGATGTATGCGGGAATGCTGACTATTGAGGAGGCGTAGTGGGTGGCTGTAACAGAAAAGTCTCAGCGCTGGAAACGAGATGTGTAATCTTTATTTAACTTTCATTTTTACTAGTAAAGAGGGGGAGGGACATTAGCCACAGTGGTAGAAGGAAATCTATAGTCCCAAATAAACTATTTTATTTTTGGACTTTAGGTTACCTTTAATATAATATTTTAAGCTATAATATACCATCTCATTAGATTTTTTTTTTATTTCAGTTCTTTGAAATAAATCACTTTCATACAATTCTCACCCCTTCTTTCTCACAGTCATCTTTGTACACATTCATTCACGTTTCATTAAATAAAATGTAATATGCATGAATTAGAAAAGAGAAATGATAACATTGTTCGATTAACGTGATAACAGCTAGACTTGTGCATGATGTAACAATTTGGTTTACCTGAGAACATTTTGAATTCTGGCCAATTCGGGATATGGATATGTCGTGTCTTAGTTTGGGCAAATTGCGTCCGTGCAATAATTTCAGAAAATGATTTGGATAAACAAAATGATACAAAAATTGTCCAGTGTCCTGCACAGTGTTATGTATAATTATATTTTGATTACATGAATTCGTGTGACATTTGGTTACAGATGATTTGAGAAGAAGTAGCTAATACAGAGAAAAATCATAAAGTAAAGGAAATGGTTTCGTCAATTGCCTTTTTCATTTATTTCTTAATTCGTGATCCATCCATCCATCCACTCACCTCTCCGTCCATCCATCCATCCATGCAGTATTTCAGAGTTGGGGATTTCAGACAAATCAGACTGTGCAACAGTTAGACCAAATCACAATTCGTCTGAAGCTGAATGCACACGTATAATATTAGCTTTTTAAAAAAAAAATATTTTTTGTATATATTTTGGGGTGTCATACACACAAAGCTTTTTGGTCTTTTTGAAATTGTTATTCCCTTTCTTACAATAGTCTACTGATCATTAATCATTGTAATGGTTTCTGTCTTTCTTCACTGAAAGCTTAAGTCGTGGCGGAGTGTAATTTGCAGTGGGGCGCCCGTCCAAATTTGCAGGCGGTATTTAAACTGTACTCTTGACAGCGTCGAGCCAGGCTGAGCGACGCATTCATAACTACGGCCTGATAATAAGGCTGTTACGGAAAATCCACAGACTAATTTAAAAGCAGATTGTATGTACTGCGTATCATTTTCTGGCATTAGTCGACTTGATTAAACTGTAAATTGGAAGCAGGGAAATTATGCTTTATTCTGTGATCAATAAGGCTGATTAAGCCATAAATTGAGAGCTTAAAATGAGCCTATGTGCTGTGAATTTTTTCGGCACTCATCACACCCCCTTCTGCTCTGTGAAACTATAATCTCCCTGTTACAATTTAATAAAGTCAGGCAGACCGACACCTTTTATGAGATGGCGTTCAAATGCTCACATTTAAAAATCAGGAACATGATTTATCTAAGTACAATACAGAGCAAGTGCTGGGGCACAGATGGCATGGGGCATCTTTCCATCATTGGAACAAGCACAGCTTTTGTTAACGTGATACCATAAGCACCTAAACAATTTCCTTTTATGGAGGTGGTTTTGATGTATAGATCATGCCCTGCAGTCTCTGCAATTTAGGTGTTAAGTTACATTGTTCATGTAGCCCTAGCCCCACCTCCCCTGGCTGACACTCACAGCCTCCCTACACACTTCCTGTAAAGAGAGATCTAGTGTTTAAATTACCTTTATTGTACATTCTCTTTAATTTAGAATTTCCTATCTCTGCCACGTATTTATAGCTATCTAGACCCTGCAGTGTGATCAAAGTGAAATTTACAGAGAAGGAGAGAAACAATTCGAGAGCAAGTTAACATCTGATTGAAGTGAAACCATTTTTTTCATGCAGGCTGTGTCACTCACAGCAGATAATTTAGCAGTGAGACTAGAGGAGCTTGATCTACACACTAAAACTGCTTAATTAAAGGAACATTATAATTTTAGGAATATGTTCCAAATGCTTTATTGTTAAAGGAACGTACAGTGATTATATATTGTTAAAAGTAGATACAGTGATTTATATATTGTGAAAGGAACATACAGTGATTTATATATTTTTAAAGGGACATACAGTGAGTAATATAGTGTTAAAGGTACATACAGTGATTATATATTGTTAAAGGTACATACAGTGATATATATATATATTGTTAAAGGAACATACTGTGATTTATATATTGTTAAAGGTACATACAGTGATTTATATATTGTTAAAGGAACACACAGTGATATATATATTGTTAAAGGAACACACAGTGATTTATATATAAATAAATATATAAATTTATATATAAATAAACCTTACCTTTTTGTGTCATTTTACCCCACTCTCTCTAGCATGTAAGCTCATTGAGCAGGCCCTCAATCCCTCTGTTACTGTGTCACTATACCCCACTCCCTCTAACATGTAAGCTCACTGAGCAGGGCCCTCAATCCCTCTGTTACTGTGTGTCCAACTTGTCTGGTTAAAACTACATGTCTGTTCGTCCACCCATTGTAAAGCGCTGCAGAATTTGACGGCGCTCTATAAATATCATAATAATAATAATAATAAATATAATAATAATAATAATAATAATAATAATATATTGTTAAAGGAACATACAGCGATTTATATATTGTTAAAGGTATATTCCAAGTGCCCATCTGAATATTTATTTATTTATGCTCGACATGTAGAGGGTTAAAAACTCTTTTTTTCACATACCTTGTTCCAGTGCAGAGAGACCTGCAGAGGATCAATCTCCTCTTACAGCGACGTCAGATGATGGTGGAATCTTGAACACATCCACGGCGAGCCGCACATTCATTAGGCCTTCCCTATAGGAAAGGATTGAATCAGTGCTTTCTTATGGGGATTTTGTAGATGCTGGACGTCCTTATGCAAAGTCTTAGCACCACAATGTGAAGCAGTTTCTCTGAATCTGTAATATTTTCGATTGCAGGGTTAAGGAGACATTGCACCCAGTCATTTCAATGAGATGAAGTGGTCTGGGTGCCTATAGTGTTCCTTTTGACCTTAGAGTCTCGTGTTAAAGGGGACCTGCCACAATTCCAAATACCTACCTACTGTGGGCTGCTATCTTGGCTTTATTTGCATGATTAGCCAGCCTCATGGATTTACTCCACTGATTTGGAAGTAGTTACCATAGTCTGCAAACTCCAGGAGGAATAACCACAAGGGAGGTTTAATTCAGATATGGCAAACTCAAATTGCCCCTGCTGTTGAACTGCAACTCCCATAAATCTTTGGTATCTGTTAGGCCAGTTGGAAGCTGTAACGGATACTGCAGAACACCAAACACACGAACCGCCAATAAGTGAATGCTCCAAACTTCTGAACGGTATCCAATATAGCACTCCAAACACACGAACTGGAACCATACAAATCGCTGCTAGCAGATGAATAGGAAAAGCATCCAAGCGGCTTACACTCCTAGCAATCAGTCTCTATCAGCATTTAGTAAATCCCCCTAAAGACGAGACAAGGCTCCGTGTTGAGGGTCAAGCAGTGGTCTGTTTAATGAGGGCTACCTGCCCAGTATTTATGCAGGTCTCCCACCTGGTGGACACTCCCCTAGGGGACCAAATGGGAGACTGTGACAAGGGACAGACAAGCAGACAAATAGGACACACAGTCACAATATATTCCCACAATGCATCCTGGCTTCCTCCCCTCTGCCCTGGGAGATAATTGAGAAGTAATTCAATTATCTCCCAAGACAAAGGCAAATCTCCATTATGCACGTGGGGATACTACAACAAGCATTACTGTTAAAATACAACATGTAAGACACATTACATTAAAACTATACATTTAACATATCCCCAGATAGCTCAGGTCTGAGCGCACATTATTAAGTGAATGGCGCTTAGACCACACGAATACAGTTTAATCACCATGGAGCCAAAGTCTTTAATTCCACGAACAGGCTCCATGGCAGGCTATCTGGGTACTTGCACACCGAATACAATTGCAGCACTAAAAGTCCCGAATGCTCCGTTGTTCGGTTCCCGAACGGGTTTGCAGACTTCCAGCCTCAGCGGGGCTTGTAAGACAAAAGTGTCCGCTTTTGGTGTCCTGCCGCTGGGTAGAACAAGCGCTGGCTACCCGGGGAGCTTCCATAACACCACCATCGTGTGGCGGCTAGGTGTAACAGCGACCACCCAGTAATTGTCAATTAAGCTGCGGTTAACCGCAGCTTCAGGGAGGTTAATTGCCGGCACACTCCAGCTCCCAGGTGGTCTATTCATTCGTGCGGTTGTTCGGTAGATTGAATCTACCGAACAACCGGCAGAAAAGCACGAATACAGCATTTCTGCAGGCGAAACAAAGTCTTTTAACATGGGGGCCATAGTCCAAAGGCAGCAGGCGAGCAACCAGGCTTCTCCAATGCAATGTGGCGAGATTGGTCTCGTCACAGAAGCTTTCCCAGAGAGCAGTGATTGATCCTGCTAGCTCAGGGGTTCCCAAACCAGTCCTAAAGTACCTCCTACCAGTCCAGGATTTAGGGATTACGTAGCTGTGTTTAAAGTGTTTTTAGAAAATGGAAAAAAAAAACACTTTAGACACAACAGGATAATTCCTAAATCCTGGACTGGAAGGGGTACTTGAGGACTGGGTTGGGAACCACTGGTCTAGATCATCAGCCTTGCCATGGACTTATTCTTCTGTCTGGACAGGAGAGCCACAATCAAGTGCTTGGGGAACGATCAATGAACAGACACACGCTGTGGCGGGACCGCTCCCTAATCGTGAATTGCTATGAGATCATCCCTGTGTTTTGCCCTGTATTGTGTTGTATTCATGTGTTTTACCTGCTCCCCCTTCGGGAGGGCTCAATGCGAACGGGATCTGTTTGTCTCCTGAATGGGGACCACCACGAAACCTCATTTAGAATGTTGTCTTAGAACCACAAACCACAAGGGAAGTCTCAGTGCGTGCCGACCCTGGGTGGCGGCCTTTTCGTTAGACGAACACCACCTAGGAGGAGCATTCGTTGATTGCTTCCCACCCTGGGACCTCCCCAGTGCCCCTTGGAGTGTTCACACCAATCAATTAGAACATTGGTGACTTGCAACATCAGTGTGAAACCGCAAGGGAAGTAATTAATGAGTGCTCCCCTGGGTGGCTGCGGTTCATGTGGTTTCACCCAGGAACCCCACAAAGGGAGGCAGTTACCATTCTGGGGGTCCCTGAATTGATGGGGACACCCTTTGGAGACAATGAAGGTTTGGCAGGCTTTCTGTAGCTGGGAGTCACAGAGGCGGGAAACTTTCCCACTCTGGGACTCCCAGGTACAGAGGCTGGGTGGCGGGAACAGGGGACAAAGGGACTGGAGTTCGGTTTCCATCAGGAGACCCCTGTGAGGGGGAGGAGCCTAGAGGGGTAGGACCCTGGGAGGGGTAGGACCCTGGGAGGGGACACTGTGTGGAGGGAACAGGAGACAAAAGGATTGGGGTTCCAGTTCTGTTATGCCAACCACAGGAGGGGGAGGACCCTGGGGACGTTGTCGTTATATGTGATCCATCCCTTGCATGGGAAAAGTATAAATCCGAGTGTGGCCAATAAAGTTGTTGTTGTACCCCAGATCTTTGTGTAATTCGGTTAGTGGGTGGGAAATGGGTCTCTCCGTACTATAACTGATTCCCTTCCAGGGACAAGACGTGTCTGAACCAAGACAACCGGGCGAGTTGCCAGCAGGCCTGCTACACATGCAGCATTTAGGGATCAAAGATATTCCGTTAGTTTAATATTTGAACAAAGTTTTTATACCAGAATGGTGTGTCGAGGCATGCCAATTAAAGCAATACTGATCACAATCTGAACACATTCATATTATTAAATGCCTTGTGAAAGCTGTGGTGTATTGACCAATAAAAAGTGAATACAGTACAGAAATACATGTCAGGCACATGCTATGATTACATCAATTAATGCAGCATACAATTTATCTGTGGAACATTCTAAGAAACAAGCTTGGTACATTAAACAATAAAAGGAAATTAACAGTAGGGACATTACTGAGTACTAAGAGGGAGATTTGTACATTAACCCTTTCGGTGATGGAATGTTAGTTAATCTCACATTAGCCCTTTCGGTGATGGAATGTTAGTTAATCTCACATTAACCCTTTCAGTGATGGAATATTAGTTAATCTCTTATTAATTTTTTCCATGCTAGAATGTATTGGTGGCCGTCCTCAGTAGGTCATTTGTTGGAATGGTGACAGATCCCATTTAATGGTGATGTAGCTCGGAGTAGCTTTGTGATTCTGCATGGGGCTTTCTGATATTTGTGCTTCATTTCCTTAAATTACATTCTAATATCTCTTTTTAAAGTAAATCAATACTGGAAGACGAAATTGATATCCTTTGAAGAAACACAATCACTTTTGGGGTCTTTAAGGCTCTCACTGGGGAACATTACGCCCCAGAGAGCAGACAAGCAAGGTTCATTCCTGTATCCATGGGGAGAATTGGATCGGAGCTGATCAGGTTCTTGGTATCTGCGAGCTTGGATAATGAATCCCCACAGTATTTTGGGCTCTTTTTATGTTAATTTGGAGGTCTTTTTTGCAACGATAAAGAAGATGTCCAAACCTTCCTGTTGGGTCCTCACATGTTTTATACCGATTGCCAATATCTTATTTTAAAGGAGCACTATAGGGTCAGGAACACAAACATGTATTCCTGACCCTATAGGGTTAAAATCACCATATAGCCTCCCTGGTCCCCTCATGCCTCCCTAAATATTGTAAAATCTTACTTGAATTCAAGTCTGGAGCTGCATGCTTTGTCACTGTTTCCTTTAGACCTACCCACTGTCTGCTGACATCATCAGAAGTGGTAGCCTTATCCAATCATAATGCATCCCCATAGGATTGGCTGAGACTGACAAAGAGGCAGATCAGGGGCAGAGCCAGCACAATTCAAACACAGCCCTGGCCAATCAGCATCTCCTCATAGAGATACATTGAATCAATGTATCTCTATGAGGAAAGTTCAGTGTCTGCATGCAGAGGGAGAAGATACTGAATGTTTGGATGCATTTTAGGCATCCATGACCCAGGAAGGATCTCTAACAGCCATCTGAGGAGTGGCCAGTGAAGTTATCACTAGGCTGTAATGTAAACACTGCATTTTCTCTGAAAAGACAGTGTTTAGAGCAAAAAGCCTGAAGGTAATGATTCTACTCACCAGAACAAATTCAATAAGCTGTAGTTGTTCTGGTGACTTCTCCCTTCTTGGGAGATCAGCGGAGTTTGACAACTGTACAATATTGTAGGTGGAACTCGGTCCCACTGAGAGCAGGCTGGCAAAATGGAAACTGCTTCACTCTCTCACTTAGCCTCATAGTGAGCATAGTGATAAAGTGTGAGATTGTAAGGTGTGACCGAAGAGGCTCTGTTAATAGCAACATTATCTGTCTATATATTTGTGACGAGACCAATCTCGCCACATTGCATTGGAGAAGCCTGGTTGCTCGCCTGCTGCCTTTGGACTATGGCCCCCTGTTAAAAGACATCTTTTTTTACCTGCAGAAAAGCTTCATTCGTGCTTTTCTGCCTGGGGTTCGGTAGATTTGTTTGAATGTGTTACACCCCAGATAGGAATCCCATGGAGCCCATTCGTATGAAACTGACTGTAAAGACTTTGGCTCTATGGCGATTAAACTGTATTCGTGTGGTCTGAGCGCCATTCACTTAATAATGTGCGCTCAGACCTGAGCTATCTGGGGATATGTGAAATGTCTGTGTTTTATGTAATAAATGTGACTTTATGTATTTTAAAGTGTTTTGTGTCTTTTTGCAACCATGTGCTTAATGGAGTCTTGTGTCTGTCCTGGGAGATAATTGAATTACTCTCCAGGATAGAAGACTCTGAAACTGGTTTGGGCCAGAAAGCCATGCTTCATTTAGTCACAAAGGACTTTTTACTAACTTTTGAACCCCTTGTCTGATTTGTGCCATTTTTTAATATGTTGCTCCCCTGAATGGATTGATTCCAAATATGTAATTTTATGTGAATGTGATGTATGGTTTTAGAGTTATGAAAGTTGGGTAGAAAGTATGTTTTAACTGTATGTGTAATTGAGTTTCCTCTCAGGATAAGGGGAGGGAATATGTGGGATGTAACTGTGATGTGATTGGTTGTTTTATACCTCCCTGTGGGCGGTCCTGTATTTGCAAGACTGTAATAAAAACCAGGCTGGGTGTGCCAGCACCTCAGACCACTGCTTGACCCTCAACACAGAGCCTTGTCTCGTTCTTGGGGGGATTCACTGTATGCTGTTAGAGACTGATTGCCAGGAGTGTAAGCTGCTTTTCCTGTTCGTCTGCTAGCAGCTATTTGGGAGGTTCCAGTTCGGGAGTTGGAGTGCTATTTTGTATCCAGTTTGGGAGTTTGGTGTTCTGCAGTAGCTGTGCCTGTATCTCTGGAAAGGGGGCCGATCGCCTAAACGGTTTTTACCCCTTGTGTGCAAAACGGTCCGTTACAATTGGTGGCAAGCGGCGGGATCGTTCCTACAGCCAGAAGGACAGCTACAGGAGACACCATTTCTTTGGATTTTACAATTTGTGGGCAACGCATGTCTGAGTACAGCGACCCTGACAGCAACAGAATGGAACCAGCAGTGTCATACGAGGAGGAGGACCTGGATGGCCGGGATGCATTAAGGAAAGGCATCTGGTACCAGGCCCTGGATAATGTACAATACCAGCGGGGCGAGAGTCTCCCCAGTGAAGAGCAGCGGTTGCAGAAGCAAGTGGCCCTGCGGATGCCCTTCCTGGGAGAGCAGCCCCTGGATGAATGGGTGAAGGAATTGGAGCACCGGGTATGGCAGGAGATTTGGCTGGAAGATGCCTACCAGGCGCTCTGGTGGTATGGGGCCCAGTACCTGCCCTGGACAGCCGAGCATGACAAGCCAGAGGGAGAGGAGTTTGATGGTCCTGGCTTGTTATGGGAGGCTTTTTCAGAGCCTGAATTTGGGAGCCCTACACAAGCCCGGTTCAGTGATCTCTTGGAGTGGAGGGAGAGCAGGTATGACTGGGACGACACTCACGACATTGAGCAAGACCTGGCTCACCTAGCAACCCTGGAGTGGGAACTGGAGCAGGACTACCGAGATCTCTTCCACTCCATTGAGAAGATTCAGCAGGACAGCAAGGTGACAGATCCAGTTCCAGACCCATTCAGCTGGCAAGACATTGTTGATATTTTCTGGGAAGAACCCCAGGTGGCCGGTAGAGATGGGACCGAGGTCTCTCCATCGGTCCTGCAGGGAATTGGGAGCCCAGTCTCCATTCCCCAGCGGCCGTGTGATTTATTGGGAATTGGGAGCCCAGTCTCCATTCCCCAGCGGCAGTGTAAAGTGCAGGGAGAGGAGAGCAGCGTCCTCCCTCCCCAGCGGCAGGCTGAGTTACAGGGGGCAGAGGTAGTTGTTCCTGCCCCCCAGCAGCAGAGTGATATGCCGGGAAGGCAGTGTAAAGTGCAGGGAGAGGAGAGCAGTGTCCTCCCTCCCCAGCGGCAGGCTGAGTTACAGGGGGCAGAGGTAGTTGTTCCTGCCCCCCAGCAGCCAAGTGATATGCCGGGAAGGCAGTGTGAAGTCCAGGGAGAGGAGAGCAGTGTCCTCCCTCCCCAGCGGCAGCGTGATTTTTTGGGAATTGGGAGCCCAGTCTCCATTCCCCAGCGGCAGAGTGTCCTACCGGGAATAGAGAGCCCAGTCTCCTTTCCCCAGCAGCAGGACTCTGTATTGGGAGCAGAGACAGTCGGTCTCCCTCCCCCGCGGCTGGAAGTATATATGGGAGAGGAGCTTGTTACCACCTCTCCCCAGCGGCAGCTTAATGTACCCGGGGGAGACAGTAAGCCCCACAACTGTGCAGATGGGACCGTGGTCTCTGCACATACAGCACAGGGGTTAGAGACGGTCGGTTCTGCCCCCCAGCGACAGGGCTGTGTAGCCAAAGGGGAGACAGTCGGTCTCCAGCAGCAAAGCTGTGTAACCAAAGGGGAGACAGTCGGTCTCCAGCAGCAGAGCTGTGTAACCAAAGGGGAGACAGTCGGTCTCCAGCAGCAGGACTGTGTATCTAAAGGGGAGACAGTCGGTCTCCCCCTCCAACAACCAGGCTTCAACCAGGCTACCCTCCTAGTAGCGCTGGCAACAGGGCAGAGTGACGCTGGTCTCTGCCCACGCAGCACCCCACCAAGTCAGCGTACTCGTACCCAGCACAGCCGTGGTGAGGCACCTGGGCATTGTCAAGCTTCTCCTCTACCCAGGTGCAGTAACTATTTATTGTGGGTGGTCTGTGCTGTTGATTGTGTTTTGTGGGTGGGCTGCTGGACTAACAAGGGCACTGACCGGCAGGAGGTCAGATACCCTGTTAGTCTGTTTGGAAAAGGGGAGAGATGTGACGAGACCAATCTCGCCACATTGCATTGGAGAAGCCTGGTTGCTCGCCTGCTGCCTTTGGACTATGGTCCCCTGTTAAAAGACATCTTTTTTTTACCTGCAGAAAAGCTTCATCGTGCTTTTCTGCCTGGGGTTCGGTAGATTTGTTTGAATGTGTTACACCCCAGATAGGAATCCCATGGAGCCCATTCGTATGAAACTGACTGTAAAGACTTTGGCTCTATGGCGATTAAACTGTATTCGTGTGGTCTGAGCGCCATTCACTTAATAATGTGCGCTCAGACCTGAGCTATCTGGGGATATGTTACATGTCTGTGTTTTATGTAATAAATGTGACTTTATGTATTTTAAAGTGTTTTGTGTCTTTTGCAACCATGTGCTTAATGGAGTCTTGTGTCTGTCCTGGGAGATAATTGAATTACTTATCTCCAGGATAGAAGACTCTGAAACTGGTTTGGGCCAGAAAGCCATGCTTCATTTAGTCACAAAGGACTTTTTACTAACTTTTGAACCCCTTGTCTGATTTGTGCCATTTTTTAATATGTTGCTCCCCTGAATGGATTGATTCCAAATATGTAATTTTATGTGAATTTGATGTATGGTTTTAGAGTTATGAAAGTTGGGTAGAAAGTATGTTTTAACTGTATGTGTAATTGAGTTTCCTCTCAGGATAAGGGGAGGGAATATGTGGGATGTAACTGTGATGTGATTGGTTGTTTTATGCCTCCCTGTGGGCGGTCCTGTATTTGCAAGTCTGTAATAAAAACCAGGCTGGGTGTGCCAGCACCTCAGACCACTGCTTGACCCTCAACACAGAGCCTTGTCTCGTTCTTGGGGGGATTCACTGTATGCTGTTAGAGACTGATTGCCAGGAGTGTAAGCTGCTTTTCCTGTTCGTCTGCTAGCAGCTATTTGGGAGGTTCCAGTTCGGGAGTTGGAGTGCTATTTTGTATCCAGTTTGGGAGTTTGGTGTTCTGCAGTAGCTGTGCCTGTATCTCTGGAAAGGGGGCCGATCGCCTAAACGGTTTTTACCCCTTGTGTGCAAAACGGTCCGTTACAATATTAAATAGACACTCCACTGCCCCAAAAATACAAATCACGTTTAGTAGATATTCCCCCAATGAAAACATGCATTTAATTTATCATTTTATTTTCATTGGGGATATATCTAAAAACAGCTTGCAAAACATGCAGATCTCTTGTCTGCAGCCTTTGCAAGCCTTCCTGTCCTTCCCCAACCCAAAGCTGGCAAGCTAAAATCCTTCAGGGGTCTGGAGTGTCCCTAAGAAATATAAAAAATAAACAAAAACAAAAACAATCAACATGGAAGCAAGATGTATCTGCAGCACGATTTGTGACTTGAATGCATTTTCCCCTTTTTCATTTTCTTCTCATCTTTCCTTCCTTTCAGTGTAAGACAATTAGGTGTGTTTTATAATCCTGTGTAATTATTAAAAAGCTGCAGCAGAAACACCATCTAAACAATGTGCAGATAGCTTTTCCATTAAACAAACGCTATTAATCCTTGTGAGGCGCGGACTCCCAGCTCAGGAGCCGGAGAGACGCTGTCACGCCAAATAATCCCACAAGGTCATACGGCTGCTTCCCTCTAAATTGTATCAAGTTTTGGCCAAACTTATAAATAACACTTCTCGTGGACTTGGCTCAATTTTAATAAATAGCTTCATTAAGTCAACATTTTATTTCTAACTTTACTTCTCTCCTTGTCCTGACCAGCTTGTCCCTCGGCTGTCCCTTTTTAATTGAGGAGTCTATGCAAGTCACAGGCCAGTGATCATTAGAACACAATCATCATGTTTACTATTGCTGAAAATAAAAGATTAGATGTAGTACAGCATTGTAGTGTTTTTTTTTTTTTTGCAACAAATTCATTTTAGTTAATATTGTCCCCAACTTGTCTGCTGGAATTCCCTTGGTTTTTTCTTGCCACCATCTTTGAGTCCTCTCTGACTATAAGCACTGTGTGGCAGAAATGCCTCTGACATATGTTCCTGGAGGAGCATGCTGGCTAGCCTTCTTCCCAAAGACTATGGGCCCTGCAAAAACCCTGTTAAAAGACTTTGTTCATGCCATTTCCCCTAAAATGGGACACTGAAACTCCCGAACACCGCTGGACTTCCTTCATCGCCTGCGTTCAATTCTGTAGATCCTAGAAGTACACTGTTCGGTGGAATCGTTCGTCTGGATAAGGGGAACAAGCTCCACGGTTCAAGTATAGACTATGTTCAGTAATTCCTTCGTTTCTGTGTTGCCAAAGTTGACCGACCGCTAGCACTGATTTCATGGAACGATTTTGGGCTTAAGCCACATGTGCGATCAGTGAAAAAAGGGACTTCCATGAAAAATCCAAACCCCTGAACCGATCTGATTTTTGTATATATTGGTCACCGAGAACGGAGCTATCCGGGGAGGTAACTTTTGTGGGGTTTCAATGTATTTTGGGGGTACTTTTGGGTTTGTTTGTAAACTATGTGTTTTCTGTAAAAACTAAAAACTGAGTCACTGTTAGAGGTGTATAAATGAAAAAGGAGCTAGTATGGTGAACCTCACAACACCACTAAACAAAATAAAACAAATACTTATACAGAGTATAAGGGAAAAGTAAGCTCCACACTAGAGAGAATAAATACCACCTGATAATAGTGTATCTAAAAAAGAACAAACAACAGCTCATAGCGTTATACAGTACAGAAAAAGAGAAGGGGAGGGGGAGAGGGGTAGGGGGGAGAGTGAGAAAACTCCCAAGACATCAGGAAATGCAGGCTTGTCTCCCCCAAAAAGGGGTATAAATGTGGTAGGTACTTCAACTGTCAACTGTAAATGGTGAAGGAAAGCCAATAGCGTAATACAGTAAAAACAGACACTTTAATGCTTAAAATTGCACTTAGAAGAGGGCAATATATTCAGGCTTGTCTCCACCCAAGGTGGACCTGGAACAGCGTACTGCACAGGGTTAGGTGGAACAGCAACCATAATCCAACAAAGGGAACAGTAATAAAACACAATAAAAAGTCCCACAGTTAATATCCAACGCGTTTCGTCCAGTCTGTGGACTTCCTCAGCGATCTGGGGCATTGTCATTGCTTCTCTGTTTTAGAATGCTTTCTAATCTCAGACCTTCCAATCAGCTGCGTTCCACCATGGAAGGCAATGCATTTCCTGTGTGTTGATGTAATTTCCGGCTTTCGGCTGTGAGCGGCAAATCCTTGGATGGACATAACGTGTGTGTGTGTGTAGATACGATCGTGCACGCGCGCCCACTATTGGGATTCAGAAAACGGCAACATAAACATAAGAGAAGGCAACATGAGCATAGAGAACCATGCACGATTAGTGTGCAATACACTTATAGCCAAAACATGTCCTCACTATCCCTCCTACCCCTCTCCTTTTCTGTACTGTATTACGCTATCTGCAGGTTTCTGTTCTTTTTTAGATACACTATTACCAGGTGCTATTCATTCTCTATAGTGTGGGGCTTACTTTTCCCTTTTACTCTGTATAAGTATTTGTTTTATTTTGTGTTTTCTGTACCTGGAGATAATTGAGTTAGTACAGTGTCTGACTCAATTATCTCTCAGGCACAGGGGAGGGATTACCCTGTGATTTTGTGTGAGAATCCCCCTTGCATGGGCTTGTGCATAAAAGGCTGTGTGTGGCCCTGAATAAAACAGATTACTTCCAAGCATTAAGCCTTGGCTCATGTGTGGGGGGAACTGAGATACTCTCTTGGCTATACTGCGATACTCTCTTGGCTATACTGAGATACTCTCTTTGCTATACTGAGATACTCTCTTGGCTATACTGAGATACTCTCTTTGCTATACTGAGATACTCTCTTGGCTATACTGAGATACTTTCTTGGCTATACTGCGATACTCTCTTGGCTATGCTGAGATACTCTCTTGGCTATACTGAGATACTCCATTGGCTATGCTGAGATACTCTCTTGGCTATACTGTGATACTCTCTTGGCTATACTGCGATACTCTCTTGGCTATACTGAGATACTCCATTGGCTATGCTGAGATACTCTCTTGGCTATACTGTGATACTCTCTTGGCTATACTGTGATACTCTCTTGGCTATACTGCGATACTCTCTTGGCTATGCTGAGATACTCTCTTGGCTATACTGAGATACTCCATTGGCTATGCTGAGATACTCTCTTGGCTATACTGTGATACTCTCTTGGCTATACTGCGATACTCTCTTGGCTATGCTGAGATACTCTCTTGGCTATACTGAGATACTCCATTGGCTATGCTGAGATACTCTCTTGGCTATGCTGAGATACTCTCTTGGCTATACTGCGATACTCTCTTGGCTATACTGAGATACTCTCTTGGCTATGCTGAGATACTTTCTTGGCTATACTGAGATACTCCATTGGCTATGCTGAGATACTCTCTTGGCTATGCTGAGATACTCTCTTGGCTATACTGCGATACTCTCTTGGCTATACTGAGATACTCTCTTTGCTATACTGAGATACTTTCTTGGCTATACTGCGATACTCTCTTGGCTATGCTGAGATACTCTCTTGGCTATACTGTGATACTCTCTTGGCTATACTGCGATACTCTCTTGGCTATACTGAGATACTCTCTTTGCTATACTGAGATACTTTCTTGGCTATACTGCGATACTCTCTTGGCTATGCTGAGATACTCTCTTGGCTATACTGTGATACTCTCTTGGCTATACTGCGATACTCTCTTGGCTATGCTGAGATACTCTCTTGGAATAGAGGCCTTCCCCAGCCAAGCTGCGGTGGCTGAGGGGGTTTATAGTGCTTATGGTTTCCGGTGCGGTGCTTATGGTACTCGGTAATTACTAGGAAGCATGATTGACGGAGGTACCCAGTCAGGGTACCAGGTGGTCCGCCACATACTGCTAATCCTCTAAGACTGTGCACCATTTCAATGGTTGAAAAAGTGCATTAGTGAGATGCTCAGCGTTTGTGTTTGATGCCAGGATTGCGCTAGCTCTCAATGACCAGCACGTTCTTTGGTCAGATTAGCAGAACGTCTGAACAAAGAGCACTTGGTTGCAAACATTGAGCCAGATTAAGTCAAGAAAAGCAAGTAAAAGTGATATTTACATTAATATATTCATTCCAAAATAATACACACAAAGGCTTTTTTTATTTTAAAAGATTTTTTTTACAAATAGTTTTTCTGTAACATTTTTGGCAAGAATCCCAACTGTACAAGTCATTAAATCGCAGACAGTGTTTTTGGGGAATATAGATCATCCGATTCCTTGTGGTCATATAATATGTGACTAGAATTAACAAAGGGGAGAGGTGTAATGCTGGTTGTTTAGATAAAACACTTACATTTCCATTTAGCGGTAAAAGCGATAACTGGCTGTAAATCCCTTTTTGAATACTCAGTAAATAGTCCATGAGGCCCAATGAGTGTTTAATTACAAACTTACAGTCTATTATTTTTAACTAACACTGTGAATTGCAATTTAGGGGAAGGAGACCGATTCAAGCAATTTTACTACTTCCATTAACCATTGGAGTGCTGAATGGAATTATTCCTGGATAGTTAAACCAATTAATCATTAGCGCAATCCCCGACACAACAATCCCAGCACAGAGTGCGTTTCTTGAAGATATACCACGGAGGCTTAGATAAGGATGGGGAAGTCTCAAATAGTAATTACTGAAAGAAATCAATAAATATCACTGGAATACATGAAATGTAAAACTCACTAACATACTGATACACAGTAAACCACACTAACAGACAATACAACATACTGATACACAGTAAACCACACTAACAGACAATACAACATACTGATACACAGTAAGCCACACTAACAGACAATACAACATACTGATACACAGTAAACCACACTAACAGACAATACAACATACTGATACACAGTAAACCACACTAACAGACAATACAACATACTGATACACAGTAAGCCACACTAACAGACAATACAACATACTGATACACAGTAAACCACACTAACAGACAATACAACATACTGATACACAGTAAGCCACACTAACAGACAATGCAACATACTGATACACAGTGTGACAGAACCATCTGTCTGCTGGATTTTTGCCCGTTCGTCTGTTTGTCCCCGTTCGTATGAATGGCTGGTTTCTATAGCCCAGCCATTCGAATGACTCTTTTCCCCGAACAAAACCGCCGAACGAACGGCCACCCAAGTGAGGAGTGTGCTGCAGGTTAACGAAGTGATCACCATTATAACGTTGTGGTTAACCGCAGACACTTCTCAATTAAACCGAACTCAGGGTGGTCGTCGTTCGTATGTCAACCACGAGGCAGCGGCCATTTTAAATCCTGCGAACGCCCAGCGGTGTTTGGCTCTATTTCTATGGAACTGAAAACGGACACTTTTTCTGCCGAACACCGCTGAAACAAGGGAACGCCTGGCTGCCTCCATGAAAGCATGCGAACACCGGCTGTTCGGGAGATTGAGAGCATACGAAAGACTTAACCCAGATAGCCCTCCCATGGAGTCATTCGTATACCGAAAGACTGTAAGAACTTTGACTCCATGGCGATTGAACTATGTGTGTGGGATCTGAGCGCTATTGCCAATAATATGCACTCAGATCCAGGCTATCTGGGGACATGTAATACGAATGGGAAATGTTCAGTTTTCATGTAGTTATGCATTTTTATGTCTTTTATTATTTTATGTTTAAAATGGCGACTGTCCTTGTCCTGGAGTGAATTGAGTTACTTGGTAATTAACTCCAGGACAGAGGGGAGGGAATCAGAATGCACTGTGGGTAAGATATGTGACTGTGTGTCAGAAATGTCCTTCTATCTGTCTGTAATTTAAGTCTTCCATTTGGTCCCCTAGGGGAGTGTCCACCAGGTGGGAGACCTGCATAAATACGGGCAGGTAGCCCACAGTAAAAACAGATCTTATTTGACCCTCAATGCAGAGCTTCTGTCTCGTTATTGGGGGGGATTTCTTCTTCACGGTTAGAGACTGCTGGATGGAACGAAAGCCGCTTTGGGAATATTATTGTTCGACGGTTCCTAGCAGTTCGTATATTGCCGTTCGGGAGTTTGGAGCCGTTCGTGGATTTCGATCGGGAGATTGTCGCTTCCCCTGCATTTGGTTCGTGGGTTACAGAGTAAGCGAACAGAGACTGTACTGCAGCCGGGGAAGGTTTACTAAACGGCGGTTTGGCTTAAAGACACGGGAGGTGTCTTAACACACAGTAAGCCACACTAACAGACAATACAACATACTGATACACAGTAAGCCACACTAACAGACAATACAACATACTGATACACAGTAAACCACACTAACAGACAATACAACATACTGATACACAGTAAGCCACACTAACAGACAATACAACATACTAACAGACAATACAACATACTGATACACAGTAAACCACACTAACAGACAATACAACATACTGATACACAGTAAGCCACACTAACAGAGAATACAACATACTGATACACAGTAAGCCACACTAACAGACAATACAACATACTGATACACAGTAAACCACACTAACAGACAATACAACATACTGATACACAGTAAACCACACTAACAGACAATATAACATACTGATACACAATAAACCACACTAACAGACAATACAACATACTGATACACAGTAAACCACACTAACAGACAATACAACATACTGATACACAGTAAACCACACTAACAGACAATATAACATACTGATACACAATAAACCACACTAACAGACAATACAACATACTGACAGACAATATAACATACTGATACACAGTAAGCCACACTAACAGACAATACAACATACTGATACACAGTAAACCACACTAACAGACAATACAACATACTGATACACAGTAAGCCACACTAACAGGCACTAAAACATACTAACAGACAATACAACATACTGATACACAGTAAACCACACTAACAGACAATACAACATACTGATACACAGTAAACCACACTAACAGACAATACAACATACTGATACACAGTAAGCCACACTAACAGGCACTAAAACATACTAACAGACAATACAACATACTGATACACAGTAAACCACACTAACAGACAATACAACATACTGATACACAGTAAACCACACTAACAGACAATACAACATACTGATACACAGTAAGTCACACTAACAGACAATACAACATACTGATACACAGTAAACCACACTAACAGACAACATAACATACTGATACACAATAAACCACACTAACAGACAATACAACATACTGACAGACAATATAACATACTGATACACAGTAAGCCACACTAACAGACAATACAACATACTGATACACAGTAAACCACACTAACAGACAATACAACATACTGATACACAGTAAACCACACTAACAGACAATACAACATACTGATACACAGTAAACCACACTAACAGACAATATAACATACTGATACACAGTAAGCCACACTAACAGACAATACAACATACTGATACACAGTAAGCCACACTAACAGACAATACAACATACTGATACACAGTAAACCACACTAACAGACAATACAACATGGCACTAAAACATACTGATATACAATATACCACACTAACAGAGAATACAACATACTGATACACAGTAAACCACACTAAAATGCACTAAAACACACTGATAGACACTGAAACTAACACAGTGATACACACTGAAACCATCACACAGATACACTGAGGGAAAAAGGTATTTGATCCCCTGCTGATTTTGAACGTTTACCCACTGACAAAGAAATGATCAGTCTATAATTTTAATGGTAGGTGTATTTTAACAGGGAAAGACAGAATAACAAAAAAAATCCAGAAAAAAACATGTCAAAAAACGTTATAAATTGATTTGCAGGTCAATGCGTTAACTAAGTATTTGACTCCTTCTACTTAGTACTTGGTGGCAAAACCCTTGTTGGCAATCACAGAGGTGAGACGTTTCTTGTAGTTGGCCCCTAGGTTTGCACACATCTCAGAGGGGATTCTGTCCCACTCCTCTTTGCAGATCCTCTCCAAGTCATTAAGCTCATTGTAAAGGGCCCTCCACTTCTCTGTTCCTGTACGTCCAGTTGTCTGGTTACAATTACATGTCTGTTAGTCCACCCATTGTACAGCGCTACGGAATCTGATGGCGCTATATAAATAATAAAATAATAATAAAGATTTCGAGGCTGACGTTTGGCAACTCGAATCTTCAGCTCCCTCCACAGATTTCTTATGGGATTACGGTCTGGAGACTGGATAGGCCAATCCAGGACCTTAATGTGCTTCTTCTTGAGCCACTCCTTTGTTGCCTTGGCTGTGTGTTTTGGGTCTTTGTTACGCTGGAATACCCATCCACGACCCATTTTCAATGCCCTGGCTGAGGGAAGGAGGTTCTCACCCAAGATTTGTTGGTATATGGCCCCGTCCATCGTCCCTTTGATGGGGTGCAGTTGTCCTGTCCCCTTAGCAGAAAAACACCCCCAAAGCATAATGTTTCTACCTCCATGTTTGACAGTGGGGATGGTGTTTTGGGGGTCATAGGCAGCATTCCTCTTCCTCCAAACATTGGCAAAGTTGAGAGCTCGATTTTTCACCCAGTTCTCCTCTGAATCCTCTAGATGTTCATTGGCAAACTTCAGGGCTGTACATGTGCTTTCATGAGCAGGAAGACCCTGCGGGTGCTGCAAGATTTTAGTCCTTCATGGCGTAGTGTGTTACCAATTGTTTTCTTGGTGACTATGATCCCAAATGCCTTGAGATCATTAACAAGATCCCCCCGTGCAGTTCTGGGCTGATTCCTCACCGCTCTAATGATCATTGAAACTCCACAAGGTGAGATCTTGCATGGAGCACAAGACCGAGGGAGACTGACAGTTATTTTGTGTTTCTTCCATTTGCAAATAATAGCACCAACTGTTGTCACCTTCTCACCAAGCTGCTTGGTGATGGTCTTATAGCCCATTCCAGCCTTGTGTAGGTCTAAAATTTTGTCCCTGACATCCTTGGCAGCTCTTTGGTTTTGGCCATGGTGGAGAGTTTGGAATCTGATTGATTGATTCTGTGGACAGGTGTCTTTTATACCGGTAACGAGTTGAGATTAGGGGGACTCCCTTTAAGAGAGTGCTCCTAATCCCAGCTTGTTACCTGTATAAAAGACACCTGGGAGCCAGAAATCTTGCTGATTGATAAGGGATCAAATATTTATTTCACTCATTGACATGCAAATCAATTTATAACTTTTTTGACATGCAATTCTGTATCTTACTGTTAAAATACACCTGCCATTAAAATTATAGACAGATCATTTCTTTGTCAGTGGGCAAACATTTAAAATCAGCAGGGGATCAAATACTTTTTTCCCTCACTGTTCACAATGAAACAAACACAGTGATACACAATAAACCACACTAACATGCACTAAAACACACTGATACAAATGCATTGATAGACATGGAAACAAACACGCTGCTACAGACATAAAACAGAAACAAACACACTAACACAAACACTGACAAACAGTAATGTGGATGAAGAACAATAACTGGTGTGGGAGTGGGAAGTAGGGTGGGAGGGCGAATGAATATCTGGAATAGAAGGCCAGGGGAATGTGGATAAGGTAAGAAAGCAGCCTGGGGCAGATGATCTGGGCAAGAATCTGATTCTTCACTTTAATGTTGTGATTCCCCAGCCCTGACCATAATCATAGATTGTCGCTAATCCGAATCCAAATTTCACAAAAGAACAAGTAAAAAATGGAATTTTAGAATAAGTAAAAAAGTGGAATTTTAATTTGAAAACTGAGACAACTGTTTGGCGAGCAGAGAATTTCTCAGATGAATTGGCTGCCACGTTTAACGACCTTTCAGCTCCCAATTACTTCCTGTGGGTATACCTGAAGAAGTCTGTCGGCTGACTTCAATGGAAGTGTATTCCGCCAGCTGTGATTGATGGAAGTTTCTCATCCTCACTTGATATGTTCCACGTGTTCCACACTACATGGTCCTGGCTGTTCTGACTTTGACTCTTTCAGTTGTGACGTGGATTGTTCATGGCCCCCCAGCCATGTGGGCTAATTGTACTGTAATCCCCACTGGTAGACGTACATAATGTGTGGTGAGCTTTATGACAGTCAGATTATTGGGGGAAATTAATTACAATATGGCTGGTAAATGTTACCACAGGCGAGAGGATCATAAGATGCATCATTAATTTGCCAAATGGACCTGTTATGTCGTTACTCTAAAGTTTTAATTACAGGTATGACTGCAAAATGAAGCTGACGCTGGAGACATACATTAACCCTTTAACTACAATAAATACAAGAAGGAACAAAATATATTGCTATAAAGATGGATAGATAATAGATAGATAGAAAGACAGATAGATAGATAGATGATCAATAGATAGACAGATAGATGGTAGATAGATAGATAGATAGATAGATAGATAGATAGATGGTAGATAGATAGATAGATAGATAGATAGACAGATAGATACTGTATAGATAGATGGATAGATAGATAGATAGATAGATACTGTGTAGATATATAGATATATAGATCGATAGATAGATAGATAGACAGATAGATGATAGATAGACAGACAGATAGATAGATCAATAGATAGACAGACAGACAGATAGATGATAGATTTATAGATAGATAGATAGACAGACAGATAGATAGATAGATAGATAGATAGATACAGTATAGATAGACATATAGATAGACAGACAGACAGATATACAGACATATATATTTACAGATAGACAGATAAATAGACAGACAGACAGATAGACGGTCAGACAGACAAACAGTCAGACAGATAGATAGATAGAATTACAGATAGATAGATAGATAGATAGAATTACAGATAAATAGATAGATAGAATTACAGATAAATAGATAGATAGATTGATAGATATTCCTTCAAGCAATATATGTCCAGATTCTGATCATAAATCTGGATGTTTGGAGAGGGGTGAGTGGAAGATAAATGTTAGAGATGGATGATGAAGGTTGGGGAAAGCATGTTACATTTCTACTGATCCACACTTTGCAGCTGGGAAAATCTAATGTAGTTTTTGATACACACAGACTGATCCACACTCTGAAGGTCACATAATTATTCCTGCATGATTTTCACATGTAATCAATAGAAAGGAATCTAACCAGGCTATTTCTATTGATCACTACTGTAAACAGGTTTTGCCTACCGATGGGGCTACTGATGATCTGCAGTTAATTTGCTTAGACCGGCCCTTTAAGAACCAATGGGGGTTTTCATCTATAATATATAACGATCGACTGTGCTTTGAATGTCCAAAAACCTGCTCATAGCAAACACTAAGCATACTCACTTCTAGAATAGGGTCTTTGCAAACTCTGAAGATGATGTAAGGGCAACTGCCAGCCCTTGGTAAAAGAAAGTTTCATTACTCAATGAAGAAGTGTGGGCGCAGTGCCCCTGTCACTTTACTCTGCAATTTAAAACATTATATAGATACATTGCAAGACAATACTCAGCTCTAATACCCTCCTGACAATTACTATAATAACTAGTATTTACATTGCGCCTTTTTCCAGGCTGCACTCTAATAGATGCTATTAGTATTCAATTGATGATACCAATTTTACCAACTGAGCTACCTCACTGACTGTAGGCAATTCCGATGTGATAACAGAGGTAGACTCATCCTTATATGTAACCTCCTCTGATGCTTTGCGTGGTTTGAGGAGTGCGGTGCTTCTCATCTCTAATGCTCCTCTATGAGAAGCCGGAAGATGCCGAGCTATTTGCTGACGAAGAGGGAGATTGTGTGGCTACAATGAAGTTGTCTTCGCGCTAGAAACAAGGTGAGAAAAATCTATTGCCATTATGCTTTTTTTTTTTTTTTTTAAAGGAAAGGGTGTGGACATAAGTCCCTGTAATCGTAGCAAACTCATAGTCCTGAAAATAAAGAATATAATTTTTCGGACTATAGGTTCCCTTTAAAAACAATACATTGTTTAACCTACCGGTGCAAAGTATACAGAAAATCTCTCCAGGAGTTCTGGTTTTGGAAAGCTTTTTGCACTAATCTAACCATTTTCCATCCAACTCCCCACGCAATTAGAGGCTGCTTCAGCTGTCCTGGAAAGGAGGTCATGCTATGCGAATCTCTAAAAGAACACAGGCCTTCTAGGCGCTGACACGACCATGGTCAATGTAGGTTAATGTAGAGCTTTTTGTCTGCAGTTTTTGCCTTGCAGCCAGTAGTTTTGGAAAGGATATGTTTTCTTGCAAATATTCCCAGCAGATAAAAATAAAAAAGTACGGAAAATAATGAATGATTTATGTCTTGAAATCTTTTGCTTAAGAATATTTTAAATAGTTGTGCAAGTCTTGCGCTGCCCTGGATCATTCTGCTGAGCCAGACAGCCTTAACCTTTTCCCACCCAAAAAGAACAGGCACTCCTGTCTGGATGGCTGAAGAATTGCTTTAATTTCAGTATCTCTAAAACTCTTCCCGTTTCCAGTCATGTAAAAATACTAAAGAAATTAAACAGCAATTCTTTTTTTCCCCAAGTTCACTTGTGTCCAAATCTGGCCCTCCATAATTGCCCGGCAGATAATTAAATGAAAGTTATATGAACCTCTAAGATTTGTTACCCCTAGGGTAGACCGTCAGCAATCTGCCTTCTTTCCTCCTATTTTAACCATGGATTAATTTGTATGGATCACCCTTATTTACCTGGACTATAGGTTCCCGTATACTTTTAATACAGAACATGAAAAATATTTTTATTGGCCAGGAGGGAATCTTCCTAAGCAGTCATCCTTCTGCAGCACAACTTAAGGTGAGCACTTTTCATGCAATTTCAAACAGGATTCAAATGTTGTGTTTGTCCACATAAACTTGGTGGGTCTGTTATCATTAAATATGATGAATTATGTCTATATTGTGCCTGCCTCGACTATGGAATGCTTCAGAATTTACATAAAGAATCAAAATATTGCATAAAGACTTATATTATAATTAGATCTTAAAGCACCACTATAGTGCCAGGAAAACATACTCGTTTTACTGGCACTATAGTGCCCTGAGGGTGCCCCCACCCTCAGGGACCCCCTCCCTCCCGGCTCTGGAAGGGGGAAAGGGGTAAAAACTTACCTTTTTCCAGCACTGGGCGGAGTGCTCTCCTCCTCCGATTCTCCTCCTCTCCTCCCCGTCGGCTGAATGTGCAAAGCTTTCCTATGGAGGCTGGCGTGCTCTCACTGTGAAAATCACAGTGAGAAGCACGCAAGCGCCTCTAGCGGCTGTCAGTGAGACAGCCGCTAGAGGGAATGGGGGAAGGCTTAACCCATTCATAAACATAGCAGTTTCTCTGAAACTGCTATGTTTATTAAAAAATGGGTTAACCCTAGCTGGACCTTGCACCCAGACCACTTCATTAAGCTGAAGTGGTCTGGGTGCCTAGAGTGGCCCTTTAATAATGTAACTTGTTTCATGGTGTATTCACAGTGATATATTACCCCTTTATTAAAGAGCGTAATCTATCTCAGGGACATCATTGTCGTTAGGACGTAATGTGGCGAAAAGAAAAATGTTTGCAAAATGTGATTTTTTTTGAGACATATGTGATTGCTAGTGTATGTCTAATGCTCGGGTGAGAGACTTGCCAGAAATTCAATATTAGGTGTAAAAAGCAAAGGTTGTAAAGGTCATGCGTGCATTGTTACACGTACGGAGGAAACGAAGAGACAGAAAATCCATACTCTTAATCTCAATGATCAGATTATGTCTGTAAAGCCATACTGTAAGGTCTGGGAGGGTAATGCGAAAGCTGAGCATATGTCAAAAGTATTGGTAGAAAAATCATTTGCTCATTGAAGGAGATAATTATAAGTAGGATACTATCTGTTTTAGACAATGCTCTGCAAATAGTATTAATATGAGAAGAATATGAAATGGAATAGTCTAAACCCAGGCGATCACTGCGCTGTGAAAGCAAAGGATTAATCACAGCCTGTTTTTTCTTTTATCAGATATCTGTCACCTTTGTCACCTAAGCCAATGAATCAATCTTGTTTGCAGTAGCTAATTTGCATCCAGTGTTTCATATTTATGTCACAAATTAATCTATTACACTACTTTTCTGATGATCAATTTACTTGCTTTTATTGTCTTGTGTTTCACGCCAAGGTGAAATGTGAACAAATTGTTTTGTTTGTAAAAGTTAAGTAGATTAAGAAAGATAAAGGATAAAATAAAGGCTAAGGGAAGGACGTATCAAGGAAAATCAAGGAATATGAGCATAAATGCAAAAACTGTCTGCTATACTTTGTATAACAATGATTCCTGGACACAGCCAGGTAGCTGTATTTACTGTACATTAACTTTTGTCTACTTACAATTATGATTGTATCCTGCTGGCATTGGCAGCAAATACACATAAACAATATAAATATATCATTTTCTTTATATCTTCATTCGCTATTGTAGATATACCATGCCATTTAATGTGTATCTGGCCATGTTTCTGTCCAATTTCTTTTATGACCCTGTTGGATATGCTTGAATAAAAAGGTACCTGCCAACAGGTGTCAATTAATTAAAACATAACATTTAATACATTTATTTAAAAGCTTGCTGTTGAAAATCAACAAATAAACCACAATTATTAATAAATTCTAAAACTATCAATAGTATAGACAAAAAAAATGTATAAAGAAAAGGGAAAATAGGACTGATATAGAATAATCCAATATGAGATATAAGGAAGCTAAATTGAATTATTAGTCTGTTAATTGTTTCTGGGATTGCAGCATGAGTCCAAGTGTAAGACATTTGTAGTGTAGATTTAGAAATACCAGTGAAACTGAAACTGGCAAAACTACGAGACACAAAGTATCACAGGAGTAAATATAACCACTAACTATCAGTGTAACACTGCTTAGGTTATAAACTCTATAAAAGAGGAACATCTCTATCACATTCGAAAGAAACAAATATCTTAAAGTAATCGCTATAGAGTATAGAGCAGAGCTTAAAGTAATCGTTATAGAGTATAGTGCAGAGCTTAAAGTAATCGTTATAGATTAATAGTCCCTATTAAGGGTTAATAAGTATGTTGGGGTTTAGTCCCTATTAAGGGTTAATAAATATGTAGGGGTTTAGTCCCTATAAAGGGTTTATAAGTATGTAGGGATTTAGCCCCTATTAAGGGTTTAGTCCCTAGTAAGGGTTAATTAGTATGTAGAGGTTTAGTCCCTGTTAAGGGTTAATAAGTATGTAGGGATTTAGCCGCTATTAAGGGTTAATTAATATGTAGGGATTTAGTCCCTATTAAGGGTTAATAAGTATGTTGGGGTTTAGTCCTTATTAATGGTTAATAAGTATGTAGGCGTTTAGTCCCTATTAAGGGTTAATAAGTATGTAGGGGTTTAGTCCTTATTAAGGATTAATAAGTATGTAGGGATTTAGTCCCTAGTAAGGGTTAATAAGTATGTATTGGTTTAGTCCCTAGTAAGGGTTAATAAGTATGTAGGAGTTTAGTCCCTAGTAAGGGTTAATAAGTATGTAGGAGTTTAGTCCCTATTAAGGGTTAATTAGTATGTAAGGGTTTAGTCCCTATTAAGGGTTAATTAGTATGTAAGGGTATAGTCCCTAGTAAGGGTTAATAAGTATGTAGGGGGTTTAGTCCTTATTAAGGGTTAATTAGTATGTAGGGGTTTAGTCCATATTAAGGGTTAATTAGTATGTAGGGGTTTAGTCCCTATTAAGGGTTAATACGTAGGTAGGGGTTTAGTCCTTATTAAGGGTTAGTAAGTATGTAGGGGTTTAGTCCCTAGTAAGGGTTAATAAGTATGTAGGAGTTTAGTCCCTACTAAGGGTTAATAAGTATGTAGGGATTTAGCCGCTATTAAGGGTTAATTAGTATGTAGGGGTTTAGTTCCTATTAAGGGTTAAAAGTACCACTTCAAAGTATGTAGGAGTTTAGTCCCTATTAAGGGTTAATTAGTATGTAAGGGTTTAGTCCCTAGTAAGGGTTAATAACTATGTAGGGGTTTAGTCCCTATTAAGGGTTAATAAGTTTGTAGGGATTCAGTCCCTAGGAATGGTTAATAAGTATGTAGGGGTTTAGTCCCTATTAAGGGTTAATTAGTATGTAGGGGTTTAGTTCCTATTAAGGGTTAAAAATACCACTTCAAAGTATGTAGGAATTTAGTCCCTATTAAGGATTAATTAGTATGTAGGGGTTAAGTCCATATTAAGGGTTAATAATGTATGTAGGGGTTTAGTCTATATTTAGGGTTAATAAGTGTAGCGTTCACCACGATAGAGTGAGGAGTTTTCGCCACCATGACAGATGTCCTTTCTCCCCTGTTGTGAGAGGGAGGCTGTAGAGCAGAGCAGGAACAGCTTTTAGAAGAGCTAATGATTATAATACTCCAAAGAGTTATCCCAAGAGCAGGGACTATCGCAGGTATAGCTTTCCCCTACTAGCACGAGATGAGGCTCTGTGTTGAGGGTAAATCAGGAACTGAATTTTAATGGGGCACGCTGGCCTTTTATGCAGGTTTCCCAACAAGGGTGCCACCCAGGTGGACCTTGTTGGGCACAGGGACATAAGATTAACAAGCCAATAAAAACAGAGTTTTACATTCAGACACTCCCATACAGTGTACATAATCCCTCCCCTCTGCTTTGGAGATAATTGAGTTAATTACAGTATCCACTCAATTATCTCCAAATGAAAAATACAAGTTTTTACCCATTTTTAAAAACACACCAAAAACATAAGAGAACCCCATAAAACATACATTCCCTGATATCCCTGATCTGGGGGAACAACATACTTAAAAATCACCCAGATGGGTTCAGGGGTTCAAAAGTTAGCTGGAGGTCACATTTCTGCCTGCCTAGAATAGTTCCATGAATTCAGTTGGGTCGGCCAGTCTATTTCGAGTATATGAAAACACATCAAAATAACGAAATAACTGTCCGTTTCCATGATTCCCCAGTGTCTCTTGTTCGTATGCTTCAATGATTCAAACGCCAGTGCTTTTGTATAAAGGAAAGGCAAATTACTGGGAGTGTGGAAGTCCCAGAGGTGTTCGTGCGGTCGAATGCCCGAAAACAGTTCCATACACTCGAGGACAAAACACCACTGGCCGTTCGACAGTTTAAGATGGCAGCCGCCACGTGTTCGTGCATACTTGCAGTTTCCCAAGTTGTTAGAAAGGTTAAAAGGGTCAATAGGCAGCACACTCCACTACTGGGTGGTCGGTCGTTCGGTAATTAGTTTGGTTTTTCGAACAAGATCAGAATGTACATAGGAGAAGTTAAAACCACCGAACAAACCAACAAACTCATAATAAGAAGTATAAAATCCATGGACAGAGAGGTCTGTCACAATAAGTATGTAGGAGTTTAGTCCCTATTAAGGGTTAATAAGTATGTAGGGGTTTAGAAAAATACCCCTTTCTGTCTCATTAGAGATTTTGTTACCTAAAGCTGAAGGCAGCAAGGTGAATAGTCAGTGTAGGACCCACCTAAGAGGTTTGCCTTTTCGTGGCCGGTGGGCTTACACCTAATGGCCATTGGAGTGAAACAAAAACCCCCCATTTGTCTAAATATGCGTAGGGATTTGGGATAGTGTGCAGGTATGTGATAATTATGGCTTTAATTTAATATTTTTCGATAAGCTTTTCAAATGATTTAATATTTTGAAACATATTTTAATATTTAGATTTATTTTATATATTGATTTTTTTTAATGTAATGTATCATTTTTGCTCTGTTAATATTTTGAAACCAAGTTTGTAAAAATGTTTATCCAAAAGTATTAAATTCATTGTGTCTAAAATAATCAATTTATTTTCCATCTCATATTTGTGTTTTTGCCTAGACTTCAAACAGCACCCAACTCAGTTTGTGATTTGACTAATATTCTTCATTCAATTTATATCAAACTGTTGGCTGTTACGTGAATATATCTCTATACCTATTGTACAGTGCTACAGAATTTGTTGACGCCTTATAAATATTATGCTATGCACGCAGTGGATTTTATTATCTAAATAGTAAATTGGATCTAAACATTCACAATTCAGGTAAATCTATCCAAGCTGTGAGAGTACTGCACCTGGGAGTTTTTCCAAATCAGATATTTTAGCTAAAGCTTTGCAACATGTGTTAATTTACTAGAATGCACTGCTTAGTAAATAACCCTCATACCGTTTAGGTTTCTTTGACAGCTTCACAAAAGTAGAATGAAACATTCAGATGTAATAGGATTCAGCAGCTGTCCGAGGAGGTCCAGTGACTGCCCTCATTAAATTCAGCTGGATTAACTTGTAAATGAATAATGCATTTGGCACTTGGCAGAGGGTTCACATAATTTGTGCGCAAAGGGAATTAAAAGCTAAAAAAAAATGGATGCATCCAGATGTGACTGTTACGACACGTACCGTCGGGTAGATGAAGCCGCCGTTTAGGCAATAATCCCCTTCTCCAGAAATGCAGGTTTAAATCCAGCCGATCGCCAAACTCCCGAACGAAGTCCGCGAACACGGCAACTCCCGATCAGCCAAACAGTCGAACGCCTTCCACAGCTAGAAATAACGAAAGCGCTGTCCCAGTAATAATTCCCCCCACAAACGAGACCAAGCTCCGTCTTGAGGGTCAAATGAAGATCTGTTTAATGGGGGCTACCTGCCCGGTATTTATGCAGGTCTCCACAAGGTGGACACTCCCCGAGGGGACCTTGTGGAAGACTGTAACACATATTGTACAGTAGCCAATCGCAGTGGCTTCAATAGTAGCCCTTCCCATCTTGCCCATAATTCCGTCTTCTTTACCTTGGAGATAATTGGAGAAGAAACCTAATTATCTCCCAAGGTAGAGACCATCGCCATCTTAATTTACAGTAACAAAAAGACATTAAAATACATAACTACAGAAATACCGAATGCATATGGTTCGTGTAATGTATCCCCAGACAGCCTGGATCTGAGGGCATGTTTTCACCGAATAGCGCTCAGATCCGATGTATCTAGTCGAATCGCCATGGAGTCAAAGTCTTTCACCAGTCCTTCGGTATACGAATGACTCCATGGGATGGCTGTCGGGGTAAAAGTCCATACGAATGAATAAAACTCCCGAACGACCGACGTTCGCATGCCTTGTCGAAAAGGAAGGTAGGCAGCAGCTTTTCAGCGGTGTTCGGTAGTTTAAGTGTCCGTTTTTAGTTCCATACAGTTTGTACCGAACACCGCTCTGTGTTCGTATGTCCCAAAATGGCCGCTGCCTCGTGGTCGACATGCGAACGACGACCACCCGTACGAATGGAATGGAGAGGTGTCTGCGGTTAACCACAACGTTCTAATTGGGGCCAAGAGGTTAACCAGCAGCACACTCCTCTCCTGGGTGGCCGTTCGTTCGGTAGTTTCAATCGGCATTTTGCAAATACACGAACGGGGGTATAGGAACAGGCAATTCCGCGAACAAAGGGAAACAGACGAACCAACAATGCAGATGAATCTGTCACACGGCTCCCCCCTTGTGGGACACTCCGGCAGACCCGGCTTGACCCTTTAGCGGGTCAACGTGGGGATGACCGGACTAAGATGGGGTGAGGATGTCGGTTTGCCTGGACAATCCATCTGCGTTCCCATTCTGCTTACCGGGTCGATAAGTGATGGTGAAGTTATATGGCTGTAGTGCTAAACTCCACCTCAGCAGTCTGCCATTGTCTCCAGAGACCCGGTTAAGCCAGACAAGGGGATTGTGGTCCGTCACAAGGGAAAATTCCTGTCCATATAAATACGGGCTTAGCTTCTTCAATGCCCACACCAGGGCCAAACATTCCTTCTCCACTGCCGCATAACTCACTTCTCTGGGTAACAACTTTCTGCTGAGATATGCGACAGGGTGCTCTCCTCCATCTTCCCCGACCTGGCTCAGCACAGCCCCCAGTCCATACATGGAAGCATCTGTATGGACGAGAAAACGTTTGTTAGGGACTGGGGCAGCCAGGACAGGGGCATTCACAAGAGCATGTTTGAGTGCTTGGAACGCAGCTTCACAAGCCGGAGACCACAGGACCTGCTTAGGAAGATTCTTCTTGGTCAAGTCAGTCAGGGGTTTAGCAATAGAGCTGTAGTCGGGGACGAAGCGCCTATAGTATCCTGCTGTCCCTAGGAAGGCTAACACCTGGGTCTTGGTGATAGGTGTGGGCCAGTTAGCAACTGCCTCTATCTTGGCTGGCTCTGGCCTCTGGCTCCCACACCCTACTCTGTGACCCAGGTACTGCACTTCAGCCATGCCTAAATGGCACTTCTCTGGCTTCAATGTCAGGCCAGCGGCCCGAATCTTGTCCAGCACCACCCCTACATGTACTAGGTGTTCTTCCCAGGACTCACTGTAGATCGCAATGTCATCCAGGTATGCACAAGCAAATTCCTGGAATCCATCAAGAAGTCTATCCACCATACGCTGGAAGGTAGCCGGGGCATTCTTCATCCCAAATGGCATGACCTTAAATTGGTACAGGCCAAATGGGGTGACGAAGGCCGACTTGGGGATAGCATCCTCGGCCAGGGGAATCTGCCAGTAGCCTTTGCACAGGTCTATGGTGGTCAGATAGCGTCCCCTGGCAATGCGATCTAACAATTCATCTACCCGGGGCATCGGGTAGGCGTCAGTGGTGGTCCGCTCATTGAGACGCCTGTAGTCCACACAGAACCGGGTGGTCCCATCCTTCTTGGGCACCAGGACTACAGGCGAGGCCCAAGGGCTATCGGAGTGTTCGATGACCCCCAGCTGGGTCATCTCCTGTATCTCCTTCCGCATTCCTTCCCGGACTGCTTCAGGGATACGGTAAGGGGGTTGTCGCAGGGGGTTCTGTCCAGGGGTTTCTACCTTGTGTACAGCTAGGGTAGTGTAACCAGGTTCTTGGGAGAAGGTCGCCTGCTTCTCCCACAAAAGCTGTCTTGCCTGGCCCTTCTCGGTAGCGCTCAATCTGTCCCCTAGCTGTACTAGGCTAGTAAGATCCGTCTGGGGGTCCCTCTCTAACAGGTCTGGCAAGGGTAAACTTTCTGTATCATCTGCAGCAGGGGCACATACTGCAGCGACATTCTCCGGTCTCTCCTGATACTCCTTTAGCATGTTCACATGGAAGGATCGCTGGATCCTTTCATCTGAACAGCTGGCTATAAGGTAGGTAGTATCACATATCTGTGCTAACACCTTATACGGGCCCTGCCAAGATGCCTGCATCTTGTTCGCCTTCACAGGTTTGAGCACTAGTACCTTCTGCCCAACCTGGAAAACTCGCTGTCGGGCACCCCGATCGTACCACCTCTTCTGTCTCCCCTGAGCCACCTGGAGATTCTCCCTTACCATTAGGGACAGTTTCTCCATGCGGTCCCGGAGTTCCAGAACATATGGCACTATGGGGGTCCCTTCCTGCTCTGTCTCCCCCTCCCAGTGGCCTCTAATGAGATCTAGGGGTCCGCGGACCCTTCTCCCATATAGCAACTCAAAGGGGGAGAACCCAGTAGATTCCTGAGGCACCTCTCTGTAGGCAAACAACAGATGAGGCAGGAATCGCTCCCAGTCTCTGCAAGTGTCAGAAAAGGTCCTCAGCATCTGTTTGAGGGTGCCATTAAATCGCTCGCAGAGACCGTTAGTCTGTGGATGGTAAGGTGAGCTAAGCAGCGGTTTAATACCGCACACCTTCCACAGTTGCTGGGTGAGCACAGCGGTGAATTGGGTTCCCTGGTCAGAGAGAATCTCTTGAGGGAACCCGACTCTGGTAAAAATCCTAACCAGGGCATCAGCAACTGTCTCTGCCTCTATATTAGACAGCGCTACTGCCTCTGGATAGCGAGTGGCATAATCCACCACGGTGAGAATATATTTCTTACCGGATGGACTAGCCCTGGCCAGTGGACCCACAATGTCAACGGCTATGCGGGCAAAGGGCTCCCCAATGATAGGCATAGACATAAGCCTAGCTCTTGGGTGGTCCCCCCGCTTTCCTATCCGTTGACATGTGTCACACGTACTGCAGTATGTCCGCACAGCCTGATTGAAGTTTGGCCAAAAAAAGTTCTGCATGATCCTATAGGCTGTGCGGCGGGAACCTAGATGTCCAGCTAACGGAACATCATGCCCTATCCGCAGAATCTCCTGCCGGTATTTCGCGGGCACTACCAGCTGTCGATTCGGCGGAGGGGCAACACTCTTCGGGGAAAGCTTGGGGATCCTATATAACCTGTCCCCCACCCACTCATACCGTTCTCCATCTAATCCTTCCTCTCCAGTATCCGCTCTGTCCCTATACTTCTGGAGGGTCGAGTCTGTCTGAGTTTCCCTCCCAAACTCCTCTGGGGAGTCCCAGTTAACAAAGGTCGGTCCTAGGGTACCAGTCGGGGACTCGGTCCTTACCTGGGTCTCAGCAGCAGGTGGGCTGGTTCCAGCAGCACGGGTCTGGGCACGGGTAGTCACTGGGTTGATAGCGGCAGGTCCCATTGGAGCATAGGCGGACACCAAAGGGGCCAAGTCGTTCCCAAGCAAAACATCAGCCGGTAAGTCTTTCATGACCCCCACATTCACGTGTCCAGAGCCCACCCCCCAATCCAAGTGAACCCGGGCAACCGGTAAGCGGAACACTGCACCTCCCGCCACCCTCACTGCCACAGTATCTCCAGTGTGCTGGTGTTCTGAAACAAGGTTCTTTTGGAGCAAAGTCATAGTGGCTCCGGTGTCTCTCAGACCAGTTACCGCTTTGCCATTTAGTTTAACGGTCTGCCTGTGCTGTTGGCGGTTATCCTGCTGCGCTGCTTGTACTGGATCCGCCTCGTGTAATATACCCCAAAATTCCTCCTGCTCAAGACAGTGAGCGGAAGGTGGGGGTGGCTGCTGATTTCCGCCGGCTGGTCTTCTCCACGACTGTGCTTGGTTCGAATTGTTTAATGGGCACTCAGGTCGCTTGTGCCCCAACTGCTTACACCCATAGCAACGGATCGGCTGTGAATAATCTCGGGCGTTGAATCGGGCTGGCTGAACGTAATTGTTCGCTGTTGGCATGGTGGGGGTGCGTTGTGCTGGGTGTTGATACACTGCAGAGGTTGGAGGGGCTGCTGGTTTGTACTCCACTCGGGTAGGGACCTTGGCTGCTGTCTGGTCCAGTTTCCTGGCATCAGTGTACTCATCAGCCAGACGAGCAGCTTCGGGCAAGGTAGCGGGTTTGCGGTCCCTAACCCACTCTCTGACTCCTACAGGTAAGCGGTCAAAACAGTGCTCCAACAAAAATACTTGCAGCACCTCTTCCCCAGTTACCGCTTGGCACCCTGCCATCCAGTGGGCTGCGGTGCGGTGTACTCGGCATGCCCACTCAACATAAGAATCACCCGCCTGCTTGTTAGTGTCCCGGAATCGCCGCCGGTATGCCTCAGGGGTCACAGCGTATCTGGCCAAAAGGGCATCTTTCACTGCCCTGTAGCTGGTAAGTTCCTCCTCTGGGATGGCCCGAAACGCCTCACTGGCCCGGCCGGATAACTTCCCAGAGAGGATGGGGACCCATTCTCCTGCGGGTACCTGGTGCAAGGCACATTGCCTTTCAAAGTCCGCCAGGAACCCATCAATTTCTCCTTCGGCTTCTACAAAGTTCCGAAATGCAGCAAAAGGTACTTTTCTCCTTCCATTATTATTAAACGGTACCTCAGCTGCTGCAGCTTGAAGCGCCTGTTGGGCTGCTACTGCCGCTTGCACTTGCACCACAATATCTGCTGCGGGGTTGGGGCCAAAATGTGCCAGCCTGATCTGAACTGCCCGGTTAAACTGTATCTCCTCGGGTGTTAACTCCAGTATGCCAGGCACATCAGCTCTTCCCGTTCCCTGTGCTGCATCCATTTCCAATAGTATGGCAATAATCTCTCTTTTCTTGAGATTACTCGCTGATCGTCCTCTGCGCTCCAATATATCTTTAAGGGTAGCACGCCTTAACTCCTCATACTGCATTTCCAACCTGGGATGTGTAGCTGGCCTTCTGGGCTGTAGGATTCATCCCGTCGCTTGCCACCAATTGTTACGACACGTACCGTCGGGTAGATGAAGCCGCCGTTTAGGCAATAATCCCCTTCTCCAGAAATGCAGGTTTAAATCCAGCCGATCGCCAAACTCCCGAACGAAGTCCGCGAACACGGCAACTCCCGATCAGCCAAACAGTCGAACGCCTTCCACAGCTAGAAATAACGAAAGCGCTGTCCCAATAATAATTCCCCCCACAAACGAGACCAAGCTCCGTCTTGAGGGTCAAATGAAGATCTGTTTAATGGGGGCTACCTGCCCGGTATTTATGCAGGTCTCCACAAGGTGGACACTCCCCGAGGGGACCTTGTGGAAGACTGTAACACATATTGTACAGTAGCCAATCGCAGTGGCTTCAATAGTAGCCCTTCCCATCTTGCCCATAATTCCGTCTTCTTTACCTTGGAGATAATTGGAGAAGAAACCTAATTATCTCCCAAGGTAGAGACCATCGCCATCTTAATTTACAGTAACAAAAAGACATTAAAATACATAACTACAGAAATACCGAATGCATATGGTTCGTGTAATGTATCCCCAGACAGCCTGGATCTGAGGGCATGTTTTCACCGAATAGCGCTCAGATCCGATGTATCTAGTCGAATCGCCATGGAGTCAAAGTCTTTCACCAGTCCTTCGGTATACGAATGACTCCATGGGATGGCTGTCGGGGTAAAAGTCCATACGACTGAATAAAACTCCCGAACGACCGACGTTCGCATGCCTTGTCGAAAAGGAAGGTAGGCAGCAGCTTTTCAGCGGTGTTCGGTAGTTTAAGTGTCCGTTTTTAGTTCCATACAGTTTGTACCGAACACCGCTCTGTGTTCGTATGTCCCAAAATGGCCGCTGCCTCGTGGTCGACATGCGAACGACGACCACCCGTACGAATGGAATGGAGAGGTGTCTGCGGTTAACCACAACGTTCTAATTGGGGCCAAGAGGTTAACCAGCAGCACACTCCTCTCCTGGGTGGCCGTTCGTTCGGTAGTTTCAATCGGCATTTTGCAAATACACGAACGGGGGTATAGGAACAGGCAATTCCGCGAACAAAGGGAAACAGACGAACCAACAATGCAGATGAATCTGTCACAGTGACTATTTACATCTTGCGGAAATCACACATTCTACCACTAATCTGTCTGCTGACAAATAGTGATGTCACGAACCCGAAATTTTCGGTTCGCGAACGGCGAACGCGAACTTCCGCAAATGTTCGTGAACCGGCGAACCGCCCGAAACGCCATTGACTTCAATGGGGAGGCGAATTTTAAAACACACAGGGACTCTTTCTGGCCACAATAGGGATGGAAAAGTTGTTTCAAGGGGACTAACACCTGACTGTGGCATGCCGGAGGGGGATCCATGGCAAAACTCCCATGGAAAATTACACAGTTGATACAGAGTCTGGTTTTAATCCATAAAGGGCAGAAATCACTTAACATTCCTAAATCACAATCAATATGGATTGACACCTGACATATGACATATTGACACCTTGACATATGGATTGACACCTGTCCTCAGAGCCCCTGATGCACACGGACACAGAGCAGAATAGAGACTGGTCCCCTACATAGGGTCACTTGGCAAATATGGATTGACACCTGTCCTAAGGATCCCTGATACACACTGACACAGAGCAGAATAGGGACTGTTCCCCCTACATCGGGTCACTTGGCAGATATGGATTGACACCTGTCCTAAGGTTCCCTGGTACACACTGACACAGAGCAGAATAGGGACTACATCGGGTCACTTGGCAGATATGGATTGACACCTTGTTACAAAATGCTATTTGTAACGGGCCCTTTAAATGGCAAATTGCCCTGCTTCCCTGGGTTGTGGAGAAGCCTATTTGCCAGCCTCCTCCCGCGTGACTATGGCCCCTGGGAGATTGTGAAAATATGCACTTTTATTTGGTGTGTATGGCCCTTTAAGACTGTCGGTGGGCATATTGGGGCTTATGGACTCTTTATGTGACTGGTGCTGGCCCTTTAAACACCTTTTTGGGACATCAGGAAGATTGGGACACTGCCCCTTTAAGGCCGTGTCCCCAGACTTGTTGGGGACACGGCCCTTTAAGACGGTGTCCCCTGTGTCCCCAGACCTGGTGCAAACCCTTTGTGCCTGCCTTGCTATTTCCCACTTGGTTCAGTAAATGGGAAATTATTTCAGCTGCAGAGACTAAGTCCCATTCAGCGATGGGACTTAGTCTTTTTTCAGCCGTTTTTTTCAGCCTTATTTCAGCTGCAGAGACTAAGTCCCATTCGCGATGGGACTTAGTCGTTTTTTCAGCCTGAAATAGACCTACCTCACAGCCCAAATCTATGGAACTGTTTTGGGCAGGAAAATGTGCTTGCAGTCGGTCATAAAGGGACCTCCAGCTAACTTTTTAACCCCTGGATGGATTTGGCTGATTTTTGGTTATGTTTATGTTTTAAGTGTGCTGATTCCAAATATGTAATTATGAAGATGGGATGTGTAGTTTTAAAGTTACAAGGTATGGCTAAAAACTGTATTTTTACTGCCTGTGTTTAATTATGTTAATCTCTTCCCAAACGTCATTTCGTTCAAAGTGGAGAGAATGTTAAAAAAATATATTTTTGTTCGAGTGTGAGAAATGCTTTTCAGCCGCTTCTAATCTTAAGCATCATTTGAGGAGCCATACAGGAGAGAAACCTTATTTGTGGTGTGTTTAGTATTGTTCTGAT